>CP139509.1:368153266-368178996 GCA_021014915.2 Artemisia tridentata subsp. tridentata | reverse complement strand
TTCTAAAGCTAAAGTTAGAAAACACTAAGCAATATAACAGTGATAATTCTGAATCTGTATGTATAGAAAAAGAGAACACTCGAGAGCTGCAGAACAAAAAGCCTATATATGCAAAATCCCCTAGTGCTGTCCCGAAACTGGCCTCAGTTATATAAAATTATCTGGTAAACCGAACAACCCACCCTGGACCCTATTTTGCCCGAACCTTGTATGAACCTCTGAGTTAATTCTGGCTGGGTTGCATCTGACGTCCCTAGTTTACTCCATTGTATCTGATTTCCACATTGATTGTTTAGAGATTTTTGGGTAAAAGAGATTTTAGTATATCTGATTATTCTTGGGCGTATTCCTTTGTAAATTATTGAGGTTAACTGAATATTTGAGTGTAAAATGTACGTTAACCTCACATGCATATATTCTGATTCAAGAATAAACAGGTTGACATTGAATCTAGATCAACTTTATTCGTGATAAGTTGTATACTCTTTTTATTCGTTTGATTATCCTAGTACACACATGCCTATTCATGGTTTCACTTACTTTAAAACGAGTTATGGTGCACCAACTTCACCTACCAGGCGTATTGTTGTGCAGGTTTTTAGTGTTGCATATTGATATGTTTATATGGTATATATGATCATAGTCACCAAGGATGCATACAGAACTTCAGCAAGAAGTTGTATACTCTTTTTATTCGTTTGATTATCCTAGTACACACATGCCTATTCATGGTTTCACTTACTTTAAAACGGGTTATGGTGCACCAACTTCACCTACCAGGCGTATTGTTGTGCAGGTTTTTAGTGTTGCATTATGATATGTTTATATGGTATATATGATCATAGTCACCAAGGATGCACACAGAACTTCAGCAAGAAGCTGTTCCTTGCAAATATATATATGTTTTTTGTATCATTTGTTTGGTCACTTGGTTACTGATCATTGTTCTTTCTTTCTTAGTTAAAGAGCAGAAAATTGTGAAGAAGGTCAGTGAAAATTCAAAAGACAAAAGCCTGTTGGAAAGACGTGAAGACAATTTTGAATAGTTTGTATGTTGAATGATATTCTGACTTTAAGACAATCACTACAAATTGTGAAATTGCATATTTTAATGGAAGATGTGATTGATTTTGAGTTCCAGATTATGTTTTATATTGATAATTGATTGGATTTGCTTCTTTAGTTCACATATTTGATTGAAGCATGTGGTATCCAATCCTCAAAACCACCTTACTTATTTATCACAAAGGTCATTATTATTATATGTGACCCACAAATTATTGGTGTGAATGTGTTTTGTTATTTATAGTTATGACTTACGTACGATGTACAAAGTTCTGTGTAATTGTTGGAGGTGCAATAATGTTCACAATAAGCGGTGCTGCTTGCAGATTAAGGGGTGAGTTCTGTATTACTTCAATGTTCTTGCATAGTGTGGTACTCTACGAGACTGAGTATATCATTGACAAACATGTTTGGTTTATCTCAACCAAAATGACAACGGTCTTATGGATATTATGATCCTATATGTATGTTAAGGTATACTCTGTTTCATGCTAGGTGATTTGACGTTAGGCAGTGGGCTAGGTGGCATATCGTATTCATTTCTAGGGTGGTTTTTGAACTTGGATTTAAAGGCTATGCAATATACTCAAGTTTCATGTCTTACTATAAAAGCAATAACTTGAAAGCTAAATTGAAGTTAGAAAGCTCTCACCTAAAATCTTGTATGACCTTAAGGGTAGTATGGTATTGCCTTGAGCTGTTTTGCGCTACATGTGTTGACTTTTCAGCTAGTTTCAGAATGAGTATCCTGCGAGAGTTAATGTTTTCTAGTCTTTGAGATTCAGAAACTTTAGTTTTGTGATTATCAGTATTTTTATTCTAATGAACTTTCACTATAGAGTTATAGCATTTATCTGTATAGGATTTGTTGGGAAAAAAATCATTGTTGTAGAACTAATACCTTATCTGTTATTATTAGACGACATTTCTGTTTGTGTTGTGGGTAATTACCTCTTTCATATTGTGATCAAGTAAGTTCATATTAAACCCCTATTCTGCAAGGTTAAGCGGCTCTAGGCTATTAAGTACTTGAATGAACAGAGTAGTGGTTTATTACTTGATTAAGATTTGTTAATAATAATTGTCTAACCACACCGAAAGAAAAATGTTACAACTATATTTGACACACTTGCTATTCAAAGAAACTAATTTGATTGTAATCATTGGTACAAATGTCCAGAAAGGGTTTGAAAGGTTTACTCCTAGTCAAGGAAAGCTGGTTGGGCAACATGATGCACAAAAAACCGTTAGTTGCTCCCTAACCATTTGAACTCTTTGGTCCCACAGTTAGTTGCTAACTGAAATTATGTCAAGCACTTCACTACTCGTTAACCGTCTTGTAAATAAGCTGGCCCTTACTAATTCTTTAGTGGGGACACTTGATGTGTAGGTGGAAGCTTAGGCATCTTTAATCCGGGTTGTCCATTGTTTTTCCTTCAGATATTTGTGTTTTCGAGAGTTACTAGTGAATCCCACTTCATAGTTAAAAGAGCAATGTTAGACAAGAGAAAGATGTCTTGTATAGGACGACAAACTTTAAATATGCTATTTTGTCCAAATTTTATGCTATATCTAATTCCATCAACTTGGTCTCACGTTGTATTTTTTTTTTTTTTTTTTTATTTATTTTTTTATTTTTATTTATTTATTTTTTTTTTTTTCTCCATTTAACTGTCTAATGTAGTATCTCCCCTTCTAGTTAGTATTGTGAGATATTGGCTCTGCATAATGCATTCTGGGATTACGTAATTTAGTCTCCACGTGGTAAGAAATTCGTGTTCATATACTTAATTTAGATTAGATAACGACAAGTGTGGTTCTGTTCCTGGTGAGTTATGCAATTGCATAGTCCTTTGTCAATGGAAATTGTGATCACATGCTTAAATAGTGATCTTGCAGCTTCACTCAAGTTTTTCATGATTTATTCCCCAACCAAATTGAAATGATCAATTAGTCATTTATGCATATTCAGGTGCTCCAAAGATTTTCCATATATGCTTAGCCTTATCATGCACACATACAACCCTGAAAAAGTAACTTCTGACCTAGTTCCTGATCATTTGGGTTTGCACCAAGCATTGTGCATTTTGATGGGCTGGATTGATGCCTCCTGATAACTCGAAAGCATATCAGCGGTTACCTGCAGAACAAGCTGCTGCTGACCGGGATGATCTGATTATGTGGCCACCTCATGTGATCATACACAAGACTGTCACCGGAAAGGGTACAGATGGACGTATGGAGGGTTTAGGCAATAAAGCAATGGACATGAAGCTTAGAGGTAGACACAAGACTGTCTCCTTTTGCTCTATGTCACTTGTTTATCCATCTGTGTACATACACGAACAATATGCATATGGATATACAGTTAACTTTATCCATGTGTATGTATATGCTTATGGATTTGCAGCTAAAATTCTCAGTTTATTATTGGACCATCAATGCGTATAAACTAAAAAGTTTTAACAGTGAAGTATATGCTTTCATAATTGATTCATTTTGTGTCGCATTTCTCTGCAGGTCAAAAGTTTACTAAAAAGAGTTCAGGTGGTTTTCTAATGGGATTAAAGGCTCGCAACTAATATATTTGTGTCTGTATTGATGAGATTCTCACATGGGATTAAGACAAAATCCAAAATCAATTGAATTTTGGATGGTGATTGAGAAGTAGTTAATGGTGAGTAATATGACGTGTAGATTAATGAAAAACCAAAAAGTAGCAATGAGTGGAGATTACTGGTACTATGATTATACTTATCATGCTATGGGATTCCATATAAGAACTGTATATTTGGGTATTGTGTTTTCAGACTACTTATAGCTTTGATGGTGTTTGTATTTGAAATTGCTTTTATTTGATTATTTAGAGTAAAATAAGTAGTTTTGATCAGCTTGATTCAAATACAATAAGAAGATAAGCAGTTTTAATAAGCAATCCCGGACACCTTCAAGGGTTTTCAGTTTGCTTATGTGCTCAATGTTTTTTGAGATAAGTGGCTTTGATTGAGTAAGCAATTTCAAGCTGCTTAATTAAGCAACTTATTTTACACACAAATAATCATATTCCATCTTGGATAAGAAATCTTTTTTTGGGGAAAAAGGGACCATCCCCAACAAATATATTAAGCACAAAAGAATTACAAAAGACTTGGGACGTACTCATATAAGCAAGTCCAAATGACATGCTTCGGGAACATGCTTAATAAAGATACTAGCCTCCTATAAGTGCCAATACATAAGCTAACTAACATCAAAACGTGACTACAAAGTCAAAAACCAAAAACCCAAAATTAAAAAAAATAAAAAAAGCAAATGACCATATATCTCCAAAATTAACTACAAAAAAAAATATATCTCCAAAATATCTTTAGTCTTCAACAAGACATTTTGGCCCCAACCATAAAATAAAACGTTACCCTTCACCTCTTGAACTAGGCCACCAACAATCAGACAGGCCAAAAAATTCATGTTAAACTCCACCAAAACACCAACTTTGCATGAATTAAAATCCTAAATCCCAGCAGCCTCTATAGCTTGTCTAGCACTTGTGATCTTCAAACTAAGAAATCTAAACCTCACATTTTCTCTAATAATTCTCCTTAATGCCAAACTCTTCAAAATTCATATATGTACTGTAGAAACTAGAAGGGGGTTGAATAGTTTCACCGTTTTAATTACGTTTTAAAAACTTTTAGTTTCTTTTTGTTCCTTTTCGAAAATCTGTTTGATTCAAAGTTATGTGATATCTATGAACACGATAATAATGCGTAAGGTAAATAAAGTAAAGACAAGAGATAAGGAAGAACACAACCAAACAAAGACGTGGAGATTTATAGTGGTTCGGCACGAAGCTCACTCTTCGCCCTACTCCACTCCTCGAGTACCACACTCGAGAGTTCACAATCACTATGTCAACACACTCCCTTTAGGCGGAGTAAACCGTACACCAAAACTTACACCAATTTAACGACACTAAGCGGAATGTCGAGTTCTAATCCTAGCTAGAACCAATCTACACAAAATCCCACGTGGCTACACAACAAGCACTCTTGTCCACTTGGATTTACACACAATACAAGTCTTTACACGGACGATCACCCCGTCCTAATCTTCACACAGACGATCACCCCGTCCACTTGAATCTTCACCCAATCCAAGTCTTCACGGACCTTCACCCGGTCCTAGTCTTCATACACGGACTCACACCAAGTCGAAGTCCTTCACACACCAACACACGACCTAACACAAAGTCATAATCTAGATACACCACTTCACGGACTTACACTTTGTCCGTATTTATCCTAACACACCTAATCACGACTCAACACAAGTCAGATATACAAATTTACAATATACACAAAAAAAGAGAGTTTGGGGAAGAAGAGAATCGTAACACAAGTTACGTGTGTGTGATGACTATAACACTTCGTTGACGAATACGAGTGTTCTTCTCTTGCACTTTGATATAGAAGGTAACGGTATCACTTATAAACACATATCGACACGTTATAGTGATCAAAGAAAGGAGGAAGAAAGAACATAATGTTTTTGTGCAAAGAGGCTTATTTTTATGAGTGAAACGGTGCAGTATTTATAAGCACCAGGAGGAGCGGGAGACGGTCCCTTAAAGTTGACGGTCCCGTATATATAAGGGACCGTCGCCATGTTTACGGGACCGTCCCGACATATGCTCCTATTTTTGTCCTGATGTGGTGAAAGTTTATCTGGTGAAAAACTTATCTGGTTTAGGCGGGAAATATAGCTGTTGGGAGATTTGAAATTCAAATTTATTTTCTTTAATAAAACATTTCTTTTTAATTACAAAAATACTTTTGTAAAAATGTTTTGTCACATAAAAATGTGAAGTTTTGAGAAAAATAAACTCTTTGATCACTTTACTAATGTCGGTATTGTGTTTGTTCATACCTGAAGTGATGTTGTAGTCGATACGTTGTTGAAACGATTTTTCTCGACTAAAAACTTATCAAGTGTAGTTTTACGTAACGTGTTTTTATATTTTGTGATTATCAAAACGTAAAGAGACCGAATAATGCAAATGACGTTTTTGACATTATTTGTATTAACAATCTCCTCCTTTTTGATGATTACAAAATATAAACTCATTTTAGGTAAAACTATATGTTAATAAGTTTTTAATGAGTGTTCGTTTACTTCTCCCCCTTTTTGTAGAATCAAAAAGGCTTCGTCGATGTGTAGAGAGGAAAGAAATCGACGGTATTAATGCTCCCCCTTGTTCAGTGCTCCTCCTAGATGAGGGCACCGGGGAATCGAGCTATGGTGTTGTGCTACAAAAACAAGTTAGATTACAATGCACATACACATAGTTATATGAGAATTAGAGGGGATGAGAAGAGAATTAAGATAGATAGAAAGATATAGGAGAAGAAGCAATGATGAGAGGAAGGTGAAATCAGATAGATTAAGCATGAACCAGATAATTCAGATTATGCAGAGAAGAGAAATGAGGTTTTTAATACTGAATAGGACGCTCCTTAATATACAATGACGATCCCTTAAATATGCGGGACCGTCACTATATAAGGGACCGCCGCGAGTGGGCATGTTTTAGGTGAAATATTGTGATATAAGTGTTAACCATTTTAAAGATAATTGATTTCACATGTTATAAAAGCATGTATCTGTCACAACTCGTAATTTCAGGTCATTTTCAAACCTCGATAATTTACTATTCATGAGTTACTATTCATCATTTCACTATTCATCGTTTTTGAAGTCAGTTCGAGACTTTAAGAAGTCGTCAAAAAAATTTACTATTCACGTGACACTATTCATTCCCGGAGGGAAATCACTATTTATGGGCATCATTCATCATGTCGTAAACTTGGTGTACGGGTATTCAAATGCGCGTAACCAGTTAGGTTTGGCTGCGTATTCATGCATCATCAGTAAAGGCACATCATATAGACTAGGGTAGTTTGCATATCATCAGTAACATCATTACCATATCATTTCATGCATGGGTTTGTGTGATTTTCATTAACGTATGCTTAATTGTTTAATTAACGTTACCACTCAGTCATTTCTACTAACATTATACCCAATACTCCCGACAATGATCCTAACACATTTTCAAGCTAATTTTAATGATATAGAGATTATATTATTACTTTACCCGGTGTTTTTAAACCAATCGCTATATTTTTCGTTTGACGCTTATAACTCCGTCGGTTTACGAAATTTCAATCCATAATCATTCTAACACCGATTCTTGCAAGGAACATGATTTTACAATTTTTACAACTTCGTCGTATTTCATTTCACCTCGTCACGAGTTATTTCTAGTTAACTCGGTACCCGATAACACCTAATGTATACCTTAAACTAGCTAAACTCTAATTAAATGGAGACACTTGCATTAATTAACATCAAATCCTTCCTTTTTACCCCATGTGTGCCGCCCCCCCCATCACCCCTAATTCTCACTTCACTTGATTACTAGTACAATGCATTTAATGAATTTTGGTGATTTAATTTCCATTCCACTAACTAAACACATACAACACATAAGTTAACTAGCAAAAGCTCCATATTTTCTCTCCTATCTTCCTCCCCATTCGGCCAAGACCAAGAACACCACCATAATCCATCACTTTTTGAAGAACAAGTCATAATCAAGCTCCATTTACCTTCCTAGTTATGGTTTTGTGATTAAATCTCAAAGTTTCTTGCACATTTTCATCCAAAACTCATCAAATATTCAAGTAAGTTTCAAGAACACATTTTGATCATCTTATACTTTCATTTGATTCATATGTTTATGTATTTTCAAGTTATATTAGTTATTCATGCAAGTTACTTATGTTTTAGATACCACTTTTGCACATAAACTCTTTTTAACACTAGATCTATAAGTTTCACTAATGATCTCATGAAATCCACCAAGGTTGGTGATTTTTAGGACCCCATGACACCCTAAGAAGGTGTATGGTAGGATTTGCGAACTTGTGGAGTTGATTTGAAGTAGTATGATCAAGTTTAGAACCAAGAAATGAGTTTTTAACAATCTAAAATAGGTTCTGTCCAAAATCGTGTAAACTGGAAAACTCGGTAACTTTTGGTATATTTTGGCCTTCATATTCAGAAATTTCTTTCAAAAACGAAACCGTGGCCGCAAGAATCACTAAAAACCGACTTATAACGAAGGAGATATGATTTTTCAAAGTTAGACGACGAAAACTAATTTTCTGAAAATTTAGTTGCTGATTGCCGAGATTCAAAGGACAAAACGAGGCGTTAGACGTGATCTAGACGACCCGACCTACTGATATTATGTTAGTTCATGTTTATACGAATCCGTGGATGTAAAGAACGTAGAAAACGAGCTTATAACGGCCGAGTTATTCACGTTTGAAGCCCGACGTACCATATTCATTTTGACAGCCCACTAATAGAAAGTGTTTTAAATATAAAACTAGTATTTTTGGAAACATAACATTGTTAGCCGATTTTCTAATTGATCGAGGCGTGTACAATCAAAAGTTAAATGAAACGACATTAATACATTGTTACAAGATTTTCAAAAACGTCGAGTTTGATCACTAACACTTAACGTGCAATATTTCACGACTAGTTTCACGAAGCCATTTTGGACATATTTTCACAAGTTAAGGAAAATATTAAATTGCGATGAAAACGCTACATTTTGCCGATAGAACACCAAACGAGGATCATGGAGTACCGTTTCAACATATATATGCGAAAAGTAGTTTATAACTTAACGAGACGTCAAAAGTGTATTTTTCGTCGATAAACGTTATTTTCAAAACTAACAAGTGGTATCGTTAACATACGTATTTGCATGTGTTGCATTGTATCATTGCTTACATTGGATCACATCATTCATAATAGGTCGCGGGTAGAGACCGAGCTTTATTTCATCATATCCATCATTGTCATTGTTGCTATATCATATCAGGTGAGTTTTCATAGCCCCGTTTTAAATTGTTTATTGATTTCTAAACTCTCGGGGGAGAATACATTGCACCATTTTCATATGCGGACCAAAGTATACAAACTCATTACATTGCTTAAGTTACATCATTGCCCAGATTAAAGTCCCCTTTTATTATCATGAACCGTTAATTGTTAGCAAGCGAGAGTGAGTGAATAGATCTATTGAGCGTGACTCCTCCGTTCGGGTTGGTAGCACCAACTGGTCAAACGAACGCATTTCATTTCTGTCATATTAGAGTGATTGGCAAACACTCGGTTGGGGCATTTCATTCAGTCTAGCTTCGGGGTCATGAGCTTAGAGCTAATGTATCATTTTTATGTGGCATGGTTTTGTCATACACTTTATACTTGTGGTATCCGTACAATATTTCATTTACATAAACCTATGATCTCACCAACATTTTTGTTGACCATTTTTAGCAATGTATTTTTAGTAATTAAGGTATCGCATGTTGGCTTGCATATGGACACATCATGGAGTCGCGGAGTCGACGCGTCTCACCTTATATTTTTATGCGCTTATCCATCGTTTGAATTGTATGAACTTGTTTTATGAAAACTTGTTTCACCTTTTGGGACCTAGCTTTGTAACTCTGAATGTTTTTAAATAATCAAACGATGTATTTTCTAAACGACACTTTAGGTCGTTCAATATAACTGCAACTTTGGTGCTATGACCAGTCGCGCCTTTGGTTGAGGGTGTTTTGAGAGGTGCACTAGGAGCTTGAGGATATGATGGTAGAGATTTTGGAGAAGGAGTAGTGTCTTCTTGTGTGAGATCAATGAAGTTGGTTTTTGGTGGTATGATGGTGATTTTAGGCCTTTTGTTTGGGAAAGATAATGAGGTTGAGGAATAGCCCATTGTGGAGAATGAAGAAGGTGAAGTGAAGAAGAAAGATGGTGATGAAGAAGAAGAGAAGTGAAGTTTAAATAATCAAGGATGATTATAGTTTAGGCAAAGCATGCATTAGGAGGTTTATGGCACTAATAAATGTTTAACTAATCCTGATGTTGGTGATAAACATGCAATAGGTTCAAGGATTGCAGGAAGGAAGAAATAGTCCAGAAACCCGTGACCTACGTTGGACGGTCCTTTAAATACAAGGGGTCGTCGCCCCTTTATGGGACCGTCACCAGTAGGTGACCAGGTTTCCACCCAGTTTTTCATTTCTGCAATCCTGTAACTAAGAATACTATCTAATATGCCAAATAACTGCAGAAGTATATAAGATCACTCATACAAGATATAATCATGCAATAGACTAGGAAGCAGTTAGCAACTTACAGAAAAGCTAAGATTAATCATAGTTATACAAAGTCAGATAATAAACATGAATAATATGGCAAGTAAAGTCTAGAAACAACTACAAGTATTGAGAGATACAAGCATCTCTTCTTAATGATTCTAAAGATCATTCTACTTTGTTCTTCCATAACTAGTGCCCACTCCAACTGCTTTCTTCCTCATATTCACTTGACGAGAAATCATAGCATGACACCGAATCATCATTATGAGCCTCATGAGTCAAAGTGCATTCCCAAAATAGTGATCTAAAGGTATTATGACTCAAAGGAGCCATGACGGGATCACTAAGAAGATATTCATTGTTGCTGAGTTATGGGAAAGAGTCCATGACAAACCGATACAACCGAGTCAACAACATGCCATAGGGCAATGCCTTATCTAGTCGACTCTTGACATTAGCAATTCTCTTTGCCACAAAATAGGCAAGATTGTATGGTTGCTCGGTGAAAAGATAGTACAACATATGAGCACAACATGCCAGAAGGTGCTCACAGTTGTGAGGAAGACAAAAGGCATTTTCACGAATGACTTCTACCCATCTGCGCAGATATGGATGCAATTCATCTACACAAATTTTTAGTGGATCCAAGTCATAGTCGTGTGACTCACGAAACTCAATTTGTCCATCCTCCTTAAGAGATCCATAGACCTTTTGAGGAAGGCGAATGTGTTCTTTGATTTCGGAGGGACTAGGTATAAACGTGAGGTACGGACCCGACATTTCTGGGTGATTTCTGAGAGATCTAAGTGACCACCCTTCGGTGTAGGCACATTGCCCATGACACGGAAGACCAAGAATTTGAGCAAATTGCTCAAGAGTGAGGGACACGACAGTGTTACCTATGATGAATTTGACAGAGAGAGTCAGATCATTGTTATATGTAATTTTGACTCGACTATAGAATTCTAGCACAAATCGAGGACAAATTTTCTCATTAATGTTGAGCAAACTATCAAATCCTATGGACCTAAACATTGTGACAATGTGGTCATGGTTTGAGAAAGAAGACTCAACTACTCGTCCTTCGTGGAAGAAGCGAGACTCAAGATTACAAAAGACTCTATTATGACTCGATGAAGTACTCGATTCTAGTGAAATTTTAGGAATGTATTCTTCAGTGAGTTCATGATCATAATCAAACATGTGAAAGCCTTGATGAGACATGATAACCGATAGAAGAACACACTATGAATAATTTGTACATATCATTTATTTTGATATACTTGACTAATGTTAATGCATGGTTTGAAAAACATTTTTGATATGTATTAACAATGCTTAATTGCGTTCTTGTTACGTTCCTAAATGTGATTAATTACATCAAATTGAATTGGAGATTATCAAATGTTTTGACCTTTTTCACAATTCATTTATTTGAACAATTCCTACATCTAGGTGAGTTATAAGGGTTGTACATTATTAAGTTTTGTTGTTAATTTCAAACAATTATATGAAAAATTGAAGATCCCCAATTTTTGATTTCATGTTCTTATAAACCCTAGTTTCGAATTAAAGAGAAAATTGACGAAATTGACTTACAATTGATGTTGTTTAGAGTGATGTGGTTGATAATGCTTGATTGATAGAGTTTGAATTGAGTTTTAATGAAAAATTTAAGGATTTGGATGTTTTGGTTCGTTTTCGTCATTGTTGCAGTAGGAAAGGGTGTTTGGTTTTGATTTTCTGCAAGAGAGATGAAAGAAAATGGGATGCCCCTTGAAAACAAGTGACGGTCCTTTAATTATAAGGGACCGTCGATGGGACCATCTCCAATTGGAGGACCGTCGCCAGTACAGACAGCTTGAGGTGTTAAAGTTTTGTGACTGATTTTAAATTTGAGTTTTATGAAAAGTATTTTGAGGACTCTTAGAAACAAGAATTTAGATAACATGGAATTTTAGACACATAATAGAGGAAACGGAGCAGACACAATATGCACGAGTAGTCTAGAGGAATGGGTATTGAGCATAATCGAGACAAAAGAAATAGAAGAGACTCATTTTACGTAAGGAGGTTGACGACACGCTGATTATAGAGTAGGAATAGAATCGATACAGAAGAAATAGAAGAGATGTAGATGAGACGGGAATTAAATACGAGGCTTTCATCGGGTAGTTTAGAAGTCAATCATGTCTATGGCGAATAGAGACAAGAATAAATGTCGTATACGAGAAATAGAAGAGAGAAGAGATATCGAGGATGTTAAGAGTGTGCGTCATTCATAGTGATTGTTAGACGTGCATAGTCGGCTATTGATAATGGTTGTGGTAAGACCATTATCTCCAAAGATTTACTATGATCCTACGGAAGATAAGCATTTAGGCATAAAGTCTAATTCTAAAAAGTATCTATTATACCTATTATCACTTCATCATCATGTAGCACATAAGTATATAGCAAGCAAACACATAACAAATAAGCACATAGCAGATAGGCATATAGCAATTAAGATAATCAAGGTTTTAAGAAAGCGTACCTTTGTGGCTAGCTATTCCTAAGGATACATTACCGTGAGAGATGTTGTGCGTGATGCAAGATTTGAGTATAGATGAGTCTTCACACGTACGACGAGAATATGAATGTAAATTCATATCTTTTATTTGCGTCCCTTGTGCATCTAAAGACATAACTTGCAAGAAAACTTGGTACCCAGTTTCTCATGGGTCCGAGATGGTTAGTAATAAACATCCTTTCCATTTACATGCATAAGATGAGGATGTTGTTGGCAAGCAAGAATTCCCGTAGATATATGTCTAGTTGACTTTTATAAAAGATTTTATTTGAACATGTTTTACTTAAGATCCATTAGTGCTAAACGAGATTTTTATAAAAATAAGTTTTCCAAATAACAAATTTAGATTTGTCTAAGAGGTTTTACAAATTTAATTTGTTTTGACTTGCTCGTTGATGATTCACATTGCTTAAAACCTAAGCTGGTTTTATCTTCAAATGCCTTCTGACTATTTAGTAAATCATTAAGAATTGAGAACTCTTTTCAAATTTAGCTAATATCTTTGACTTTTCTTTAAGCTTCTTAATTTCACTTTTATAATCTTAACACATTTTACATTCTAAATCAATTTATATAGCACTTTCAAATCTAAACATTTTATCTCTTAAAATGATTT
This sequence comes from Artemisia tridentata subsp. tridentata, assembly GCA_021014915.2. Classification (NCBI taxonomy): domain Eukaryota; kingdom Viridiplantae; phylum Streptophyta; class Magnoliopsida; order Asterales; family Asteraceae; genus Artemisia; species Artemisia tridentata. The sequence continues at coordinate 368,165,501 of CP139509.1, read as the reverse complement.
GTCATTCGTTTTCTAAAAAGTAAAACAAACCTAGAAAAGTGAAACATAAAACCAAAAACCGCATCAAAGCCATAAACCAAGCCTAAGCCGACTATATAAGCTTAAACAAACACCCCAATCAATAAATACAGTAAAGTCTAGAAAATAAAAGACCCAAGGACAACTTTATACACTGTTGGCAAGAGACTAGATTCCAATGACGAAGATGAAGACTGATTCCCCTGTTTGTCGTCGCATCGTTCATTCATTTCTCGATTTTCTCAATTCTGGTATATCTATCTTTTTTTAACTCTGCTTGTGTGTGTGTGTGTGTGAATTTTCACTGTCAATGTGTGTGTGCTATTTAATACCAACCTAAATCACCAATCCTAGTTTTCTGATCGTTTTTTAATCTCTGTTCAAAACGAATTGATGGGTATTTTTTAGTTTTAAGGATTAAAATTAGTGTCAGATTGTTTATTATATATATTTATCTTTGTGTGTTAAATTTGACTGTCAATGAGTGTTACAGAACCCAAATCACTGATCCTAATTTACTGATCGTTTTTTTTATTAAAAAAAATAAAAATTAGTTCTAATTGAAATAAAGGGTCTTTTTTGGTTTACTGTTTAAGGATGAAAAGGAGTGTGAGATTTTGTTTATATAGAATTTAGGGCTTTTTTTATTTGCTAAAAGTGGAAATGTAGGTGGTACCATGATTTATTTGGTTGGTTTTGATTGGGTGAAGTATTGATTGATTACTTGTGTTGTTATTCGAAGGTGTAGGTTTCGAAAATTTGTTACTTTGCGTGTAAATATTTCAGCATTTTGTGGGTCGTGTAAATATTTCAGTTCATTTGCCCAATCAAGTTATGATTGGGAAGTTATAAAGTCGCCGGATGTAAAGCTTACTAAGTGCCAAGTAGAACTCAGTATTAATTATGATGTTTTTTAAAAGGAAGTTTCGATCCTAACGTTCCAAATATATATACTTTTTTTATTTTATTTCTCGATAGGACAAACAGTAAACCGCTTTATGATTGGAAATGTGACGTGTTTCCTGAAACACCACTTTGCCCAATTCAGAGTGTCAACGGTCAAAAACTTTACGTAACGAGAGCGCATCTGTGAGTTACTAGCATATATTTGTAGTTCTTGATGTACACTCGCTTTACATCTGTAAATAAACACTACCTTACGAACTATTAAACATCTTTCCATAAATCGACTGATTTGTACCCCTAGTAGATCACACATAGGAAGGAATTCTATGAATAAACTTATCCCTTGTTGGGTGTATGAAACCCCTAGCTTCAAGTCTTTTTCAGTTTTATGAAATGAACTATTTTGCACAGTATTGTTTCTTGTATAGTTGTATGTACAATGTCATCTGCATGAACCACCATAAATATATGTGTCTCTAGGTATAGTTAACATGAAGTAGTCATTTTCAGTTCTTTTTTGGTGAAAGGTTAACTTTTTATTAATAACTCAAAACCAATCATCGTCGGTCCTATATAAGGCCAAACGCTGAAAAATTATAGAGAAATGGTGTGTTACCAGGCCTTGCCTAAGATGAAAAACCTGGATTCGATGCGTAAATCTGTATGTATGGTTGCTGCTTGCTGTTATTGACTGTTTAACCAAAACTTGTTCTACAGTTGAACCTACTTCCGGCAGTGATGTTGAAAGTCTCGAGGTTGCAAAAGACTGTTTATCAGAGGTTTTCAAGGTTGATTCATCGTCTACTTCTGGTGTTCCAAATTCTGATTCTTTGGTCCAGATTTTTAGCTCGCTAACAGGACAGAATAATGAGATTAGGTCAGATCAGACCCGTGACGAATCTCATGCAGATACGTCTTTTGCATCAAGCCCAAATACTGCTCCTGTTGATACTAAAACACCTGAGCCATCGCAATATCAGGTAGTGATGATGGATATGTGGTTTTCCCTTTATATTATCTAGTGATGATTGATATTCGGTTTTCCCATTATGATGATATACTTCTTATGCAGGGTGACATCAACAAACAAGATACTCGTACCATAGGTAAATCTTGTTTATTTCTAAATATATATCTCTGAGATGACAAATGCATTTTGTTTCCTTATACTCGTTCACTATCTTGCATAAATCTCTTGTTGAATTTTTATCATTAGTTTTCAGTTTACTTATAGTTATACGTCTTTGAGATACTTCTACTGAACGATGACCTTCATGATAAAAATTAAGGGTAAATTTGAATGTTATTATGGAAAAAGTACCTGATATCTATGAGGTATAATAGATGGCTTTTGGTCGAGACATTTACAAATGAAATAATAATTAACCCTCTATAATATTCTTTACTTTTAGGCATAAATGGCGGAGGGTTTTTTTTTCCCGGCCAAATTTAATCCAGTTATATATTACTAATATATTATCTTAAGTTAAGTATTACAAGGCTTCATTAGGATTTCAACCACTTCTATTTATGCTTGTGAGTTGTGACTATGAGAGCTTGTATGCTTTTTTGAATTTATTTATATATAATGAAACCCAATAGTGAATGATATTAATTAGATTGCTTTTATCAGGAAAGAACAGAAGTGAGTTTTTTTTTTTTTTTTTTTTTTTTAATTATTTAAATAATGATTATAATCCCTCTTGTATTAGCTACAAGACATTATTATAGTATCTCCATATAACTTTTTTCAAAAGGCAGCGTCTCTATAATATTATATAGAGATACTTACAATATTTTCCCCTGAACTATCGCAAAATGTGTGGATGGATCTGTTATTAATAAAATTACAAGATCCATCCCTGAAAAGTAATAAAGGTGCACAAAGTCTGTCCTTAAATGAAGGGCAAATAGGTAACCTGAATACTTACAATGGACATTTCTATTGTGTGTTGTTATTATTATTTAATGAAGAACACCGTCATATTCATCCTTCACTATTACCAGCTCCACCATCACCACCGCTGCCAACATCACCATCTTCATCCGCCTGCCCCCCACCACCACCAATTCCACTTTTCATCATCCTCTTGTCAGCTATGACCGGTACACCAAAATTGAACCAAAGAGTCACCTGGAACGTATTGCAGAAGGCCAGAAGTGAATGAAAAATAACAAAAAGAACTCAAATTTATCTTGAAATGGAAATGATACATCAAGTTAATAAAACACATTAGGAAAAATCTTAAAATCCCGATAATTGATAAACCGTGAATCATTTCAGTAGTCGAAATCCAAATGGTTATAAAAAAGTTTAAATTTTTGAGTGACTAAGCATTTGAAAGATATAACTTGGATGGATATGGTTGCTGGTTAGATCTGTTAGTAACTTCGTTTCTCTCAAGGTCTTCTTGTAAGCAGTTAAGCACCATTTGGCAGATTATCTTGGGTGGCGTATTTATAAAAAATGTAAAATAGCTAGATTGTTGGCCTATGCAATCCTTTCCCTGACATTGGTGTAATGAATGATTTGATATTGTTTAACATCTAACTTGTGTCAAAGTAGTTGCTAAGTTTTGTACAGTGTACTAAACTAAGTTACTAACTTTGTGGCATTCAGGCTTATGAGGTCACTGTAAACCTGTTTTAGTAAGTTGTATATCTTTGTACACCTGTCGATATAGTTTTCATAAGTAAATAATGAACATATAGTCAAACTGAAGCAAAGCTATAAATGATATTTTATTCTATGATCTTACATGAATGTGTTTACATTGGTCCAAAACTAGCTGCTTGGCCAAGGATAACTAAACTAAAGGGAATTTTTTCCTAATATAGTAAAAAATGATACCACTATATAACTCTTGTCTCTGAATGTAAAGAAATTTTTTTGTCTCTTTTACTATGAATTATTCGACTCCAAGTATGGCTGATGTAAAGCATCTTACATGATTGACAGGGGTAAGTGAGGATGAACTATTTGGTCAGTTTTTCGGTGCCCTTGAAATGGTTCGTTACTTCAGGACTACAGCCAATGGAGATGATGAACAGGCACTTGAGAGAGCTACAAATCTATTTCACAGTGCTTTGACGGTATGACATCAACTTTTGTTATTTTGTCATGTTAGTGCCGTATTGACATTCTCTTTTTTGTGGTTCCCACAAAATAAGTGTGCCCTACATGTATTTGAGGAGTGTTATCTTTGCCCCACATCACATTTTATATTACACTTGCATTACATCTAGTTCTCTTTGTTTTGTGGCAACTAAATTTGTAATTATGTAGTAGTATTTCAAGCCCAAAGACTACGAGACCCATGTTATTTAGCAAAAAGGTTGTCAGAATCCCTCCAAAAGTTAATAATTTAGTTAAAATTTTGAATGCTATGTGGCTGCTAACTATCAAACTTATAATGCCTGGTGAATATGAGACAACAGCAGAAAAAGCTATCAGGCATCAGTTGCGAAAAATAAAAAATAAAAAAATGTGGCCCTCTTGAGAATTTCAATCTTGTCTTTATCTGTGACAGTTTAGTGCATATATGGAATGGGTCTTAACAATTGGAAAATATAATCATACGAGTCTTAAAGTTGGAAGGTGTCTTATTATGTTTGAAGCTAAAAGATGTTCTTACTCAATGACTACTAATAATCTGAGAGTGTACTGACTTTCTCCAGAAAGACCATTTTTTTTTTTTTTTTTGGCAATCATGGTTTCCTACTTTTTGGCCGACTAATCCATGGGGTTTGAACCCACCGCCACATAGACTCAAACCAGGTAAAGCCCTCCCTTTTTATGAGGTTGGCGTGGCCACTTCAAGGTTGTTTGCACTTAGCAGGAATTGAACTTGAGACCTGACACATTTTAGAGTGATAGTCACAAGCCCTTTTGCCACTAGGCCACCAATGGGGTTTGAACACACCGCCACACAGACTCAAACCAGGTAAAGCCCTCCCTTTTTAGGAGGTTGGCGTGGCCACTTCAAGGTTGTTTGCACTTAGCAGGAATTGAACTTGAGACCTCACACATTTTAGAGTGATAGTCACAAGCCCTTTTGCCACTAGGTCACCCTTGAGTGGTTAAAAGAACATCAATTGCTCAGAATTGCATTATTCATTGTGAAAATTCTTTTCTCAATTGCTCAGAATTGCATTCGATATTCATTATGCTTAGATATCATGAGCAGGTTATTAAAAGATTGAACATATCTGTTATCCCTATATTTTGATGAAACATGTCACTGAAATTTACAATTGTTTCAACATAATTTGCTATGATTTTTCTTCCATAATATGCCTCTGACAATGGGTGTACTTTCATTCAAGGATATGAAACAATCATGCTGCAAGGAACTCGATCTTAAAAGTTTGGCTGATACCTTCAAGCTACAAGGTAATTTTTTTGTCAAACTTCATGAACATGTGATTATGTCTTACATTTGCATCTTCATATATCATACCATCCATATCTCAACATGTAACTCACTTTTTTGTATTCCATTGAAAGAGTTACAGGACAATATAAATTTTATAACCCTCGAGACATTAGATTAACATCATTTAGAACAGAGGTAAATTTTGGAAAATATATGTTAACAGCATTCATTCATGAACATTGTTTTTATGTAGGTAACAAGGCTATGCAGTCAAAGTTGTATCCTGATGCAATTGAGCTTTACACTGTAGCTATAGCACTTTGTGGTGATAATGCCGTTTATTACTGCAACAGGTGACTTATCTACTCAAACAACTGGAAATTGCGTTTTATTTTTAATATATAATATGTTACATTATGGTGGGTTGGTACTTTTTCAGGGCAGCTGCTTATACCCAGACCAGCCAGCATGCAGAAGCAATAATTGACTGCCAGAAATCAATTGCAATCGACCCAAATTACAGCAAGGCCTACAGTCGTCTAGGTTATGCTTATTTTGCTCAAGGGAATTACGTGGATGCCATTGGTAAAGGATTTGCTAGAGGTTTGTACATATTTTATACATTAAAACATCAGAATCCAGTTAATTGTTTATTGTTTTGTGTCACTCCTTCAATGAATCAATCTTCTTTGCTAGGCAAAAATAAACCTCAAAAAGGTTTATAATGAATCTGTAAGATTTATTTATTTTCTTTTTGCTGAAATATTTATTTTATTTTTGGTTTCATGCAGCCTTGCAATTGGACCCAAATAATGAATCTGTAAGAGAAAATATTCGGGTCAGTTCATCTTTGTGTTGGCATTCTCATTTTCATTCTATGCCAACGTTTTTGTGGTTTACGTAAATCTTCTTGTATGCTATATTTCACGGTTCTCATTGATCTTTGTTTCCTTGTCGATGTATGCAGGCGGCTGAGCAGAAACTTCGGCAACAAAGACATGAACGTGGCCAGGTAATGAAACCATACGAGTTAAATATTAATCAAATCACCATAAATTTCTCTCCTGTTTGATTATGTCTTACATTTAGCAAAATTGTCATCATTGCTCATTAAAAGATAGCAACTCAAGAACACACTTGCTCTTTTTGGTAGTGTTCGCATGCGCCATATGTTTCAGCTTGGTTCCTGAAGCGATTAATAAGAAATTAACAAATCAAAATCTTGTCCAAAGTGGCCCCTTATACATCACTCCTCTAATTGTGGAATTCACTTTTTGACAACAATACCCGCTAATAGGTTACATCATACATGTTTATGGTTATTTTATAATCATAATTATAATTGTTATTACTCTACCACATGCAAGGGTGATCACTAATTTAAGTTGGCCGGTTAAATAGGTCACGCCATACATGTTTAGTGACTATTACTCGTTAGTCACTTAAGTGACATGTTTTATTAACTTAGTATAGCAAGCCGACTTTTTTATTTATTTAGCTGATTTCTTTTTTCTGATTGGTGATTACTAATTTGGTAGCAGAGTTCAAGTTGGGGTTTTTCAAATGGGCCTTCGAGGAGCACTGGCCGAGTTCCGCCTTTCGCAGGTCCACCTTTCTTTGGTCCAGCTGACAGACATGGCTACGAAAATGGCGTAAGTCCATCTTTCACGACCTATCTCCCTGAATCTTTTGATTTTGTGGGCATGATGCCAGAGATGAATTCTGGAAGGCCAGATAACAACCCTAACGGTGAGCCAGAAATAAGAGTAGGAGCGAGTCCTGAAGATGGGATGCCAGAGGATCTTTTTGGGGCTATAAGATCTGCATTTCACTTGTTTGGTGGTGAACATGGTGGACCACATGACCGCAACCCTGATGGAAACTAAACGCTTGACGCTTCCTTTTGAAACTAGTTCAGGCTGTTCAAAATTTGTTAATTAGTAGGTTCTGCTTAATTTTGGTAAATGTTGCATGGGTTTTTTTATATATCGGGGGTAATGGATGGTTTCTAACCTCTGCCTTACATTTGGTATGTTTTACATTAACTTTAAAGCACAGGGTCAGAACACATGTTGAAAAGGTTAGATGCCTGTTTATACTTTATCTATGGCCTTTTTGACAAAAAAAACAACAAACTTGGCTGCATTATGAGTGCATTAGGTATTTTTGAATATCTGTCTGTTAAAGTCTAGTAAAGTCGCAAGATCGGACGAGACATGAATTAAGGAATGCTTGTGTGTAGTCTAAGCAATGTATTTTTCCATAGGACCATTGACCTTATTTTTCGGATGAGTCTTAATTTTGTGATCATTTGTTTGAAACAAGTTTATACTTGTATATGCCGATCAAGGGTTGTATACCCTATAAAGAAGTGGTATCCTATAAAAATAGGGTAAATTTATAATAAAAAAAATGTAAAAACTATTTAAAAGTTAGAGATGTATTGTTTCACAAATTCTGGCGGTGACTTAATGAACTCAGATTCAGGTGAAGATTATGAGCTTCTCGAATTCAAACATTTCTTTCTATAAACAGTTCTTATGATATTTTTAATCGAGTTATGTGATAAACAAAGGGTTTCTTTTGACTTTTAGTTTAGTTCGTTCGTTTTTTTTTTTTTTGTAACGGCAAGTATATAAATAAAGAAAAACTAGCAAGAAGCTAGAAAAGTTACAATGGTGTTTTTAGCCAATCATGTCAAGCTAAACATATAGAACTCTACTTTGTAACCAAGAAAAAGAATTAAGTCTAATGCTATCAAACAAGTCACATTTTCTCAAATTTTGAGAATTGAAAGTAACCGAATTTCGAAATTTCCAAATAGTCCACCAAGTAGCTGCCATGACCACCTGGATACGAGTCTTCTTATCCTTTGATAACCGCATATTATCTATCCAAGATGTCCATTCTAACAATGAAATAAGGTTCGGGAAATGCAAGTCACACCAAACCTCAATTAACCGCCTAATACCTTACGCTACTTCACACGTATAAAATAAATGATCATTTGATTCCACACCGTTTGAGCATAGAGGGCACGTTATTGAATATCCAATCCTCGTTTCGAAAGATTTAGTCGAAGAGGGAGACGATCCAACCTAAGTCTCCATTGGAAAATGTTGACCTTTCTAGGAATACATTTGCACCAGATTGTAGGAGATTCAAGCGTTGGAAGAATGATATCGTCAATATGGTGTCTCGTGTCTTTAACCATAAACGCGCCATCACATCCAATGTTCCAATGCAACTCATCTTGGCCTTCAAAACTCGGTACCTGCTCCAACTCAATCGTCAAACATACTAAGGAATCTAGATTTCGGCATGACATAATTGGAACCCTATGCAAATAAGGGTTTTTTTTTTGTTGCATTCTTTTATTTTCAACCTCTAATTTTCTTTTGATTTTATATATTAAAGACAATTAACTATAACAATATCTTTGTTCAATGCCTTTCAATTTTGTGTTTATTTCCTATTTGCTTACTGACCTACTCCCGAGTTGGTATCGGTCGTCCCGTATTTGTAATTATTTTAAGGATATCTTAAAATAATGACACGTGTCTCTAAAGTTGTCCTACCATGTAAGTCCATAGTACGTCCATAGTACGAGTTTATACAGGTACTTTTTTGAGCGACCGAGCCCACATTTCTTGGGCTACTTAGCTTTTTTGTCTTTTTGTCAAAAACTTATTAACTACATTTTGGTCCTTGTAGTTTGCTTGGTATTTCATTTTTGGTCCTTGTGATTATTATTATTATTATACCCAAATCTTAGAAATCATAAAAAAAAAAAAAAAAAAAAAACAAAAAAAAAAAAAAACCAAATCCAGAAAAGATAGAACAGATCTGATATTATTTCATCTGCAAATTTCACCATAACCATTCTTCACCATAACCATCCTTTTAATAACAAATTAACAGATCTGAACATATGCAAATTTCACCATAACCATTCTTCACTCCTAAGTTCACACATAAACATTCTTCACTCCTAAGTGCATATATACAACAAATACCCCATGGGCCCAAAAAATCCCAGATCTTTATCCAGGATCTTTCATCAAAAAATCCGGTTCGGAACTTCGGATTGATGATGAATCTGATAAACGTGGGACAAGGTTTGTAAATCATCAAAAAAAACCAGGATCCAAACACCACCATCGACCTCACCCAGATCCGGTGGTGGTGTATAATAATAATAATAATAATAACCACAGATCCACATACCACCTCCGCCACCATCACCATCTCAACCTCTGCCACCACCGAACCCATCACTATCACAAATACCAGATCTATGTTTTTTTATGAGACATAAAAGAATTTATGAGAGAAAAAAGAATTGATGATGTTCATACAAAGACAGTATGAAACAGCCCATTCACATACAACTCAACCTACCCACGACTCCGATTATGATCAACCGAGCAAAGTCTAAACCTCGAAACAGATAGCATCATCATCAAAATTATTTCAAATAATCACCTTGTATACAGAGCCAAATCCTCCTTCACCAACTTTGTTTTTTGAGCTGAAACCATTACCAGCAACTTTCAGCTCATGGTATGAAAACAACTTAAATTTCTGAGATAGTGTTTTTATTTATAGTTAACTACATTTTTGGTCCTCGTGGTTTACCGGGTATAACGATTTTGGTCCAATAGTTTCAAACGTAACGGGTTTAGTCCATTTTCGCTGACCCGTAACGGGTTTGGTCCAAATTTATGTTGACTGTTAGTTTGACTAACTTTGAGCGTTAAATCTGAGGGCATTTTGGTCTTTCACTCAATCACTCACTCCCCTCTGAATTATTTTATTTATATAGTACTTTGAACAAAATTAAACTCATCTTTGGTCAACCAAAATTGGACCAATTCATCTACAAACAGTCAACCAAAATTAAACTCATCTACAAAAAAAATCCAATCACTAACACCATCCTCGCCACCACAGAGCTGTTAAAAATGAACTGCTACATCTTACTAAAATGAAACTTATATGTGACATGATAAGTGCAGTGACATTGGTTACTAATATATCAAATCTCGCTAACTACAACTTCAAGTTATTTACAATCAAACCACCACTTCATTTCCACCCAAAGTCAACATCATCAATACCATTAACACAAAAAAAATCCATGAAACAACTTTGACTTGTACAAAAACCAACATAACAGGAGGCAAAACAACCTCCCTCGTAACATCTCTCCATCTTTTACAAACACACCCACACGCCACCACGTCTCTTCTCACAGGCTACGTGTCATCACATCTCTCGACTCGTTTCATTATCTCAACTAAAAGCTCAAGCAGCATGTTTGACCAGTGACTTGTTCCTTCATTTTCATCATCATTCGATGATGTTTGTGTAAGGAGAGATGGTGTCATGGTGGTTATCTCTTGTGGTTCGGATTTATACTCACATCAGTATACTCAAACAGATAAATCATTTCATGGTTCGGATTATTAATGACATGGGTTTGTTTAACATCGGTGTTACCCACCTTTGGCACTCTCGGATGTGGACGAATCTTGGTCGGAAAATTATGTGGTGGCGCGTGGTGATGTTGGAAGGAAGGTTTTGAGCGCGTACAGTAGGGAAAAACCACAAGGAGATTAAAAGACGAGGTTTGGTGGTGGTGGTGGTGTACGAAAAAGAATGGCGGTGAGGGCTTGTGGTGTTGGCCGGAAGTTCGCCGGAGGAGATGAGAGGGAAGAGAGAAGATGGGGCAGTGAAGGTGAAGAAAAAAGAAATAATAACCCTAAATGAGTTATTAATAACTAGCAGGGTACCCGCGCGTGCAACGCGCGGGTACCCTGAAATAAAATTTTCTGATGAATCATGTATTTTAGTTTATTATGTTTTTTTTTACAATACATTTACGGATATCAAGAATTTCGTTTAGTTCGTGCCCGTTCGGGCTTGAGCCCGTTGGCTCGTGTTCGTTCGTGCTCGAGCCCGTTTGGCCTATGCCCGTTCGGGCTCGAGCCCGTTTGGCCCGTGCCCGTTCGGGCTCGAGCCCATTTGGCCCGTTGCCCGTTCGGGCTTGAATATTTGTATCATGTGCTTTATTATTTGTATTAGTGACATTTAATGCAAGAATTGTGTTTAAGTTGGTTGTACAATATGCTTGATAATTTGTATTTCTTATGTAAGGGGTGTTTTAATTATTTAATAACTGCATTAATTGTATTTATTGACCCGTTAATTAATTGTATTTAATGTACATAATGATTTATTTATTGTATTTAATGTTAGTATTTCTATTTTAATTAATTGTACTTTGAGCTTAAGAACTTGTAAATGTTAGAAGATGTGTTTTAATTACTTGTACTTTTAGCTTTATAACTTGTATTGCTTAATTTTAAGTATTTCTATTAATAGTAGGTCTTTGTGCATTATAAGATAGTTAGATAATAATAAGGGCCCAAGGAGTGGTAACATCCAACCCTCCCAACCCTCCCAAATTCCACCAATAACATCTCTTCAACTCATTTTATCCTTTCAACCCTCCCAACCAACCCTCCCAACTTAATTTTTAGGCATTCATCACATTCTCAACCCTCCCAAATTTTTTTTTTCAATTAATTTAATCAAACATTTATATAATAAAAACTTAAACATTTCATTAAAATAAACTAAAAAAAAAAATACATAAACGACATAAACATTACATAAACCTAAACATAATTAATAAAAACTACATAAACGACATCATTATTAGAAAATAAAACACGACATAAAGAAACCTAAATCAATGTCTCGATCGGTGGTGGCTGCTCCGCTGGGTCATCAAGGTATGCTAAGTCCAAACCCGATATATGCGCTGTCAAATCATACCGGAGGCGATGATTGACTTCTTCGTCATGTATCTCCCACAGCACATTCCGGTTATAAGCTACAGGGGCAGGTGGATCCATAATACGAACCGG
>CP139509.1:368141168-368153166 GCA_021014915.2 Artemisia tridentata subsp. tridentata | reverse complement strand
CCGATGAGAAAACGCAGCAACTATCAATTTTCCTAGCTTCCTTGCACTCCCAATAACACCAGAAAAATACTAGTTTAAACCCAGAATTCATGTGGTGGCCTTGGTGGAATTATTTTGGATCGCTTAGGGTTTTTGGATAATAGTCGGTTTTGTGTTTTGAGAAACAAATAAAGGAGATTTGTTTTAATATGTGAGAACCGACTTTAGGGGGCATAAACTCTGTATTTTCAGCCCATGAAATCAATTAGAATATTTGATTGATTTTATTTGATCTTATCTTTAATTTATTTAACATATAATTAATTAAAAGAAATAAAAACCTTATGTTTATTTACTTTGTAATTTTCGGAATATATAAAATAAATGTGTAAGTTAATTTTTAAATGTCTAAAATGATGTAACATTGTCTCATAAATTTATTCGTTTCAGATATAATTCGATTTCAGATGTTTTGGAATTATTTCGGAATCTTATAAGTTGTTTTATAAGGTTTTATATATATAATATAAGGTTTTATATTATCAGGGGTAATTTGGTAATTTTACGGGTTATCTGAATTTCAGGTATTACACAACAAGGATGGATACTAATTCTTATGGTTCACCAGTGGGTGATGTGGTTTGAGGTTTAGGGCCAGAGATAGATCACAGAGGTGAATGCGATGTAATGATGGTGAAAATACAAGTGTACTTAGGTTACATGGATGTTGAAGATGACAAGAATAGATACTGATTCTTGTAGTTCACTAGTGGATGAAGTGCTTAGTTATGTTTGTGAAACCTAGGAGCTGAATGTGATGGGATGAAGAACAAATGTTCTAGTTATGATAGGATAAGTGTTTTAACATACGTTGTTAAAATACTTGGGAGTTGATTGTTTCGGATATGACTTTTAATGACTACAATCGTAAGTCCGATTTACTTGAATATTTCGGACGAAATACTTAAGTAGTCAATCCTACTTTGATGAGATTGGATAGCATTCAAGAATATCAAGACTCTGATAATACATCTATAACCTAAGTGTGAGTTATGACTCGATGTAAATCTTAATCATCTTGAAGGATGACATGTTAACCAAGTGAGGCAACATATGTGAATACAGGATAATATCAGTCATGAGTTGGGCTTGTAATCTGTGATATCTTTGCATACTGTGAGTCTGGTTTAGTTAGGAAGTTGTCAATTTACAAATCAAGTTAATGGATAAGTAAAGGACAGGTGAATGAGTGTAATGATCATAAATGATCAGTAGAATAAACCTAAAAGCTAGAATCAATAATTTAAGGATCGGGATTAGCCGGGAATTTTGAAAAAGTTACTGTTGAAGCCTGCGGATCCAATCGACAAAAAAGGCGGAACCAAAATTTTGGTTCAGCGGAATCTGCAGGATCAGGACTGGCGGATCCACAGCATACACTAGGCGGATCCAAAATTTGGGAACCGCCGAATCCGCCATATAGAGATTCAGATTCTTAACAGAACATATGTCAAGATTTTCGTTACTCGTTCAAATTCCGAAAATTCTCCTAAAACATATGTAACAACTAATATTTGATAGAATAAAACTAAAAATGCAAGTTCTAACACATGTTTCCACATAGATCAATCTGATGATAATAACTTACCATAAATGGATGTTAAGCCAAACAGTGGCTTAAACACTGAAACTTGACAACATCAAAATGTTATCATCCTGCATGACATGGTTAGTATACATGAACATTCAAAGGTAAGTTTCTATCCTATGACAAGACAAAATCATTAAACATCATGATTAGAAGCAAATGTACCAATCACCATTTTCACAGATACTACATGTTTACACACTTTAACATTTGAGCTAAAGTTTGTGCAAGACAATACTTTTCAAGACACTAAACTAGTTTCACTTAGTTCTCATTCCTAAGTAAGTTATGTAAGGTTTTCTCATAACATATGCAAACAAAAGTATCTAAGTCTATAAGTGAAACAAACACAGTTTATCAACTTAGTGCACAAGATCTAGCAAAAGTCCTATTGTGCATCAAACAAGCAATTGATAAACAAGCAAATAATTGTCATGGCAAAACACTTATGTATTTCTTATCAACAAATTCAATCACAATTACCAACAGGCAAATCACATGTATGCAAATAACTTAGAACATATAGTCACATAACATAGCATGAATGAAAATATATTTTTCGTCACTTTGCGTTTAAATATGACGATGTATGCCAAGCTTGATTTGTTTTCTTTATATTACCAAATTCTTTAGTTTCAAAAGAAATCATATCAATGTTCAAAGAATACCAACTTACATTGCCTGACGTAAAAGTTTAAGTTACTGTGTCAAAATGAAACTTAATATTTTGAACAGGTTGTAGTATTTGATTTGTTTTACCTACTTCAATTTAGATTTAGGATATGAGATTATTTTTAAATGAAAGTAGACTTAATTACCTTCAAAACGATAGATGGCACGACTCTTACGGACATACGGTTAATTAGTTATGAATTTTTGAAGTTGGACAAAAACTGCATATAATACCGACGGATTTGGCGGATCCTTTTTGAGGGATCCGCCCTTTGTAACAAAGGGATCCGTGGGTGTCTGTGACAGATTCTCCTAAACTCGTATTTTGACATAGAGAAAACGTGTAGGACTTGCTAGACTTAATATTAAACATATATTATACATATTTAACAACATTTCTACTTATGTGACTTATCTAAACATTACGGAGGTGATTTTTCAACTAACTTAATAGTTATCCCAAACGCTCCTTTAAAACCCGTGTTTTTCGTAAATTAGCTTTACGCACACAATTTGACACTTAATCATTTTAAGAAATCTTTTCTTTTGATTTTTCAAAGACATCTTCAAGCTTGTATACAAAGTAATATTTAACAACAAAATTTCTAAGTATACTTAGCGAAACATTTTTCATATTACATTCTGCTTCAAAGGTAATTTGATACATGGATCGTACTCCATTTTAAAAACTATTTGTTTTGAAAATGAGAGCCATGAGGCTCTGATACCAATTGTGAAAACGTAGAGGGGGGGGGGGGGGGTTGAATACGTTACCGTTTTAAAATCTTAAAACTTGTTGTATCAAATGTCCGTTTAAGCTTGTTCTAATATGAAAGATGTTTCTAACTTGCATAAGTTAAAACATGTTGTCACACAAGTATTATCAACAAGTCACATCACAATCAATCACATAATGCAAATATAAAAGTAAAGAGATAAGTAAAAGAAAGCGCAGACCGAACACGATGATTTATAGTGGTTCGGTCACGGAGCTCCTCTCCGCCCTACTCCACTCCCCGAGTATCCAACTCGAGAGTTACTTCACTAGATCAACAAGCTCCCTTCTCGGCGGAGAAAACCTTACAATCGTCGCTTACACTTTATCCGGTACTAAGCTAAACACCGGGTTCTTTACAAGGGTACAACCACTCCCGTTGGTTCTTTACAAGGGTACAATCACTCTCGTCGTCGCTTATACAATTTCCGACACTAAGCTAGATGTCGAGTTCTTTACAAGGGTACAACCACTCCCGCTATATTTTATGGCCCAACATAGAAACCTTGTGTTTTATGGCACAAACACATAAACCACCTAATCTAGTTTGGAGTTTACAATGATGATCACAATGATCAATGATGATCCATGACATAAGTGTATCATGGATATGAATGACTATTCTAAATGAACTTCCATTGAAAGGAAGCCTTCAATGGATGAAGATCACAAGCTCCCTAAACTTGTTGTGATGGATCTTCATGCATGCAAGTGAGATCTACATGAACTTTTTGAATGAGAAGTCTTCAATCACTGAGGATGTCAAGTACCCTTGAATCTTCATATGTTGGTATGCTATGGTGGATAATGACTTCAAGATCTTCTGACCTTCTTGGTGGATCATGAAGTATGCTATGCTTGTGATGGATGATGTCTCATGATCTTGAGCTTGCTTTACAGGATCATTAACAGTGTATGCTTACAACATAATGAAAGTTAGTAACATTATGATCATTATGAAATGGGTGATTAATGTGTGTTTCTACATGGTTTACTATTGATCTAAATGTATGCAAAGGGTAGAGGAAATGTGTATTCAAAGTAGTAAGACAATGGGCTGCTATTTATAGCCAACAGGAAATTTACCCGGCGGATCCAAAAAAAGGGATCCGCCCTTTATGTCATTTGGATCCGCCGGGACCTGACAGCTAATATCTTAACAAATTTTTCCATATCTTACCATATCTTGCCATATCTTCCAGAGTCAACTATGTTGCTTCAAGATCATTACAAAATATCTTTCTAAATCTACAAGATTTGTCAATGATGTATGCCATGATGTCATGTATATATATTTCCATTTTAAGATTTAAAATGTAAATAATATAAATGTGTATATGTTTGTAACATGTATCCTAGTGATCATGTAGCATGTATATATGTATATCCTATGTATATACTAGCTTAACTAACATATGTTTACTAATATGTATTATGTTAGTTTAACACCTAAAGTGTACTTATCCTATTAATCTTAGGAAACATGATGTACAAGTAAAAGTACTTGTATATGCAGAATGTGAAATGAGGTTCTAAGTAGAATGATTAGTCTTTTTAAATACTTAATGACCTAGTCGTATTTTAAACATTCTAAATTGTTTATTAAGGGTTTGATCATAATGCCACATAACAAACATGTACGAACCTGTGTTGTATCATATGAAGACTTGAAAAGTCGAGAGGTGTTGAATGTATGTTGAGACAAAATAAGATTACAAGTAACTTGTACATTTTACGTTATGTATCAAGTTACATGTTTATCATCAATCAAAACAAACGAGATTGCTTGTACTAACAATCTCCCCAATGAGACTGCTTGCACTAACACCCTTCTTTGGAACGGTTGATGGGAGGGGTCCTGGCACCTCCCCCGGATCCCTCCGCACGTTCGGAACTCGACATTCTATAGCCTTGGTAGATTGAATGTCGGTCCCACGGATGGCGCCAATGTTTAAGTATTTCTTTGCGGGGTGGTTATTTCTTGAGAGTTCCGTTCGGTCTTGATGCTGTCAAGCCCTTCGGAACACCTGCTAAGATAGTAAACGCGTTAGTCTTGCCCCGGGTGTGACCCCAGGACCAAACTCCGGCGTGAGGATAAGCATTGATGCGTGAGATGAGTAATAAGTATGCGAGTAGTAAGTATGTGTGAAAAGTTAAATTACCCTTGTGTGAAAACTGTTCTTCTTTATATAGGAGACTTGTTTTTGTCTCCATCGGATGCGTCCAAATGAGATAGCGACCGTTTTGCGCGGCAACTGAACCTTTGCTCTTTTTAGGTCCTTACTTGATTATGTCATGACTTCTAAACGTCTGTCGCTTGCCTTTTATATCAGGTTTGACTTTTAAGCCTAGAAGTAACCGTTAGTCTGAACGACCTATGAGGTTCGTCCGGAACTAAGGGTCCGTTCGGCTTAATTCATTCGGGCATATATCCTCACAGCTTGTCTGGAGTTTACCGTCTCCGAACGACCTACGAGGTTCGTCCGGAACTGGGTGTCCATTCGGATTGAGCCATTCGGACATATACGCCAACACTATGTAACCCTTTTTTCCCTATAGGCGTTTATTATATTATATGTTATGCTTTTATGCGTGGTATATACCTCTATTTTATTAAGTTTTTATGATGGTATATGTCATTATATGCTTACATAGTTCATCTATTAATGCAATTTACACAATCACACATTACACATATTTGAGCACATTGACACTTAACACATACACTTCCCAGAGGCTTTCACGGAAGCGATCTCCCCACTCTTGGGTTTACCGTAGGATAAGGGTATGATTGTCTACATTTCACCTCCATCATATTTTGTTTCGGGATTGGGTATTGTTGTTATTGATTTTGATAGGGATTTCATACGACTCACCGAATATCCCCCATGGCCATACATTCAAGAAATCTGCAATACTTTCGGTTACAAGCACACGTGATTTTTAATATAATCACATGTGATTTTACCATCCAAAGAAAACCAGATGTGGTTTTATTTGTAACAACAACATATATTCTTCAAAATCAAGATCTGCAATCGTTTATTTATTCAATAACATGATTTTCTTCATCCATAACTTGATTTTCGTCAGCAACAACATGATTTGATGATATTTTTGTTAATTTATTATTTCGAACCTAAATTCTAGCAAAAATAAAAAATAAAATTGACCCTAATTTTGAAAAGTTATGATTATTGACGAAAATTTATGAAGATCAACAATTATTATTATTATTATTATTATTATTATTATTATTTATTTTTAACATGAAGGCAGCGTGCATTTTTTTTTTTTTTTTTTTTTTTTTTAGTATGACATAAATATATGATTCTAAAAGTCTGCTTTACACTGAAACGGCAGGCAAGCGGGCAACAAGCTGCGCCGCTAGCCCTTTTTGAATAGCAAAACTTAGTCTTTTAAAAACTACATTCAAAGACCTTGGGGTCGTAACATTGCTATGCATAACCTTTTGGACTATTTTGAGCAGCTCCGTAGCCTCCGCAGCCTCCGGTCGTAACAATTATTGAATGTCTTTTAAGTTAATTTGATGAATTTTGGTTGTCCTTGTCTATAAAATAATTAATATATTAATAATAATTTTGGTAAAATATCGACACAAGTGTAACTCCGTTTTTAAACCCGGACCGGACCGTCCAATTAAACCGGTTCAATCGGGAACCGGCCGTGCAACCAGGTTTCTAGATTAGGTCGGACCGCTTAAAAACAAACCGGGGGTTCTAAAGAAAACGTAAAAACCGGTGTGAATTAGAGTAACCAATATGAACGGGTTTTCGATTCTCATGTCCGTTCTAACCGTTTGAACCACCGTTTGAACCAAGAAACCGGTAAAATAACGAGTTCAATGTCCGGTTCGTTTTTTAAAACATTGCCGTCTAACTCTTTCCCAAAGCGGTTAACCGGGGTCAAAGAACCGGGGTCAACATAGAAAGTCGGTTTTAGAACCACACAAACCCCAAATAAAGACGTGAAAATCTTTCTCAAATCATAGTTGATCATGGCTTCAGGTACAGCTTCATTTCAATCTACAAATAGTAATCTAATGTTTTATCATTTTGTCAAATTGCAATTACCCGATAAATAATTAATGATGATCATTTGTTATTGTCTGGTGTTGCAGAATATGCGGCGAAGAATATTGTGGCAGAGCTTGAAACAGCCTCCCAGTTGAGGGCTGCAGGATTCTTTATTACTAAAAGACCATGGCTTGGTTGGTATTTCTTTCTTTCTATTGATTAATGGCTTATTTATTGTTAGTCATACATTTTTCCGACCAATTGTACTAAAAAGGCCCTATGGATACCGCCAAAAATTTAGGATAAAATTCTTAATTGGAAAAGCAGATGAAATCATGAAAAATGAATCAATTAAGCAATACCTCTAACATAGGTGATTTTCTCCAACATAGAAGATTGTTATTCAACGTCCTCATCAGGGGCGGACCAGAGAGTTTTGCTCGAGGGGGCACACTTTGATAATTTTTAGAAACTACGTTACAAATTGGTTCTTGGGTTTTGTGTGTGTGTGTGTGGTGGGGTGGGGGGGGGGGTGCAAATTACAAAGAAAGCCAAATATTTTAGAAAATTTTTCACCAGGGGGCACGTGCCCCCCTCATGTCTCCGCCCATGGTCCTCATGTGATAAATTTGTTAGTTTGTCCATTTGGGTGATTTTTATTTTTATTTTAAGATGTTGCATTTTCACAGTTTTTTTGTTTTTGGTATGTGGATGAGTGCAGATATGTATGGGGTTAACGTACGACCAGTGGCTCCTTTTGGTAGCACGTATAGTAAACCAGTTGTTGATTCATCTCTCATACATAGATCCTTGCCAGATGAATTACTTTTTGAGGTATGAATTATGATAAGTTGCTTGTGTCTTTTCTTAAGGAATTCTATATTTCAATTCAGACTGGTTTTGGTAAGGGTTTTTTTTACCTTTTCTGGTTTTTGTCGTTGTACTACTTTTTTGTACACCGAGAGGTTATAAGACGTATTTATGTCCTGTTTGGTCAGTTGTAACTTAAAGCCGACTTTTACAATGATTGTTTTTATATATAATTTTAAATTTATGTATCTTAAAAATGTTAACCCTACGGGCTACAAAATGACCCAAACGGGACACTAAGCCATCTTATAATGTTGGAAATGTACAAAAAATAAAATAAAAAATACAATGACTAAACAGGGACAAATGGAAAGGTAAATTGGTATTCTTTACAAGTCTCCCTTTTGATAATTGTGACACTTATTTGGAGTATGATAAATAAATAAAGGATTAGAATTGTCAATGTCTACATAGTATACGCCAGAGTATCCGCAATCCGTGATTCCTAGTGAATTGTAACACCTTAGGAAGTTTATAGTATATACAGGCCTAAATGTTTTAACTTATTATTTGATACATTCTATTGGATCGATCTAGAATGAGCCTACCCCCCACCGTACCGAAGTTTAGGGACCTAGCAAACCATGATCCTGGATCTTGATCCTGTAGAGCTATTTGCGTTCCCGGTGACAAACTTTGTCATAGTCCTTTATGGTTAATTTCTCTTTGGAAAATATATTATATGGTTATGTAATCTTAGTTTGGAACTACTCCTTTCAAGTTAGTATAATGTTTTAAACTATAGTCAAATGATGATTATAGTCGACCATGATTACAAAGTCTTGTAAACTCTGTAGATTTTTGCGAGAATGACCCCGTACAACATGGGGAAGGCAGCTTGTGTATGTCGAAAATGGAGAAATACTGTGCGTAACCCTATCTTTTGGCGCAATGCATGCTTAAAAACATGGCAGGTATATTTTTACTGAACATGCAGTTTTTCTTTACCAAATTATTAGTTGATGTTTTAAAATATGTAAATTGTGTTTTTTAAAGATCACTGGTGCAGTGGAAAATTACAAGCTTATGCAATCTGTTTATAATTCATCATGGAGGAAGATGTGGCTTTCAAGGCCAAGGGTCCGCATGGATGGTAAGTTGTGAATGTTGGCGGAAATTAGAGTAGTTTTTTTCAGCGTCAGTTATTTTATTGTGAACATTGGGAAAACATTCATATCCCTGCAGGTATCTATGTCAGTAGGAATACCTATATTCGTGCTGGAGTAGCAGAGTGGAAGGTCACCAATCCAGTTCATGTGGTATGTTACAGCTGCTTATATTTATATCATAAATTTGAAAAGTATGTGTTGAAGTAATGACATAGCAACACACATTAGGTGTATAAGATTATTATAGTGCTATGATGTTGAACATTAACACGTTTAAGAAATGTTAGATAAATATGAATACTATTTTAGTATGGCATGCAGATTGATATATGAAATAAGATGTACACAATGAAATTGCAAATCTTGGTAGTTTATGTAAATTATGATTCTTAGAAAATTTAGATCATTAATGGGAGAATAACAGATAGATTTGAGGTTGAAGATACGACTCCTCGGGAAACACCATAGGATAATTTTAGCCTTAAACACTTGTCAAGATGTAAACTATATAAACATTTGAACATTTCTATCTTGCTTACTGAAATATCAGTTTGTGTTCATCAAATTATCAACATCATTTATGATTTATTTATTTTCTTTGATCTTGGGCATTACTAATGTCGTCTAGTTTGGGCTACTTTTCTATAGTCCTTCACTCCTTTGGACAGGCATGTATTTGAATATCTGATGTGGCTTATTTGATTCTTTCACATATTTTTAACTGGCATAGGTGTTGTTCTTCCTTTTGTTGTAGGTCTGCTATTTTAGGTACCTCAGATTTTATCCTTCTGGAAGGTTTCTGTATAAGGTTTCATCTATTTTCTGCCTTTCTCATTAAACTTACAATATAAGGTACTTATTTCAGGTTCTGTATCTGACTTTCTTTTTTATGTTTGCCATGAATTTATTAGAATTCATCCAATAAATTAAAGGACGTTGTGAAATTTATGAACTTCCGTTCCACTAAAGCTGAGATTTGTCATAGTGGCCGCTTCACAATCTCTGGAGACAAGGTTAGTCTCTAATCCTCGTGTACTTGTTTGATATTGATATTTGTTGTTTCATACAGAATTATATTCACTGCGAAAATCTCTGCTGTGATCCAACTTTAATGTATCTTTTCGTTTTTAAACTGTTGAGTGTGTTGGAGGTGTTTAAGAGATTATATTGTTTGCAGGTGGAAGGTGCTCTTTTGTATCCTGGAATGCGTCCTACTATTTGGAGAATCCGTTTGAGGTATATAACCTCACCTCTTATTGCACCTCTAAATTATTGTTAGCTTAACCAATTTATTTGGAAACTGCCGATAGAAGTATATGACATATTTTTATTGCTTATTAGGGCATCATTTGTTGCACAATTAGGACATTGTTTTTCCATTAGGGTAATATGATCAATTTGAGAAAAGTTTAGATTGGATTTATGTCTACTTCTTTATATACGAATGCGGTTTGTTTTAATGGGAAGCACACTTGTGAGTTCTGTTACCTCAAATTTATGGTATCTTGAATCTGGTTTGAAGATGGTCTATCCACAAGCAAGTGAGCAACTATTGTCTGTGTCGTAACTGTGCCATTGTTTATCTTTTTGTGAATATTTTGCTTCAGTTATAACCTAATTTGATAGCTTAGTGTAGGTTGGCAGGGACACCTCAACCCTGTGTACCTACTAGGTACCCATCACCCCTACCCGGCAAAGGTGTGAAGCCTGTGAAATGCCTAACTATGGTACCAAGTGCATGTTGCGGGTCGAACCCGCGCCATTTTTAAGGCCATGCATTAGCCCAAGCTTTAACAGGCAGCCGGTGGCCATCTGCGCTAAGCAGATGGTTACATATAATCTTTGACATTATACACCATGATATAATATGTGTTGACCTTCCAACTTTTCTTTGAATGATGCACATTCATAGTTTTGCTCAAAAGATTTTGTTGTCTCATTTAGTCATTTACTGGACAAATATAATCCAAGTAAAGCAGTTATGTTTTCAAATAATTCTTAGTTTCTTTTTCGTTTTTTCAAACACTAGTTGATGCATGAAGACAGAAATGTAGTTTGTAGTAGATTTGATGATGCTAAGGTTGTTTGTTCTTTTTAAAGGTTGCGAGGTACAATACCAGGGGCTAACAATCGGATGGATCTTCTTTCGATTGTTACAAGTGGTGTGCAAGCGAGTGAGGTTCCAGGACCTGATGGAGACATTCTTGGAGTGGTTGAAGGGTGGGAAGATGATGAAACGCACGATCCAGAAGTACCTGCTATCTCTCATACAAGAGGTCTAACACCATTTGTCTTTGTTCCTTTTGAAGAGGTATGTCTATTTCACGACCTAAGTAACCTCTTCAAAACTTGCATCTTCATACGAGACATATTTTTAGTACAAGTCAAATTGAGTGGACCCGCAAACACTTTTTCTGTCCATATGACTATAAACACAGTGGTAATTTATTGAGAGTATTTATAGACTATGGACTTCTACTCTCTTAAAAAACAAGTCCCTGATTTTTTATCCTCAATTTTGCATGAATAAATTGATTGACTTACTAATCTTCAATAAAAAGTTATCCTTGAAGCCTGTTACATGCCAGATAATATTTGCTGACGTGGCAATAAAAAACTAAAGGTTTTTCATGCAAAAAAGATATTCAGGCCTTCTTAGATGAAAATAGCTGAAGTCTATAAGGTTTTCCTAACTTCTGCTTCTAGAACTCTTAACTGGTCTACCTGATTATGGATCAAATTATTTTATTATAAAGATCCTTTCGTTAAGGATTAGTAAGTTGAAAGATCTAGGGAAGTTGTATGCAATTAAAACTAGACTTTCGGCTACTTTCAACCAAGGTGACCCGTTCCTTTTAAGCAAATTACTGTGGATTGACCGTTGAGATGACCAAATCGACCCATTGAT
>CP139509.1:367835790-368141068 GCA_021014915.2 Artemisia tridentata subsp. tridentata | reverse complement strand
CGTGAAACGATCCGTGACCCGAACCTTGACCTATAGAATAATCTTGAGTCGGATAATACGGTTGACCCAAACCAGTTCCCACATAAAAAGATGGATTATTGTATAACTGTTCTTCAAAATCAATATTAAGATTCATGTGGTTAACCGGAGAATACGTTTGATGATTTGAGTGGGAAGACGTGGATGAATCTATAGTTGGACGATACAACCTGGTTGGTGATTGGAAAAAATCTTGTTGGTTGTTATAGGGTTGGTTGAATGGACGATTTTGATAAGAAAAAAAGTTTTGATTTGGTGGCGGTTGAGGTAGTCATGAATGATATTTAAATTGGAGGGTCGGAAATTAATGGTTGGTGACACACCGCTTAATTGTAAATTAGGATCCGGTGTTAAATGCGGAGCGGTTTGTTGCACTCGGGATCTTCAGGCTTTTGATTGGGGTGTTTTCTTAGACATGATGAAATAAGAGAAGTATTTTGAATTGTGGTTTATGTGAGGTATTTATAGTGTAATATATAAGTTTTAAAATTTTAAAAGACTTGTATTTAGTTATTTTTTTATGCAGCCAACGGTAACAACAATAATTTTTTTAATGCGTCTAACGGTAACAAAAATGGGTGTGACTATCGGTCGAGTAAACGATTGAAACAAAAAAAAGACAATCGATTGACAGGCGATCAACTGCCATATGAGGGCGATCGATCGCCCTGATCAATCGATCGGTCCATCTTCTCCATTACTTTATAGGTTTTCGGGAACTGTAGTTTTTATGTATTTTACATTCAAATTCGAAATTAAAAAAAAAATACAAAAAAAACCCATAACGGGTCACTAATCAAACCGGCGACACAACCCGGTTACACTGCTCTTTATTCCTCAGAAAAGAAACACCTTCATTCAAGAGCGCCAAACACCCTTTTTCAAAATCACAATCTCACACACACTCACCTCCGACTGGTCTCACTTTACGGCAATATTCTTCTATGCAATAGAAATGCCTGTGAGATCTTTAGTCAATGGATGGCAGGGAGGTTAATCTCAACCCGAACAACAACAATCCCAATACGTCGTCGTCTTCCTCTTCCTTCAACTCTTCCCCACCCGACTTCCTTCGTAATGTCCAAGCTGCTTTTAAACGATACCGTAACCACTTCCCTAACTTATCTCTTTCATTAAATTATGTTAATTTAGGATTTCATTTACTGATTTTTTATATTCACTGTTACTTAGGGTTTTGGCGCACAGCAACCTGGTTATCTCAATGTCCCGATTCGATAATTATACTTTATTTATTTTTTTTCTCGTTTTAGTATTTATACTTTCATTCCGTGTGCTAGTTTCCTAATTTCTTTTATGACAGTTTGACCGGATAAACCGGTCAACTAGGCATGAAATTAGCACACGGAATGAAAGTATAAATACTAAAACGAGACAAAAAATAAAAATAAAGTATAATTATCGAATCGGGGCATTGAGATAACTAGGTTGCTATTTAATGACATTTGCCCTTTTTATGTACCATAATGTTGGTGTTTGTCAAGTTCATTTTATTTTCTTTTGTTTATTAGGAAAGACGCCGATAAATAGTATACAGCCTAGACGGTTAGTGGTTCCTAGACGAGAAACTGTAAGGAGCACGGGTGCCATGATGGATTCCAAAATGGATGAATGTGATGATAGTTTAGTTAAACAAAGAGTGCAGGATATTTCTGGTGCGGTGATGAAGAATATGGCGGCTGTTACTATGGTTAATCATGAAACAGCGTCGATTACGCCGCCTTCGATTATGAATACGCCTACTGAAGACGGAAATTTTATGGGAGTTGATGATCAGAGAGGAGAAGGTGGTTTAGGATGTGATTGTAGAAGTAATAATATGTTTGCTCAGCCGTGCTTGAAATGCAGACAAGTTGTAGATGGTCCGAAGAAGGTTCAGTTTGCATTGGGAAACGGCACAGGATCTCATGGTAACATTATGCTCGTTTATTCATATAATCTGTCTGATATACTTAAACTCATGCTATAATAAGTAGTTATCTTGTGGTCTAATTGATATGCGTAGATTTAAGATGAGTTAGACATATAAGCCAATTATTATTGTATGTACTGCAAATACTTATGCAGGGTCCGATGACCACATGGACACAAGAACAACCAACGTTTTGACTCATATGGGTTCACTTGCATTGACAGAAATGGAACGTGATGTTAATAATCGAGTGGATGTCTCAGCTGCTCCCAGTCATGACGCGAATGAGCAGAATGTTTATAATATGGATGTCGATATTAGTTCAAGGTCTAATGATGAAATATCTTCATTGTTGGCAAAAGGAACGGCAGGAATTCAAAAGCATGTTAGCCCTTTGAGAAGCTTTCTGCAGAGTGACTTTGGCCATCAGATGACTTCGTCTTCGGTTGTTGGCTCGACTTGTGCTACAACAACGCTAGTGAATTCTGTAAATGCTCCCATGCTTAGTTCAACATCCCACTGTTCCAGGCCTTCTCAACAGGGTAGCTCTAATGCTGGAAATTCGTTTGATATGAACTATCACCGGATGACGCAAATTGATACGGGGAACCCACCAAAGTTTAGTAGTAAAGTATTAGCTGATCAGAATCCCTCTGCTGCAGTGGACTCGTATCCTGAAAACAAACACGAGTTCCCTAGGGACCAGCAAGGCAATGAGGCAGGGTCGTGTGGTATGCCTAAAGACCCTCCTCCGCTTGCTGACAATTCCCAACCTCCAATATCTAATGACCAGATCTCCAATGTGAAATCGGTAACTTCAAAGTCTGGAAAAAGTGAAAAGCCTGCTTCCAAGAAAGACCCATCAGCACCTCGTAAAAGAAGTTATGACCCGGATTTGTTTTTCAAGGTGAACGGAAAGCTCTACCAACGGCTTGGAAAGATAGGTAGCGGAGGAAGCAGTGAAGTCCACAAAGTCATTTCTCAGGATTGCACGATCTATGCATTGAAAAAGATCAAGCTCAAAGGTCGTGACTATGCAACTGCTTACGGGTTTTGTCAGGAAATTGAATATTTAAATAAACTCAAGGGAAAGGACCACATTATCCAACTCATCGATTATGAGGTACGCGCTCTAAATGTGGGAAATATATTTTGTTATCATTTGACCTGATATAATTTCTAAAGTCGAGCTACGGGAAATGTTATCTTATCCATAATATGGTAAAGCTTTTTGCAGGACGAAACTAAAGAGATAATTATTGATCACTTATAATTGTTAGCATGTCTATGGTCATTCAATCATACCTTGCTCCAAACTAACTGTTGCATTGCACTGGAACTAATCCAGTACGGTTATTGTTTGTGATAAAAATTGCTGCCTGCATTAGTTAACGATATTTCTCATGTCTACTTGGTTTTATCTTCTTGTAACACATTGGTAAGCTGTTACAACTTACAACCGTAGTGGTAGTTGTTGTCGATGTGATGACTGTAGTTAATGATTTTACCATTTGGAGTTACCACGATTGTGACTATTCTTTCCCCATTCGGACTTGGTTCACAAACTTGCTCATGCTACAAACGCATTTATATCAGTTATGGTTGATTAGGTTTCTTATGGTCATATTCGTATAGAGGAACAAGCTATGAGATTGTCTATGGATGAGATCTTGGTTATAACTCCATAGAAGCTGTAAAACTAGGAAAATATTATAGAAAGACGAATAAAATACCTGACAAGTATATCCCTAACAGGTATGTTATCGCTTTATATCAGCTTCCAAGAGTATTTATCTGTGCCCGAGTATTTCCCAAACTCTAGATGTGACTATCTTTAGAAAGTAATATGTTATCTAGTAAAGTTTGTATTTGTGTTTCAGAGCTTGAAACTATATAATGACACCACAATATAAAGTGGATTTGAGTTGATATCCTGAGCTCAGATTGCCCTGTGCAGGTTAGAAAGACAGACAAACATACACGTGTCTATGAAAACCTTTTCTTGCAACTTAATTACCAATTTTATTATGTTACGCAATGTTATAGCTTTTTGGAACTTTGTTCCTGGACATATTATTATTTAGTAAATACATTTAATAACCTGTGTCACTTTTGATTATGATTGTAGAATGGTAAACTACTAAGTTTTCTAGTCATTTTAACTGGATTACTCTTCATTGCTTCTAACATTCATCTTCTTATTAGGTGACAGATAAGGCTTTGCTCAAGGAAGTCTTGAGTGGTTCTATGAGTATCAAGGATGGCAGAGTCAAGGACGATGGCTGTATATACATGGTACTCGAATATGGTGAAATTGATTTAGCTCACATGCTGTCCCAGAAGTGGAGGGAACTGGATGATTCTAGGTCTACCATAGACGAGAATTGGCTTCGTTTTTACTGGCAGGTTTCTATCAATACCTTGAGTGTCTCATTTATTTGTAGATGTGCTGCTATTTCGTATGGTTGACTAGCCCTATGTGTTTTATAGATCAACTAGGTTTCAGTATAGGTATATATAAAAGTTACAACTACAAGAACGACAATGGTACAAAATGTAAACAGATAGACCATTGTTAGGGCCTTAGGGGGTGTGTGGGATTGATTAATTTTCTGCTTAAAAATAAGTACTTATAAGCTAGTGTTTGGATTTGCTTATTTTGAAAAAAATGCAACAATACTTGAAAAGATAATAATTTGTTTTGATTTTTTAATCAGGTTTATCTATATAAGGTTTTAGGTTAAGTATGTAGACAAAACAAGTTTTAAATTCTCTCAAAATAAGTACTTTGATACAAACAGCTTCTTATTTGACTTCAAAATTAAGGAGATAAGCAGAAGCAGTTTGGATAGAACAAAACTGCTTCTGCTTAAAACAAGCAGAAAAGCAGATGAATAAGCAATCCCAAACACCCCCTTACTTCTTGGACACTGGTGTTAGTATGTCGGTATGTACGGTAACGAAAGCTGATCAATGATAGTGTGGTCAAATGCGCTGCTATTAGTTTCAGATTCAAGAATAACTTTGTTAATTCTAGTATAATATATGATGCAATGAAACTCTAAGAGCATTGACATCAAGTTTGGATTTGAGATGGAAATGTTTGAAGTTACAGAACTAGAAGTGAAATTTTCCCAGAATAGTGAATTGAACATGGTAACGTATCTGTGAGCAATGTTGTAATCTTGTGATGATCTACTTCACTGATCGGAGAAAAAAGTAGGACATGTTATGTGGTATTGTTGGTGTTCCAACTATAGGGATGGTAGTTTTTTAAAATGTGATGATTTTCATAGGACTGTCTAGGGGTTGATGTTGATTCAGATTATTTTGTATACTGCAAATATAATGTAGCAACCTAGCAGCAACAGTCTTTCTGTTCTGTTAGGATTGTACCAGACAATTTGTGTTAAACCAACCATTGTGAGTGGAGAAGATCCCAACAAAATTTTGTACGTACAAAACATTTTTGCTACCGTCATACTTTCTTACTGTTGAAGAACATACCACTGCAGAAAAAAATGGGCACAAAATGTTCATGTTTCTCTTTTATTTGCAATAAATTTTTTATTTTTTCTGGATTTGGTCAAGTACGGTAGTTATTCTGATGCAAAGTATCAAGTACTTTAGTTACAGATGTAATTCACTCTTTTTGCCTGTCATTTGATCAACATATCAAACTTATATATCACAGAGTCCTTTTCAACTATTTTGGGAGACATGTTTTACACTTTTACTATGCTTGAAAGTCTATATTTTGTTGTTCATTTCCAACAATGATGACTAAGTTGATTTCTCTTAGCACAATGAAAAAACATGCATGTTTGTTTATTGATATTAGTTCTGACATTATAATTTTACCAGGGCAAAAAAATTGTATGTGCAGATTCTTCTTGCAATTCATCTAACGTGTATTTCTTTTTCAATAAAATGGCAGCAAATACTTTTAGCTGTTAAAACCATACATGAGGAGAGAGTTGTGCACTCGGACTTGAAGCCAGCTAATTTTCTTCTTGTCAGAGGTTCGCTGAAACTCATTGATTTTGGTATTGCAAAAGCTATTTTGAGTGATACCACAAACATTCAACGAGATTCTCAGGTTAGTTAGTTACCGGTGCCAATTTCTTCTAATTATTATACAATTATTGCTTAATGTTTGCGGTAAGGATTGGCAAGATAGCGGGATACTAGAGGTTACAATTTTTGACATCATTTTATTTAGAGGTTAAACGTATGATTATAGCAATGCTGTGTTTTAATCATAATCAACACATAAGCTGTTTTATATAACAAACTTTTGTGAAGATGGATGAAAGTGCTTGTGGGTCAACCCAATCTGATCCTACCCAACTCATTTTGAATTGCTAGTCCACTACACAACTAGCTCATCTTGCCACTTCTAACGGTGTACTGAGATTGAAGTGTGAAATTTGTTACTGCAGGTGGGTACATTGAGTTACATGTCCCCTGAGGCATTCATGTGCAACGAAACAGATGCAAATGGAAACATTATTAAATGTGGTCGTCCATCAGATATTTGGTCGCTGGGTTGTATCCTTTACCAAATGGTATATGGGCGAACACCCTTTGCTGACTACACAACCTTTTGGGCAAAGTTTAAAGTAATCACAGATCCAAATCATGAAATCCATTATGAACCATTATCAAATCTGTGGCTTCTTGATCTAATTAAAAAATGTCTTGCATGGGATCGGAAGGAAAGATGGACAATTCCTCAACTTCTTCAACATCCTTTCCTTGTTCCTCCAATTCCACCTCCATTGTCCAACCGTAATCTTATTGAGTTAGTTACTGATTCTTGTAGCGAAGATCCAGAAGCAACTTTAATTTGTTCCCGGCTCCAACAGTTGTTAAGTGACCCGATACAGAATATCAAATCTGTTGGTTCGGGTTCATTAACACTAGACCAAAAATGTACATTGCTCGATGAAATGTCAAAGCTTTGTCTTCAACTTAAGGAGCAGCTAGCTCACTCATAATATGATTAGTGGTGATAGAGACAGGGATGTTTCTTACTAGGTACCGCCAGGTGGAGTTTTTGTATTTTGTGTTTATTGACTGGTGGCTGTGTTGATCTTGTATTATGAAACAATTGATGTTTGTGGAATACTGGGAAAACAATTGAAGATGTATATTGGGCTTGTCTTGAGATTAGTGAAGTTCACAGCAATTGATAGTTTTTGTTATACATTGAGCCCAGATGGACAGACATCCAAATGTTTTTAAATCAGTTTGTAGTGGTGTGTGGTCAGTTTGGTTCTTTGTTATAGAGTTTTGTATAACATGTTATGTTTAGTTATGGAAGGATATCTGGATAGAAATTATTCTCGGCTATCTGATAACTGAAAATTTGCTGTTTGTCTTGTATGTCTAACGGAGATAAAACATTCGAATCCAATGACCAACATAAAGTTAAAATATAAAGTTGTACACAACATGCGAGTTTAATAGTGCATAATGACAGTTGATAAATTTAAAATATAAAGTTGTTTAAAAATGTTTTTCTGAATATTTTTATATAAACCTTAAATACTCCCTCCATCCTAATTTATTTGTCGATGTTACTATTTTGAGTTGTCCAAAATATTTGTTCACTCTGGTATTTAAGCCAATCAAGTGAGACTTTATGGGTTGAAATGATATTTGATTGGTAAAATGCGTAATTAGTGAGAATTTTTTAAACTGCGTGCAATATGAAAGTGGATTAATAATTTGGCACGGAGGGAGTAGGATTTACACGAGTCATTGTTATAAGCACAATCATGTATATTTATTTTCATATCATGGTAACCCATGTTTACATTTGATATTTATATTACCGTTAATAATAATTTAGCAGTATTTAATTTTCAAACCTGTGTACGCGTGAGTTAAACTTGTAAAAAAGAATAACACGGGTCCTTATTGAACACGTATTAAAAATATAAAGTCTAGGATGTATAAATCTAAGAGTGTATTCGTTTATTTTTTAAAATTATTAAAAAACATAGAAGCTTATAATTTTACACTTAACTCCATATAATTTATTTAAAATTCAATCACTAACATTTTATTAATTACCATATCTTTCTTGTTTTGCTTTCAAAAATTTGACACCTATGTTTTTTTTTCTCCACCAAATTTTTTCATCAAATTTATCAATGTTTGACCAATTTCAATTGCCCAATAAAAATGCCCGATTTTGCATGTGTCAAAATAGAGCAACTTGATTGGTTCATTTTTTTTTTCAATAAGATTTTTTAGCATAATTGATGTAATTCTTTTATTATATAAAATATATACTAGTAACAAAATAGAAAAACTTGTTTTTACACAAGATATATGTTAAAATTAAGAGGCCAAAGCCGTGCAAAAATTTACATAAAAAAATAGAGCTTTTTCTAAAGCTTTTTATAACATAAAAAAATCATCAAAAGCTTTTTATCATTGGAAATTAAGGAGTTTTCGTCGATAAAAGAAAATGTTAAGTGAGCTTTAACTGGGTCGACAGAAGCCCAAAATAAGAACTAAAGTAAACGACAACCCATTAAAATGTCATAACCAAACAAACAACAACCCATTTCATCATATCCTCTCGGAACACAAAACCCTAAAATTAATGGCTGAAGTTGTTACAACTTGCATAATGCTCCTTTGAGTATATACGAAACTTATGAGATGGCTTTGTAAGATGTTGAGTGATAGATCGTTTTTCGATGTAGGTGCTGCAAGAACAATCCTCGATTTCTTGCTCACAGATTGCAAAACCAACATAAGATTAGATCCGTGAGCAAAGGAGACGATCTGCCACTCCACGTCTTAAAAAGGCCATCTCGTAGCGGAGCGTGCCTAGTAAAGAACTGATTCGAATTGTATCTATTGCGAACCGGATTATACATATTGAATCGAGGATCTCTTTCAAATACTTGCTATTATTTTTTATTTATTTTTATTTTTTTTATTATTATTATTTTTTAATGTTTTTATGTCTTGTTTGTGACACATTTAATGCAACTGGCATTTTGCTAATCACATGCTATCAATGTTGCAAAAATCGCTAATTGCTAGTGTAACACAACATTAAATGTTTCAAATCAAGGAATTGAAAGTCATAAAAAGAAACTTGAGAAATTGGAATATTAAGTCATAAAAAGGAATTGCATCTATTGCGAACCGGATTATACAGATTGAATCGAGGATCTCTTTCAAATACTTTTTTTTTTTTTAACGTTTTTATGTCTTGTTTGTGACACATTTAATGCAACTGTCATTTTGCTAATCACATGCTATCAATGTTGCAAAAATCGCTAATTGCTAGTGTAACACAACATTAAATGTTTCAAATCAATGAATTGAAAGTCATAAAAAGAAACTTGAGAAATTGGAATATTAAGTCATAAAAAGGAATTGCATCTATTGCGAACTGGATTATACAGATTGAATCGAGGATCTCTTTCAAATACCTTTTTTTTTTTTTTTTTTTTTTTAATGTCTTGTTTGTGACACATTTAATGCAACTGTCATTTTGCTAATCACATGCTATCAATGTTGCAAAAATAGCTAATTACTAGTGTAACACAACATTAAATGTTTCAAATCAAGGAATTGAAAGTCATAAAAAGGAATTGCATCTATTGCGAACCAGATTATACAGATTGAATCGAGCTTCTTCTGATGTAGAAATTTGAACACAAAATACGAAGATTATCCCCGTGTTTCTCTTCCGTCTCTGAATACACCAAGATGTCATACTATGACAATTGTCCAAGTATTCATGAAAGACACGATTTATCAAGTCCATAGGAACCGTCGGAGCAGTAGCCAATACGATTGGCATCACTAATACTCATAAAGACCATAACGAATACAAATGGCAATTCTATGAACATCTTGCTCCTTTACACGAAACTGAAAATAATCAGATCTAAAATCAAGCATTGAGAAAATTCACACCCAGAAATTTGATTAATCAAATCGTCGATTCGAGTTAACGGATAACGGTTCTAACCACAATACTATTCAGCTTCCAGAAATCAATACATAACCTTATACTATCATCATTCTTCTTCACGAATAAAACTGGAGCACGACACGGAGACATCCTCGGACAAATAAAACCACTTCCTAGAAGTTGGTCATTCAATTCTTTTCCTTCAACTGATGTCGTTTAATAAGGAGTTTCAGAATTAGGCAAAACGTCGCTCTTATACAGATAGAGTTCTAAATCAACCAACTTACTGTTCTCATGCACTTCTCAAGACATCCTATGATCCCAATAAGTTCAGTTATATGATGTAACTATTATCACGTTGGCCAGGCGTCATAATACTTGCATTATATACACATGCCTTTATTGCAATCACATTCTACCTCGAGTCGTGACTAAACAAATTCTCATAACCAGATCAAAACAACTTCACATTCAAATGGAAATCTTGGTAGTTCATTAAGGAGTACGTCGCGAACATTTCAAACAACTGAATAACTCTCGAGGCGAGTTTCATCAAACGAAGTATCTTCACAACCGCAAGGGATTAACGTACGAGTTTTCAAAACAAAAGTGATCATAATTGTTTACCAGGTTGGGAACCATGGTACAGAAATTTGAGTTTCTCAATTCGCCAAAGATGACAAATCTAATATGACCGTTGTTAGCATCTCGATACTCAGTCAACAAATCCATATTCAGAATAATATCGAATCAAACATTCCCAAAGGAAACAGATTAGCAGAGCGAAACTTATCTTCAAATATCTTCAAAACGTACTGGACAATTCCGATACTCGTGACGGATAATCACAAGATTTCTCATAGAGATGGAACTAGGTATATCAAATTCTAATAGTGCAAAGGGGACCTTAATATGCTTAGCAATAGCAAGAGAAACCACAGAATGTGTCGAACACATCGGATTCATACATATACGAATTCTCTGAACGGATGAAAAGGCATCTAAACGAATGACAAAAAATTAGAGATTGAAATTCGAATGAATGCGGTCACATCAGAAAGTGAAACCTGTAAGGCATTACTACAAAAGTCTCAAAGCATTCTAAACTTATGTTGCGTATTGTTAATACAAATATCGTCTAAAAAACTTTATTTATATTTTACAATCTTTGCTATATTTTGTTAATGACAATTATAAATTTTATTTTTAGCAAAACATAAATATAGTTAAGTCTTTTACATATATAGTCATAAGCTTTTCATAAACTCATAACATCATCTACATGCTACATATATGATCACTAGTATATACATGTCACATTCATATACATTTACAAGTTACATTCATTTATATTTTAATTCTAAATTTGGAAAATGTACTATGACATCATGGCATGCATCACTTTGAAATCTTTAGAAAATTTTGAAGATCATATGAATATCTTGGTAAGATCTTTACACAATGAAAAGATATGGAAATATCTTAGTTAGATTTAGTGAAGATTTTTGGAGATTTGCTGTCAGGTTCCCACAGAACCAAACAACAACACGGACGGATCCCTGTTTTTGGATCCGCCCCATCCGTGGCTTGCTAAGGCAGTTGGCCTATAAATAGCAAGCCACACATTCATGTTTTCTCATCGCTCATAAGCATAAAAAAACATCATACATTCTTTCATTCATTTCTAACCCATTCATATTTCATATTTCATTGTTAGTGATCTTTCTTTGTAGCAAGAAGATCAAAGCATCACAAGCTTCAATAAAGCGTTGCAAGACTTGTTAGATTAGTCATAGTGTGAATTTGTTGTTTTTCACACATCATGAATGTACCAAAAAATCATATACCTCTGTAGTGATTGATTAGTATTTTAGTCCTCAAAATACATAGAGTATCGGGAATGGTTGTGCCCTTGTAAAAGAACTCGATATTTAGCTTTGTACCGAAAAAATTGTAAGCGACGTTTGTAAAGGTTTTCTCCACCGAGAAGGGAGCTTGTTTCTTAGTGAAGAAAAACTCTCGAGTTAGAGGCTTGAGGAGTGGAGTAGGGTAAGGAAGAGAGTCCTTGTAGACCAAACCACTATAAACAACCATGTTGTGGTTCGATCGTTTTTTTTATTTACTTGCATGTTATATATTTTTTATTATTTGCATTAGTTGAAATCACGTTAAGTATTCAAAGCAAATTAATTTTAAAACGGTAAAACTATTCAACCCCCTTCTAGTTTTTCATAATTGGTATCAGAGCTACGTTACTCAAGATTTTTAAAATATATTATATTTTAAAACTTGAAACGATCCATGGATTTTGAAAACTTCAAAGAAGGGCAATTTATGCAAAGACCACCACTATTTGAACCAAATGGTTTTATATATTGGAAAAACCGCTTTGAAACTTATGTGAAATCAAAAGACATAGATCTATGGTATATTATTATAGAAGGTGATCATAAAGCTATAATAAAATATATGTCAAGTGGTTGGGATGAGGATACTTCACTTGCTCGTCATAGTGATGAGCAAAAGAAGTTGATTGCCAAAAAAATAATAAGGCTAAAATGTTGGCTTTTTGACTTTCGGCTAAAATTCCATGACAAAACCTATAGCGAAGACATTGTCGTCTTAAAAGGTTTGGCGGGAAGTTTCGTCACGGAGAGAAGTTTAGATATTCCTTGATGGAAGTTTAGATGAAGATCTCAAATCGATAGAGTCAGACAATTTTTTGATGAACATGACAATGATTAACCTATAATGATAGAAAATTCCTTGATGGAGATGATGAACCTAATACGTTAGAATACACTGAATCTGATGAAGATGAGATGAAATATGATTACAATTTACGAACAGTCGATTGAGATGGCCAAAGGGATCGATCGATTTCATGTGGTCAAATTAGAAAAGCCATCAAATCCAGAGTTACGTCTTCACTGGGATATGTTGCAGGGAGACTTATATGCTAACATGTTCCGTTTATATTGTCTTTGTTGTTCCTACTTTGTCCAACTGTCTTTAAATTGTATTTGTTATTTACTATTCGTGCAATGCTAAAAAACCATGTATATTTAACAAGTTCAATTTATTGCCCACAGATATAACTAGTGTTTGTTACAACTTACTAAGCGTATTGATGAGAAGCTTTAGTTTCTTCTGAACAAGCTCAAGCTCATCTAATACTTCCGAAAATTCAGTTTTCATAATCTTTTCGGCATCTTGAATGATTTCTTCATTTACACCTTCTTCGAGTAACCTTTCTCGTAACTTGTCTGTGGATAATGTAACGCTACTTGTAGGATTCATCAATTCACTGTTGGACATTCGTGGGAACATCCGCTTCACAGCCTTTAACGCCTCCATCCATTCCATTTGATCTTCCCGACTATTTGCTTTCAAGTGCAACCTTTGTGAGCCCGTAAATATGGAAAACCTTCTATCATCTGACCCACTTTCATAAATAGACGATACCTAGAACAACATAAAGAACTCATTGCGTATTGATCCATGCAAAACTAGAGTTGCCAAACTCAATAGGTGAGGCGGGTAGGTAAAAGTTTAAAACATGTTCAGGTCTATAAATAGATAAATTTTGTACGGGTCGAAATGGATACGGATTTAGAGCACTTTTTTCGTCCAATTTGGTTAATCTGTTTATAAACAAAAGTACGTCGAATATGATTTAATGTTTGATGATAACTAAAATTTTGAACAAAACGATTTCAGCGGTAAATACTCTACATTAAATATATGTTATCGACATTTTGACTAGGTAACTTTTTTAACATAACCCGACTCATTTATACCGTAAAGGGTTGTAATCACAACCCTAAACAAATTAACCCATCAAATTATGACCAACTCAAATCGATATAATGTAGCTTTAACCTTGAGATGAAGCTCGCCAAGTGGCTTCCGGTGGTGAGGAAAACAACCACCTATAATCCGACATCCTTCATTGGTTTCTTTGGAAACAACAATTTTGTCAGGGCCATGAATCTTGTAATAGGAAAGGACACCATCTTGTAACACAAACCATCTTGGTTTCCATCTTTTCCCACAATTCACCCACTTATGCAGAATTCCAGATATCCTATTTTCAATCATTGGTGGCTCTGCCACCCCATTTGAAAGGATGTCGCGATTGTTGACGACAGATGGAGCCATGATCAGTGATGGGGACATGTTAGTTTGTATGGATGCATGTTAGTGAGAAACTCATCTTTCTAATTTGAGAGACAGAATAGAATTGAAGGTGAAACGGGGTACGCTTATCTAGGCTAATTACCAGCTAATCTTGCCATATATATCAGACATCTTTCTAATATATGCATTTGGTGGTTCTAAACAAGTCATACTTTTTCTGTTTCCTTCACAAATCTATATACGCTGGTCAATATGGGTTAATGATATAAACCGGGTCAGCGTAGGCGGCTCTTGGGTGGGCCGATGACTTGTAACATTGCCGTACTTAAAGCGTCAGATTTGATTACAAAAGTACACTATGGCACTAATAACATAATTTTTTCTGGGGATGTAAAAAGCTTCTGCATTTGAATGCAGTTTCAAACACTTTCGATTCCATTTACTTGTTATCTAGATTCCTACCATTTTGATTCGTTATGATGCAATATAAGCTAAAATTAACTTTTCAAGTTTTCATTTACAAGTCAGATGCACTGGTAGAAACTAACAGCATTATAAACAATGATTAATGGCAATATAACGACTAAAATCTAAATTGTACGTTGTGTGCATTTTTTTAAGGAATTGATTGTAAGCCTTATAAGTTGTTTATACTACTTTACCCTATGCTCGTGATTAGGGGTGTAAACGAGCCAAACTACTCGTGATCTACTCGAGCTCACTAAAAAGAGCTCGAGCTTAAACGTAAGAAAAATGATTATGAGACCTAACATGTGTGCCTAAATTTTAAGCTAAACATATGTGGCATGATCTTGATAATTTGTGAAAAAGTAGGTCCTTTAGCTGCAACCATTTGACACATAAGTTTAGGCACATCTTTAGGCACATATTTAGGTCTCCCAATCATAGCTCTAAATGAAAAGCTCGTTTAATAATCAAGCTCGAGCCCAAGCTTCCGATATCGAGCTCAATTAAGCTCGCAAGCATCAACGCACTTCTACATATATAACATATAACATATATAAATATATAATAATTATATATCATATAGATTTTGAGATAAATAAGCAATTTTAACCGAATTAGGTTATTCTCTTTCAAACAAATTAAAAATAATTCCATCATAAACACACTTCACATTTCGGCTTTTATAAAGGTCAAATAAAAATTAAATATGCTCATAAACGAGTCAAGTTCAAGCTTTAGAAATAACTCACGAGCTGAGCTCGAGCTTTACAAATAAGGCTCAAAACAAGCCAAGCTTGAGCTAGAGCTTCTCCAATGCTAAACAAGCCAAGCTCAGGCTCGACTTGACATGTTTACACCCTACTCGTAATCTTGAACTCTAATGATGTGCAAATAAATTATAATGGTGTACAAATTATCTCCTCATATATGTGTAAAATATGCTAATCTAAGTAGTATAAATGGTCATGCATTGTTTATTTGTTACTTGTATCATTTTACTTGCTATCTGCTTTCATATTAATAACTAGAGTTAATTACACAAATTGTCCTTTGGTTGATACACAGTTGCAACTTTAGTCCCTATGGACTTAACGACCAAAACAAACCCCCATTTGGTCAAAGGACCAGTTAATGCAAAATGGACAACCACAGGGACGATTTATGTAATTAACTCTAATAACTAATTCTACAGTTTAGTTTAGCAGTACAGAAAAGAAATGACCAAACTACCGAACTAGTACGTTTCATAATGGACAAAAAAAGAGCCGACTCTTCGGTCAACAAACAAAAAGACATAACAATAGGCAATAA
The DNA here is from genome assembly GCA_021014915.2 of Artemisia tridentata subsp. tridentata. Taxonomy (NCBI): domain Eukaryota; kingdom Viridiplantae; phylum Streptophyta; class Magnoliopsida; order Asterales; family Asteraceae; genus Artemisia; species Artemisia tridentata. The sequence continues at coordinate 368,125,229 of CP139509.1, read as the reverse complement.
TGTTCTCTATTACACCTGTGTGGTTGGAAATATTATAGAGAAGTAGACAGGTGTAAAGGAGCAATTTGAATATAGTAAAAGTAATCGAAGACCAAGAATAAGAAATATGTATAACTAGTGTTCTAGAATCTAGATTGATACACTCTGACGACCATTAAACTTGAGAAGATGACAATGATCTGTAATGTACAGATTGGTAATAAACAAATTCAACATTTCATTTTCTAATAAATTATTCAGATTTATGCAACGAGATGGAACCTTAACATATCAGCGAATCTAATTGTCTTTACTTAAAACAGCTGCTAACTTTGTTTGGATGTGATCGACTCCAGCCCGAGGAGAAAATCTAGGGATTACTTCCTACAACAAAAACATGATGCCATCAGAAACAGCAAGCAAGAAATGGGTAAACTCGTAATTCAGAAATAGGTAAAAAATTAAAGGTCTTCAAACATTATGTTTAGACTTTTTTTTTGAGGAATGACAACAATTACTTTGTCTTCTATATAAAGGCGGATATTTTGACCCATTTAATCATGGCTAGCTCAATTTAATTAATGTGCCTTCCACATGAGTATATTAAATAGCTACAAAATGAAACCTGGCAAAACAGGTTTTCAGAATGAGGGAATGGAATAATATAATGCATTAGTTTTGAGGGTATGGGTTATAGGATTAGATCAAATCCTCAAAACTATGCTAATCCATACTTGCCAAAGAGGGCGAGTTAGGAAATTTTATTACCATTCCCATTCCACCTTGTTATGAATGTCCTCACACAAAGCACATTCAACATTAGGTTTGTTAACTTAATCATCAATTTCAGTGATCAGGTCTAAAAAATTAATTATTTATAAATTATTATAGATAAACAAAAGGTGTGTGTAGGTCACCCCAACAAACACGACCGGCCTATTTCAACTCGTATCAAATAAGCACAAGTCTTGACCAGTCAACCAAACCACTCACCTGCCCATTTTGCCATTGGTTCTCCTATGCATGAGAGCAGGGTGTAAGATATCTATCATGAGAGTAAACCATGAGGACATTTCATGGTGTAAGAAATCTATGAAGAATCTATGCTATCTGGATCTACATTCTCAATCAAGCGTACCAAATGACAGTACATTTGCGTTCTGGAAACATTTGGTTCTCGAAAAAATGGCGCGAATAGTGTCATTTATGGGACTTAAATAATGTTGGCAAGTTTGGCCACTTATGAAGCATAAAGTACAAACACTTGAAGCTGCAAGTGATAGTATTTATAACAAAGCTATTGGTACAAGTTGGAGTAGCACTTGTATTTTGAGATAAAGTTTGACCTGATCATATGGTAACCTCCCATTATCTCCTTTTATTTTGGGAGTGGGTTATATCACGTCTACTTTCATTGTTATATACAGTGAGTATTGGGTGTATGAAGAAGATAACAAAAACAGCCATATTCATTCAAAAACACAAAGCTTTGTTTGCTTCTGTTCTTATCAGTTCTGTTGCCACCATTGTGTTGTAATCGTGAGTTGTTGCTACTCAACGGTTACGTGTGTAGAACTGTATTAATCCTGGGTGCTTAGGCTTGTAGACTCGAGCAACTAACGGAGTGCCGAAAGTACTTAAAAGGACAGGGAATTTCTTCCCGTACGGTTCTGTTTGTTATGGGTTTTTTCTCAGGTTCTAGCATGTTATTGGTAATGATAGTTGCTGTTTGTTTCGGGTTCGGGTTCGGGCTGATCGAGTGGATTATAGCTGCTGGTTCTATTGCTATAAAGATGTTCATGTGTTTCAAAGCAATGGTGAAACACATAATGATGATGCATGTTCTAATTTTGTTTGTTTTCAAATTCCATAAGTTCGATTTCGAGTCCGAGTCCAAGATTGCTGTTGTTACATTTTATATTTGGTTTTGTTTTGGAATACTATTGTGGATTCTCAGAATGTTAACAAGGTACATGTTTAATCTTGGTGTAATACTTTCACTTCTATATGTTAAGATTATTGCATATTGTTGTGACAGAGCACTCGAATACAAATGGCGCAAATAGTGTCATTTATTTGCATTCCAGATATGCTTTTTAGGTTCAAGACGTGGATAGACACCAACCTTGTGTGCTTTAAGACTAATCTATGACAGGTAAATAGATGAGGTTTTCCCTAAAAGGGTAACCCGGAGAGGCGAGTCTTTGACTAAGATGTACATGACCTAATCGGGGTATCCCCGTGACCGTTTCCGAACCCTTTCCCAGGCCACCACCAAGATGTGTACCTAGTGAGGTTTAAGATTTTGATCCTAAGACCCCTATTGAGGACACCATGGTAGCTCACCACTAGGCCACCTTAATGGTGGTTTGCTTGAGGACTTATCAGATTTATTAATTAATTGACTAGCTAATTTGGTTCCCATAAAAACGTAGGCAAACTTGGGTAGAGTCCATTATGCTTGCATGAATTTACATGTCATTACCAAATTCCTTTAAGAATCCAACTTATTTGTCAGAATCACATGTTTTCAAAATATATTACTTTGTTAACGACTTATCACAAATACATAACTAAAAGAAAATACCATAAGAAAAACAAGCTCAAAATAGAAGTAGAAACGAGCCAAGCCACTCGTAAGCTGCTGGGATCAACTCAATAAAAGCTTAAAACGAGCCTAGCTTAAACGAGCTCAAGCACCAGCTTCATACTCGAGGCTGGGTTAGGCTCGTGAGCCTATATGAGCCTAAAAATGCAATAGAAATGTATGTGTTTATACATGCAAATACACTTTAGACGTGTATAATTATATATTGTCTTAGAAATACACATCAGACGAGCATAATTCTAATGCATTAGAAATGTATGTGTTTATACATGTAAATACACTTCAGAGTTCAGACACGTATGCGCTTTCGGAATATCCCTCTTCTTGTGTGGTCCTACTGTGTGATTATTAGAAAGTCGTAATGAAAGACAAATTTGTCATCCGTTTCTCAATTCACAGTTTCTCTTTGCATTTCAAATATACTCCAGCTTTTTTTTCAACCACTAATAGCCAATATACTCCCATTTGGTATACTTTTTTGCAACATCTATAACTTAACCAATACAGAATTGTAAACGTTGAGAACTACTCTAGCAACACTCACACTTCTCTACTTTCAGCAACTCTTTTATAAGTTTCCATTAGACAGATTGAAACTTCTTTTTTACAAGAGTTGAAGCATTTCTAGAAATTCCAGCTAGTTCTAACTTCTAACATCTCGGGATAACACATATCATAGAGTCAATGTAAACCATACAGCAGTTTTTTTATAGCTAAAATGCTTTAATGACTATCCATGTTAGTATGAGATTATAAGTTGGCACCACACAGGATTCCTAGCAAAGCTCCTGATCTTACTAAGAAGTTGCACCTAGTGCAATGGAAGCTTTTTGAAGAATTGACGAAAAGCTCAAGAAGGGCGTTCGAGAAGTTTCCAACGTTTCCCATGAAAAAGGACATTTATCTATTGTAGCAACTCAGATGGACAAGAAAACTGGCTCAAATTGTCAACTTTTTTCGTCTTTATATTTAGGCATTGTGAGTTTGTGACTTGAAGTCTTGAACAATAAGCAAATAACCAGAACTAAGCATGTTTGACATTCAAATATGAAAACTGAACCATATAAAAAAGGAGTAGTAAATACGAGAACAAACAAGCAAATAAACAAAACCACGGTGCCATGAGAATGAAATACAGATAGCATGGTATTCAATGCACATGATTTTTTTTCCTAAATTATTCTAATGTGAAAATAAACGTTTTGGTCGGTGATATCAAGATAGTGAGTGATACCATATATTATTACCAATGACTCCTTCCCGTCCACGTGCTCGGCAACGACCAAATGCATTTGACCAAAGCAGTCCAAATCCCTTGCAACTCTACTTATCTTTATGGATGTGGAATACTTTGATACGGTGTTGGGTCTTCACGTGATACTTCATTATAACTTTAAAAAATTTCTTGTATTCGGGGCAGATCATAAGGTTTTCTAAGTATAAATTACGGCGTTCTGATACTTCTAGCAGATGTAGCGTCAACATTTACCTTTTAATACGATGAATGTTGATTTTGAAACTAGCAAACATAATAACTCAAAAGCAAACCGGATACCATTCACAAAAACAATATTCTTCCATGGTACTTTGCTTTAATTGTAGGGGGAGTTCGGCATTATATTTTGCATAATTCTTATCTTTCAAGGATTGACGTGTATTACACTCCTAATAATAAGATAATTACTAAAACTGCTTATTGGGTTCTAAAATAAGCACCTTCAACCTGCTTGTTTCGCTTCGGTTTATACAAAAAAGGCGATATATGTGAATTAAATTCAAGAACCATGAAACGAAACAAACCTCGGTCCCATCAGACCGCAATCTCGCCAAAACCGGAATCTCGTACTGATACGCCTTCTCCCAATCAGGATTACTAGTAATATCCCTTATCTAAAACAAAACACAAACACCAAAAACCATAAGAAATAATGTAATTCCCAAAACAAAACAAAAAAAAAGAGAAATGGGACCCACCCACCTGAAGCTCGACGTCATGAAGGGGTTCTGGAGTAGAAGAAAGAGTGAAAGCGGAGTTGAGTTTCTCTTTAAGGCCGTCGCATAAGCAGCAGCCTGGTTTTGAGTAGAGTATCAGTTGTTTTTTTGATGATGAAGCTGTGATGGTTAGTTTTCGGGTTATGTTTTTTAGGGTTGATGGTGATGTTCGTTTGGCTGGGTGGATGATGGTGGTCATGGCGGCGGAGAAGGCGGCGGTCATGGTGAAAACTGTAATGGTCTAATTTTCAGATGTTGCGGCTCATAGGAGGATAAAAGTCAGAAACGATTGTTTTTATTTATGATACAATTTTGACTATTTACTTTCACATATTTAGCCACAGCAATGGGTCAAACTCGAACCGAACGATTAAACCTGACCCGAATCGAAAACTGATTTTGAAGAAAACGTGAATCGAGAACCGAACCGAGTAAAACCAAAACCATAATTATATAAAACCGAAAACCCAACCGAATAAAATCTGTTCGGCCGCATTCGGCTCAGTTTGTCGGTTCAGTTTGATTTTCGATTGATTTTGCTCGGCCCTATATTTAGCACACTAACCTGGTAAAAAATGATTTCAATTTTCAAACCACCTAGGCTACATACACGTCTTAGAAGTGATCAAGTCATTTTTGAATAACTGAACAAGAAAAACCTTATCCGTTTACCTATTTATATTTCAACATAGTAATTACCTCCTGAAAAAAGAAAGAGGGCTTTACTTGGTTTGAGTTTGTATGACGGTAGGTTCAGAAATCATGGTTAAAAAAAAAAAAAAATAGTACTCCCTCCGTCCCAATTTTATTGTCATTTATTCCTTTTTCGGACGTCCCAAAATTATTGTCACATACCCAAAATAGAAAGTGAATAGATAGTGGAGTTTGGTAAAGTTTACTATATTACCCTTGGTTGAAATTAATATTGCAAACTTTAAAGAAGTGTTAATTAATTGGTTAAGGGTAAACTTGTCATTTGGCAAAAAAGTAAGAGAGAGAAAGTAGTGATAGTGACATTTTTCTAAAAGAATATGTTTTTTGTCGGGTGACAATAATTTTGGGACGGAGGGAGTAATAATCTAGAAAAATCTTAAGTTGCGTAATTATGCTAACTACATACTAGTCTTAGAGTGGGTTTTCTAATTGTCTATAGGATCATTTTAAGTGGTTTTGGTTGTAAATAGTGGGTTTACTATTTTCTTTTGATTATTCTTCTTGCTATTCAAATCACAAATTGAATAAACAAATTTACCATAAATTTTAACCCTACGTGATGACGATCTACGTTTAGTTGCCATTATATGGATCTATACTCAAAAAACGAACTAATTTTGGAAAACTATTGAACATAAACCAAAAAAACTGCACTAAAATCAAAAAACTAAACCTACATAAAGATAAAGGAGACTATTATGAATCATTTGTACGATTTAATTTTTCAATTTAGGCTAAATATGGTGATTATTTGAGGTTTTTCAATGGCGGAAACTGAGTTTTTTTTAGAGAAATTTTGTTGTAGGGGAGAGAAAACACGTTAAAAAATGGCTACATTTCAAGTTACCATAATTAATGCCTTTAAAACAGATAGATATCATCTTAAGCAATATATTAAAGTCCAAGAGGTTGTGCATTACTGAAATACGCAATGATGACCAGGGAAAAGGATAAGAGTAAGAAAGGCATGCCTAAACCTATGTGTCAGCATTTTGTTAGTGACCGCAGAATGACCTACTTCTTCACAAACCAATAACATATTGACACTCTATTTAGGCACATAATTAGTCACATTTTTAGATCTCTCAATTATTGTATCATTTTCCAATTCAGAATATCATTTAAAGGATGGTCGTGTTACTACTTAATTATTGTATCATTTTCCAATTCAGAATATCATTTAAAGGATGGTTGTGTTACTACTTACTAATGTTAGTTGTAGTAGCTGAAAGTGGTATAGTTTTGTTGACTGTTGCTTCTGTTCCTACAAGTAAATTAAGATAAAAAAATTATTTGCAAGATGGGATTCCTCTGGAAGAACACACAAATTCTTCTTAGGCAGGTGTTGCAGAAATAATTGCATTAAAGCTTTTTCAATCCAGATTCAATATCTTCCAAATAATGTGGCTATTTTTTGTTTTTTATATCAATCAATGATGTAGTGGAGCAGGTGTGACACAATGTTCTCTTGCTTACATAATTTTAGTTTGTAATTTTTTAGACTTTTATAGTGAAGCAGGTTGCTCGTCTTGTTCCGTTTTCTAATGTAAAAGGATTTGGTGAAACAGGGGAATGAATGAAATAGCAGTTTGTAGGTGTTAGATTAGAAGAATGATCATGAGACGAAACACAAGAAAAATGAGCACATGCAAAAGTAGCTGAACTTGATTAATGCATACTGATCTGCACATGTAAATAAATTCTCATTTATTGGACCATACGCAGAAAATGTAGTGAATACAAAAGAATGAATGATTTATTGCAGTACGTTATTAGCTTAATAACATATTTGCTGAATAACATATAAACAGAATTAAGTATACAATAAGAATAATCAAAGAAGCATATCCGATCTGGCAGGCAATCTCTTGAAGAAATTAACTGGAACAGAAGGCATCCTGCTCCTAAACCTCGGATGCCTAAGCCAATAAAGACCAAACAAAACCGCTACCACCTGAAACGGAGTCACATACAAGAACACAGCCCACACCAATGCAATTATAATGAAAATTGCAGTAGCCCTCGGGTCTCTCCAGCTTAGCAATGACATTGCTCTCTCTCCCTGTGTTGCTAAATCTCCAACCACGGTCTGAACTCTCCCAGCAACACTCCTCATTCTGTCATACCTCATTCTCACAATATCTTGAGGACGTGATGTAGGGAAAGTGTCGAATTCCTCATCTAACTCATCAGGATGCGCCATCTCAGCATGTGATATACGTGCATCCATATGAGGCGGGTTTCGTGGTCTAAATCTGTAGTTCCACAACCCGATAACAAACAGATAAAGAAAAATGGTAGGCAGAATCAGCTCCGGGTAGCAAACAAGTATCAAGAACAAGACATGAACAAGAATCGTGGTTAATGGGTTCCTCCATTGACAGATGCCATCTAACCATCGGCAAACCGCAGTGATTCCTGATAAAAGTGACATAATACGGTAGAAATTTGCTTTGCTCCTTCGCAAGCTCCACATATGGTAATCCACATCGAGCATGTACTCAACGTTCTCACGTTTGAGTGGTGGCTCAGATCTTGAAAGCCGAGTTGCTACAATTATCATTGCTTGGTGGCGCAACCAGTCGATGTGTTTAACTGATATGGGTTGAACATAGTGCATTTTGGGAAGTAGTGGACGACCATATAGAGCCATCATGTTCACCCACGCGACACATGTGAAACGTATGGCTAGGTGGAGTTCCCCATGTTTCTTTAAACCGGAAGGTGTTAGAACCAACAACGGGTAGCAATGAGTGTAAATCCGATCAGTTTCCAATGTCGATAACCGGATCCGAATTTTCCCAATTCTCTGATCTCGTGACGGCTCTTCCCTCTCGTTTATATGGCAATTGTCAAAAACGCCCACGGTAATCACAGTACACGGATCATACACTTCCCAAGTGTACTGCTCGTTCCAACGAGGTGTTAGAGTGTTTAAAAGAGTTCTAGTTCGAATCCATTTGTTACCATATTTTGCTACACAGTACGCATCTGTCATCCTACCTTCTCGCATCTTCATTGGGAGAAGATTTTGGGCACTTAATATCCCGAGTTCAAGAATCCCAATACTTGGTTTCCTTAAATGTTTCGAAGACGGCTGCAAATCACTACTAAAATGGGTCGCCTCGTCAAGAACATGATAACCCGCATCTAAACATAACCTAAGATGAATCTTACTAGAAAACTTGAAATCTTTTTTCTTTTCCCCTTCCTCCTCCCAGTGAGAAGGTTTCCCTAGATCGAACCATGAAGCTTCTAGATGCTTCGTGGAATCGATTCTAGGGGGTATTCTTCGCACTGGGATGCTAGTCCTCCCTACACAAACATCCTTCCCGGGACCTAACCGATCTTCAACGCTAATTATAACAAACTCATCAAACGGCTCAGATGCGACAAACATTAACTCCTCCTGCCACACTGGGTTCAGGCTTCGAACCTGTGACATCCTAGTGGATCGTAGTTGGTTCCCCATGTTTATTCTAACAAAAAACTCTGGCATCCGACCACGATCCACTGGGATAAGATCTTGAGCCTCTATCACCTGAATTCTTAAGTAGTACAACTTGGGTGAAAAATACACATTTGATCGTGTATTCGCAAGGTTATGATGACTAACGCCATGAGCATCCGAATGCCACGCTCCCGGAAATGCCTCATCCGCTTGAGTCCCCATCCAAATGGCAAGCATAATCTCCCCTCTCACTTTCATCCCATTTTTGTCCTCCAATCTGTACCATTGCGGAGCTAACGGACTGTCCGGAGGGACACGAGTTGGGACATCGACTATATCAAACCGAATTCTTCCAACGAAATCATCTTTGGTTATCAAATCCTTATCTTTCACAACCACTTCAAGTATTGTAGATTGCAACCTTTCTTTCGAAAAAGCGAAAACCTGATTCCAAACAGGATACTGATTCTTTTCATGATGCTTAGTTACACCTTTATAATTCCCTAACTTCACTTCAACATACGGATCAAGGCTCCCAGTGATATCCATCACCGGCAAGTCTCTAGCTTTCACAACATTAACATACAAGAAATGCATCCGTTCGACTAGATCGTACGTCGTAGCCGTCTTATCCGCTCCACGGTACCCCACACGCGCCGCCACCGGGGGCCGTGTCTCCACCAGCCCAAAATTCGGTGGGGGCTTTTGCCCCGGGAACTGCATATGCATCATGCTAGCCGGCGGAGGGCCGGCTCTCATGAAATTTGCTTTACTTTCGACAGTAACCGAAGGAGGCGGGGCTGGTCCTTGACCACCCCCGCCTGTCCCAAGAGAGAAAAAAATTCTGACTTCTTTCTCTTTATGTTTCTTTTCTTTCATAATATTCTCATGAATATTATTATTCTCATTTTCGAAAAAATGATTAGCTTTCATCTTCATTTCATCATCTGCTGCCATGGATTCATGCTGATGTTTGTGCTTGTGTTCGTGTCCGTTTTCTTGCACTTGCGGCTGATTCTGATTCTGATTCGGAAAATAGCCACGTACAGCATGAACTTTAAGCGCTATATCCCCTCGTATATTCGAAAACAACCCGCGCTTATCTAACGGATACCTTTGCACCATGCTTTCATTTTCGGAAAGCGGAACACTCGAGCCCGAAATCCTCACACGTCCAAGGAAATTCTTATGCCCATTATCCCTCCTATCATTAAAAACACTAACTTCAATAGTACTAAACGACAGTTTCCTCAAATCATCAACTATGAACACAAGTGTTTCATTCCAACTAGGAAAAAGATCCCTAGTTTTCGTCTGCGTACGTTGCCTTTGTCCATCAAACTCCACTTCGACATAAGGGTTCGCAGACCCTTGTCCGTCTTTCGGCATGAGATCGGCCGCATCGATAACTTGTACGACAAGTTTAGCCATTTTTTTTCCGATGGCCGGAAATGATACTAGTGACGTAGAGGTCAAGGGATGAAATAAGTTTGGTATAGATGGAAAGTTGTGAAAATTTGAAAGGTATGTGTGGTTATAGTGGTGGGCCCCACTTGGTTTTATCGTTTCGTATATTTGTTTTTGATTCTGTGGTGAGTGCGAGTGGGAGTGGGGCATGAAAGTGATTTTGTTTTGTTTATAGTTTAAAGAATGTAGTAACTTTACGTTTACAAAATACAAAATACTTCTTCTAATCTGAAGCTCTGAGCAACAAACATATTCTTGGTATAATTTGTAGTATTTCTTTGAATCTTATATGTCTGTCCTTTGTTGACCATTAAGGTTTAAAATTTTTGTGTTTTTAAAAGAGACACTTTTGTACATAATTTTATTCGTAAATAACAAGCACTAAATGTATATGGTTCTATCATTCTTAGTTGGTGGGATGTCCTGTCATTGCACCACTAAAATATCGTAAACGTATCTCTACAATGCTAGATACAAGATTGGTTTGTTTATAATCTATAAAGCAATTTTTTTAGATAATAGCTCTGATATTTTTGTAACATAAACCAATATCAACGGTTGATCACATTTCGATCGTGTAGTTTAGCATTCGGTTGCTAGAGGTGATTGTGGTGTTGTGTCAATCAAGCGGGTTTTTTTTGGAAAGGATCCAGTTGTTATTTTTAGATATTGTTAAGTTTGGTGATGGTGTTTACTACGTAGAGGTGCACTTGTTCAGTTTGGTACTTTGTAACTTTTAGCGTTTTTCTAGTTTTTTTATTTATTAAATCTTTTTGCCGTTAAATAAAAATGTTTCAATCGTATAGCCATAACTTTTTAGGTTGATTCAAAAGATAACATCAATAATAGCAAAGTATGTCGATATGGGTAGTTCATGAAATAATTATAAAAGCTACTGTAGTTGACTTATGTCCTCCGTTTCCTAAAAGAAAAAAAGAAAAATTGACTTCTGTCTTAGTTTTTTTATTCTTAAAGAATGTTTATAGAGGTTATTATTAACAAATAAAATTAGATCGGAGTTATTTTACATACCAAACTTATCTTATATATAAAGGGACTTATCCTTATCATTCATTTAAAATAAAATCAATGGTTGAGATTAAAAACATTTTAATATTTCACATATTTTTTATAATTTAAATATTTATTAAACCATTAATCGTTAAGCGAAATTAATTACACTATCGCGACGAGCATATAATTATCTTTCTATAAACGCGCACTTTGATATACTTTCGACAAAAAACAAAATCGTTTTTTTCACCTTTTCTCGTTTTTATAGACAGAACGTTTTTTTTTTTTTTTTTTTTTTTTTTTTTCATTATTAAAATTTCAAGAAATCACATGTGATTATTAGTGTTAAATCACATATGATTATATATATGTAATATCACATGTGATATTAGTGTTAAATCACATATGATATATATAGGTAATATCACATGTGATATTAGTGTTAAATCACATATGATATATAATATCACATGTGATATTAGTGTTAAATCACATATGATTTTTCATGCAAATTTCAGTAACGAAAAAAAAAAAAAAAAACGTAAAAAAACGTGAAAAACACGAAAAAAATAATTTTGTCGAAAGTATATCAAAGTGCCTATCTATATAAAGATAATTAAATGCTCGTCGTAACGGTATATATTTTTTTGGCTTAACGATTAACAGTTTGAAAAATATTAATATTTGAAAAAAATGATGAAAGTGGGTTTTTTAAATTGTTGTGATTAATCTCATCTATTAGATCAAATAAAGATGGATGGTGGAGATTAATCCCTTGGTATGTAAAAAAAGTTTGGTCCTCAAATGATCTTAAATCATAAAATTAATGGATTCAATAGTTTCCTTATTGTCGGTGGTCAAACATCAGTTGTTAGTTTGTCTAAACTGTTAATACAAATAATGTCAAAAACGTCATTTGCATTATTCGGTCTCTTTATGTTTTGATAATCACAAAATATAAAAACACGTTACGTAAAACTACACTTTATAAGTTTTTAGTCAAGAAAAATCATTTCAACAACGTATCGACTGCAACATCACTTCAGGTATGAACAAACACAATACCGACATTAATAAAGTGATCAAATAATTTATTTTTCTCAAAACTTCACATTTTTATGTGACAAAACATTTTTGCAAAATTATTTTTGTAATTAAAAAAAAATGTTTTATTAAAGAAAATAAATTTGAATTTCAAATCTCCCAACAGCTATATTTCCCGCCTAAACCAGATAAGCTTTTCAACAGATAAACTTTCACCACATCAGGACAAAAATAGGAACATATGTCGGGACGGTCCCGTAAACATGGCGACGGTCCCTTATATATACGGGACCGTCCCCCGCTCCTCCTGGTACTTATAAATACTGCACTGTTTCACTCAGAAAAATAAGCCTCTTTGCATAAAAATATTCTGATCTTTCTTCCTCCTTTCTTTGATCACTATAACGTGTCATTATGTGTTTATAAGTGATCCCGTCACCCTCTATATCAAAATGCAAGAGAAGAACACTCGTATTCGTCAACAAAGTGTTATAGTCATCACACACAAACGTAACTTGTGTTACAATTCTCTTCTCCCCCCAAACTCTCTCTTTTGTGTATATTGTAAATTTGTATATCTGACTTGTGTGTGATTCGTGATTAGGTGTGTTAGGATAAATACGGACAAAGTGTAAGTCCATGAAGTGGTGTATCTAGATTAGGACTTTGTGTTAGTTCGTGTGTCGATGTGTGAAGACTTGGACTTGGTGTGAGTCCGTGCGTGAAGACTAGGACCGGGTGAAGGTCCGTGAAGACTTGGATTGGGTGAAGATTCAAGTGGACGGGGTGATTGTCAGTGTGAAGATTAGGACGAGGTGATCGTCCGTGTGAAGACTTGGATTGTGTGTAAATCCAAGTGGACAAGAGTGCTTGTTTGTGTAGCCACGTGGCCTTTTGTGTAGATTGGTTCTAGCTAGAATTAGAATTCGACATTTCGCTTAATGTCGTTAAATTAGTGTAAGCCTTGGTGTACGGTTTGCTCCGCCTAAAGGGAGTGTGTTGACATAGTGATTGTGAACTCTCGAGTGTGGTACTCGTGGAGTGGAGTAGGGCGAAGAGTGAGCTTCGTGCCGAACCACTATAAATCTCCGCATCTCGGTTTGGTTGTGCTCTTCCTTATCTCTTGTCTTTACTTTATTTACTTTACGCATTATTATTGTGTTCATAGATATCACATAACTTTAAATCAAACGGCTTTTCGAAAAGGAACAAAAAGAAACTAAAAAGTATAAAACGTAATTTAAACGGAGAAACTATTCAACCCCCCATTCTAGTTTCTACAATTGGTATCAGAGCTGGTCACTCAAGAGCTTTAAAGTATACTGTACTTTAAAACTTGCATTCTAATCATCTATTGTAAGTCATTTCATTAAATTTCTCCATAATTCAATTCTAAGGTTTACTTGAACATGAAATCAAAATTGGGGATCTTCAATTTTTCATATAATTGTTTGAAATTAACAAAAAAACTTAACAATGTCCAACTCTTATAACTCATCTAGATGTAGGAATTGTCCAATTAAATGAATTTTGTAAAAGGTCAAAACACATTTGATGTAGTTAATCACATTTAAGAACGTAACAAGAACGCAATTAAGCATTGTTAATACATATCAAAAACGTTATTCAAACCATGCATTAACATTAGTCAAGTATATCAAAATAAATGATATGTACAAAATATTCATAGTATGTTCTTTTATAGGTTATCATGTCTCATCAAGGCTTTCACATGTTTGATTATGATCATGAGCTCACTGAAGAATACATTCCTAAAATTTCACTAGAATCAAGTACTTCATCGAGTCATAATAGATTCTTTCGCAATCTTAAGTCTCGTTTCTTCCACGAAGGACGAATAGTTGACTTTTCTTTCTCAAACCATGAACACATTGTCACAATGTTTAGGTCCATAGGATTTGATAGTTTGCTCAAAATTAATGAGAAAATTTGTCCTCGATTTGTGCTAGAATTCTATAGTCAATTATTTATAACAATGATCTGACTTTCTCTGTCAAATTCATCAGAGGCAACACTGTCGTGTCCCTCACTCTTGAGCAATTTGCTCAAATTCTTGGTCTTCCTTGTCATGGGCAATGTGCCTACACCGAAGGGTGGTCACTTAGAACTCTTAGAAATCACCCAGAGATGTTGGGTCCATACCTCACGTTCGTACCTAGTCCCTCCGAAATCAAAGAACACATTCGCCTTCCTCAAAAGGTCTATGGATCCCTTAAGGAGGATGGACAAATTGAGTTTCATGAGTCACACGACTATGACTTGGATACACTCAAAATTTGCGTAGATGAATTGCATCCATATCTGCGTAGATGAGTAGAAGTCATTCGTGAAAATGCCTTTTGTCTTCCTCACAACCGTGAGCACCTTCCGGCATGTTGTGCTCATATGTTGTAATGTCTTGTCACCGAGCAACCATACAATCTTGCCTATTTTGTGGCAAAGAGAATTGCTAATGTAAAGAGTATACTAGATAAGGCATTGCCCTATGACATGTTGTTGACTCGGTTGTATCGGTTTTTCATGGACTCTTTCCCACAACTCTGCAACAATGAATATCTTCTTGTTGATCCCGTCATGGCTCCTTTGAGTCATAATACCTTTAGATCACTATTTTGGGAATGCACTTCGACTAATGAGGCTCATGATGATGATTCGGTGTCATGCTATGATGTCTCGTCAAGTGAATACGAGGAAGAAAGCAGTTGGAGTGGGCACTAGTTATGAAGAAAGCAGTTGGAGTGGGCACTTGTAGTTGTTTCTAGACTTTACTTGGCGTATTATGCATGCTTATTATCTGACTTTGTTTAACTATGATTAATCTTGATTTTTCTGTAAGATGCTAAATGCTTCCTAGTCTATTACATGATTATATCTTGTATGAATGATCTTCTATACTTCTGCAGTTATTTGGCATATTAGATAGTATTCTTAGTTACAGGATTGCAGAAATGAAAAACAGGGTGGAAACCTGATCACCTACTGATGACGGTCCCATAAAGGGGCGACGGTCCCGTGTATTTAAAGGACCGTCCCCTATTTAAGGGACCATCCTATGTAGGTCACGGGTTTCGGGACTATTTCTTTCTTCCTGCAAACCTTGACCCTATTGCATGTTTATCACCACCATTTCCAGGTTTAGTTAAACATATATTAGTGCCATAAACCTCCTAATGCATGCTTTGCCTAAACTATAATCATTCTTGAATATTTAAACTCTTCTTCTCTTCTTCTCCATCACCATCTTTCTTCTTCACTTCATCTTCTTCATTCTCCACAATGTTCCTCAACCTCATTGTCTCTCCCAAACAAAAGGCCAAAAATCACCATCACACCACCAAAACCCAACTTCATTGATCTCACTTAAGAAGACACTACTCCTTCTCCAAAATCTCCACCATCATCCCCTTAAGCACTAAGTGCATTGGTAACTTTTCACCATATCTTGGAGACTTGTCACCTCCACCAAGAAGCTCACATCCATTTTCACCAAATACTTCTTCGTCTCTATCACCAAATGGGCCCTTGGACTACACCCCCTCTACTCCACCACCATCTCCAATCATGGGGTTTCCTATTCCCTACAACTCTGTGAACAACCACACCATGGGTTATGCATGTTGCCTTCATAACTTCAACCTCATTTCTTCCCTAAAAGGTGAACTCCACTACATGTTTACCCATATTGAGTATCTTCTTTCTCAACCCAATGTGCAACCAACTCCTCTTGTAACCACGCCACCTTTTGCTCCATCATCTTCTCCACCATCTTATTCTCCACCTTCTAACTAAACATCTCTACATGTTTAGTTAAAAATAATCAGTGATTATCTTTTGGGCCAAGCATGTTCTAGGAACTTAGATTTCTCTAGGTATAGCTTGTAGTTTTTATTAACTTGGTTGTATCATGTATGCTTTTATCTTGTATGGCTTCTATGTATGATCTCTTGCTTTGATTAATGAAATTTAACTCTTATGTGGTGTAATACTTGTGCTAATTCATAATATTAACTTGGGTTAACATGAAATCTAGGCTTTTTATGTTGTGATACATTCTTTTATAACATGTGAAATCAACTATCTTTAAAATTGTTAACACTTATATCACAATATTTCACCTAAAACATGCCCACTAGCGGCGGTCCCTTATATAGGGACGGACCCTTATACAGGGACGGTCCCCAATATTTAAGGGACTGTCGGTGTATATTAAGGACCGTCCCCAGTCAGTATTAAAAATCTGATTTCTCTTATCTGGATTATCTGTTTCATGCTTAATCTATTTGATTTCACTATCCTTTCATCATTTCTTGTTTTCCTATCTCCTTCTATCTATCTTAATCCTCTTCTTATCCCCTCTAATTCTCATATAAATATGTGTATGTGCATCGTATTCTAACTTGTTTTTGTAGCACAACACCATAGCTCGATTCCCCGGTGCCCTCATGTAGGGGGAGCACTGAACAAGGGGGAGCATTAGTACCGTCGATTTATTTCCTCTCTACACATCGACGAAGCCTTTTTGATTCTACAAAAAGGGGGAGAAGTAAACGAAAATTCATTAAAAACTTATTAACATATAGTTTTACCTAAAATGAGTTTATATTTTGTAATCATCAAAAAGGGGGAGATTGTTAATACAAATAATGTCAAAAAAGTAATTTGCATTATTCGGTCTCTTTACGTTTTGATAATCACAAAATATAAAAACATGTTATGTAAAACTACCCTTGATAAATTTTTAGTCGAGAAAAATCGTTTCAATAACGTATCGACTTCAACATCACTTCAGGTATGAACAAACACAATACCGACATTAGTAAGGTGATGAAAGAATTTATTTTTCTCAAAACTTCACATTTTTATGTGAAAAACATTTTTACAAAAGTATTTTTGTAATTAAAAAGAAATGTTTTATTAAAGAAAATAAATTTGAATTTCAAATCTCCTAACAACTATTTTCCCCGGCCTAAACCAGATAAGTTTTTCACCAGATAAACATTCACCACATCAGGAAAAAAATAGGAGCGTATGTCGGGATGGTCCCGTAAACATGGCGACTGTCCCTTATATATACGGGACCGTCCAACTTTAAGGGACCGTCCCCCGCTCCTCCTGGTGCCTATAAATACTGCACTGTTTCACTTAGAAAAATAAGCCTCTTTGTGTGACAAACGGAAATTTTCCCCACTAATATTTTAATAATAAATGATAATTTATTATTACCTGACTGGTAAATTAAGCATTCATGAGCTTGCGTAGCTATTTCGGGAAACAAACCCGCACGCTGTAGCATACGGTAACTCACCAAAACTATTTGATTTTATCAGAAGAGGTGAATTTTCCACTTTCTGACATTTACAGACCTCAACATAACAAAAACGAAAGGTTATCTCGTTTTTTTCCCGAAAAATGACACCACACGCGTACCGACACCTCATTTGTAACGGTTTAATCTCATGATTTATTTTATAGTCAATAAATCATATTTTTATGCTAGTTTTATAAAAATGACTCCAGAATTATACTTTTCACAATTATACGAAACCGGGTACGACAATTACATCTCAGCTCAACGGAACACGGGGTACACACGATACACTCGTTAATAATAAAACAAAACTTTACCATTCCTTCCTCTTAATCAACCACTCCTGCACATAAAGATAAAATCGATTATCTTTCCCTCTCCCCAAAAACCCTTAACGTTTTCCCCTCCTCGATGGCAACTCCCATCTCCAAACATAAACCTACAAATCCAAATCTGATCCATCACTCTCATCCTTTCCCTCCTTCCTATAAAGAATCATGGGGGGGGGGGGGGGGCTTTGAAGATGCCAAAGGGATAGCAAGCAATGCTCATTTTGGTCACCTCACAGATCGAAGCAAAGAAAGGAAGGGTCAACTCTGCTTATTTTTCTTCTTTTTAATTACTAATCGATCCACAAGCAAACCACATCTCAACACTTCACTAATATTCAAAAAGAAGTTGTTGTGGTTGCTTGCTCGGTTTCAGATTTGGGTTTACTTGTTTGAATCGGAGTTGGGTTTGATTGTTGATCTCTTTTCATTCGACACATCACTATTGTAAGAACTAATCTTTAATTTCTTGTCGATGTTATTGTGGTGGAAACAATTTATATGCGATTTACTTTCTCAGTTGTTTTGAGTTATCGATTCTAAGTTTATCATTGTTTCGTTGGTTTGATGAAACGACTAGTTGATGAAATTTCTTTTGTGTTAATATTTGTGTGGTAAACCGAATCCTATAATGATTTAACTAAGAAACTAAAACCGGATTCATAAGGCTTGGACTTAGAAGTGTTGTTGTTTTAATCTTGAATGTTTGGCGTCCTTGTGTTAAATCTTTAGTTGTTGTGGATTTTGATAAATGATTGAGTATACGAGCTTCAGTGGCGTTAAAAGAGTTGTCTCGGGTGGGTATAAGTTAGATGTTTATTGAGTCGAATGATGCTTAGTTCTTGGTGAGCACATCCAGGATTTTTGTTTCGATTCATCTCGTTGACTGCTAAAGTTCTCATGATAGGTCGTCTAGTTTTGTCCCTCACTGGACATCAATCCAAGTAGGGTGTGTTGTGCTCGATGGTCTCGAAACATAAGTGTAACACCCAGTGAGGTTCTCTCTTGGTCTAAGGTTGTAACTAAGGTCGACTTGAGTCTTGTGTCTCAGTTTGTAGTGTGAGCCGAGAGCCTATGGGTCAAAGACTGGTTAGGCTCGATTTAGTTATTGGATTTACATTGGTCAAATCTTGGTTTGTTATGTTACGTCTTATTTGATCTCGAGTCTAGCTCACTTAGCTTTTTGTCGTCGTGTTACTTTGGTCATGAATAGTAAGAAACCACTAGGGGTGTGACATCTAATGACCCACAAGGGTCTGTTTTGGGTTACGGTTCACGACCACACCCACGTAGGGTGTTGGTCTTGTGTATGTGTCGCAATGGTTAACAACCCAAAGTGGGTTCTGTTTTGGTGCGACTCAAAGAAACACCCATAAGGGTGCGTTGGGTTCTTCTGCTGGGCAAATGATACACCCAAAAGGGTGTTTGTGTTTGTTGATTTCAAATTCAATTCACACACCCGAGAGGTGTGCTGATTGTTAATATTCTTGGTTAAAAGACCTCAAGACCATCACATAAGGGTGCGTTGGTTTGAGTCGTGTCGCGAGTGTTCGAGTCACCTATGTGTTGTCCTACACAAACTGTTATAACACAAGGAAAACTTGTGAATTTTGTATTACCGGATCTTCTTTTGGTTACTTATATTGGGTCGAGTTCTTTAAACCTCAAGGAGATTGTTGTGTTATTTGTTCTAAATTGTATATACTTGGATTCTTTCCTAGTTGGGCCAACGCCCTTTCTATAAGTTCCAAGAGTCCAAATTTCGGGTTCATATTGAGCCCAACCCCCACCATCTAAGACAGCTATAAAGTAGTAGTAGCATTTTTCTATTTCGGTTGGGCCACAGCCCTGATGAAGCGAAAAGTGTACCGCTTTTAAGGGGTCATTTAAGCCCTAAATCGTATTTATTTGATCAAATATTGCCCTAAATCGTTCCTTTTGTCATTTTAGGTACTTTTGAGAAGAAATCTGGAAAAGGAAGCATTTTGGACGTTTTTGGAGCATTAAAGTGAAGAAAACGACAAAGTCTCAAAATCGGCTAAAAGTTACCTTTGACGGCGTTAGGATCCTCTCCAGACGGCGTCACGGCTTGGCAATAAAATGGTGGATGTGAAAATTACTCATGATAAGCCAGTGAAATTTGCATGAAATTCTGACGGCGTCACGCTTTAATATGATCAAGGTCGTCACGGCTTAATTTAGAGAGGGACGGCGTCACGCATAATCCTGACGGCGTCAAGCCTTGATAAGCCAGAACGGATTTTGGAGAGCTAAAGAGGGACGGCGTCAAGAAGGTCATTCGGGAACCCTAAAAGCGGCGAGGTGACGGCGTCACACTCCATAACGTGACGCCGTCAGATCTGAAAGTCTATATATAGTTTTGCAATTTTTTGTCATTGGTGTGGAACTTATTGGGGAACTTTGTGTGTGAAAACCCTAGGACGAATTTGGCAGCTCTTTCAAGGCTTTTTGCCTTGAGATCTTCCATGTTACATTGAAGATAAGTTATCAATTAATCATTCAATATGTCTATGTGTTGTTTGATTCTATCTTGTTCTTGTCTTTTGTTTAACATGCTAGGCTAGATTTATCTTGTGTTTGCTTAGATCTAATGAAACCTAGCTATTGATTATTGGTTATTAGTGTGTTGTTAGTTGTATTGGATGATTGTTCATCTATGTTAGGCTTAAGAAAACTGGCTAACTTCCTATTCGGTAACTTGCTTGAACGTCTTAAGAAACATGAACCAATGCGTACTAAAGGTTTTTATGGTTGTATTTAATGCACAAGCGAATTTTAGTGATCCCATGTTAGGAGCTTCCTAGCCGGCTCGACATAGGAGTGAAGTAGGAGCTTGTAGAGTTGGGGAAGTACGTACGCCACCCCACAAATGGTATTAAGGAATACACCCGTCATCCACGCAATTAATACACACTAATCAACCGGTAAAAGATAGTTAGGGAGTAAGGAAATCTAAGTAAACACATTTTCCTCCACATAAGTTTTCACCAACCTTTTCATTTTCTGTTATTTTATTTTATTTGCATTTGTAGTAACTTGGGTTAGTTGACTAGCAACTAATTCCGCCCACTCTTTCAAACCCGAGATTTTACTTGCTTTCATAAAAAATTATAAAAACATAAAAAGAATCTTCTCTCACCCTTAGACCTATTAGAGTAATTTTTCATACCTAACGAACACTATTCCCTGTGGAGAACGATCAATCCCCCGTACTTACCACTACACTATACTACATCGGTCAGGTACACTGCCTGGTGGGGTTGTAAGCCTCTTGAGATCCCTCGAGAGGTAAAACCTGTTGTAAGGTTGAAAAACCACGCATCAAGTTTTTGGCGCCGCTGCCGGGGAATAGTTATTGTTTAGGTTGAATTTTTATTTTATAGGTCTACTCACTAGATTCCTTTCTAGTGAGATTTTTATTTTATTTTTCTAGGTTTTCTTTAGTCTATCTATTTTCTCCGTGCTTTTGTTCGTATAAGATTTTCATTGACTATTCAGTTTGCCATTATGGAAAACGCGAATCCGCCCCTTACACCTGGAGAAGTAGCTTTGTTGCGTAGCCAACTTGAGAATGAGATTAGTGAGCTAAGAGAGCTCAGTAGAATGATTGACATAGAGCTTGATTATGCCTTGAACAACTTAGAGACCGCAATATACTCAGATAATTACTTAGAACGTAATAATCTTACGATTGAGAAGTTGACTGAGAAAATTGATGAAGTAAAGGTAGATCCTAGGTTGGATGATTATTTCAATGAATACCCCACTAAGGAGGAGATTGCTTACTATAACAACTTAGTTGATAACCCTCGACCACCTTTTGTTAGAATTGACCCAAAGATTAAGAGGGGTGATCCCGGGAATGTGAAGATACCATGTATGATTGGGTACCAATACGTTGAGCATGCTTACATTGACTGTGAATCCCCAATCAACGTGATGTCCTCAGGCCTTTATAGCCAGATCATAAACACACACCACTTGAGCCTAGGATGGACCCCAAGTGCCCAGGCGGAGTTTGTAACTTCGTTGGAAGGATTAAGGATATGCATATCCTTGTTGGGAATTTTACCTTTGTCACCAACTTCATGATCTTAGAAGATTTGGCAAGTGTTGTTGACTGCCGCCTATCTCGCGTGGTGTTAGGTAAGCCATTTATTGAAGCATCCAATTTAAAGTATGATCGTTTGAGAGGCATGGTTCAGTTTTCTAATCACATAGATAGGATCGCCTATAGGATGCCTTATCGGGTAAATGAATTTCATTTTGTGCCTCGATTTGACAAGGACAACATTGGTGCGATTGAGGACATCAATGATGAGGATAAAGAAAAAGGCATGGACTATGTTTGGAATAAGAGAAGCCTTTATTATAAAGATTGCTTGAACCTAGGACCTAAATACAAAATTGATATGGAGGTTGTTAGGATGATTAGAGGGACAATTGAGAAGCAAAACGGAAAAACGTAGAACCCGTGACTTTGAGTCTAGCTACAAGACTCGTTAATAAAGAAAAGCGCTTCTTGGGAGGCAACCCAAGCTTTATTTGCTTTGTGTGTTTATTTATTTGTTTGTTTGATTTTATTTGTTTCCGTATGTATGTTTAAATTTTATTATTATTGATTCATGTTCAAAACTAAGTTGTGAAAATGCTTTATGTTGTTTTTTAACTTCGTCTTAACTACATATAAAGGTATTTTGCAAAAGTTAAGTGTAAGGGAAATCTAAATCGGTTTATTAGAGAACAAATGAACATGAATCATAATAATATTAAATTAACATACATATTAGTATTTGTTTGAGTCAAATGCTTGTATCGAGTCATAATGATGTTTTGCAGGAATTCCAGGAAGTAAGGTATAGGTTTTTCCAAAATTTTTCCGGAAACGTAACATGAGAATTCTGTCAGATCATTTCTGACGGCGTCAGGAGTTACAACCTGACGGCGTCAGGTTTAATTTTCTGAAAATTTTTGAAAGTTTTGTTTTCATAAAAAGTTTTTATTAAATTTCTAACTTATAATCTCCAGGAATCTGCAAAATTATCATCCCACAAGCATTATACCCTTATATATAGAGTTTATCCCGCCGATGTTATGCAGGTTTTCGTGTTTGTTTTCTCAGGTTTAACAGGTTATTTTGGACAAGGAAATGTATGTGGAATCAAGCTTTTGGCGATGCATTAGTCATGGAGCTTCAACATTACCTTGGAAGAAGATCTAACCGTGTTACTTCATTATCCACCGAGCGAATCAGGGGAGTATTTGATTTCATTCTTTTACTTTATGCTTTTACATCTTGTTATTTGAACATTGGGGACAATGTTCATCTTAAGTGTAAGGGGGGTAAAAGTACGATTAGAGAATGCTATTACGCTTGATTTTTGTTTGTTTAATAATAGATGTGTAATAAAACTAGATAAATACCTGTTAGGGCAATTTTAGTGCCAAATTTAAATTTTTTTACAACATATAGGAGTGAAACTTTGATCTTAATGAGCGTCTCATGGATAGGAATTATATGACTAGCACAAAAAACCGTACCACTAAAAAATTTTCCACCCCAAATATGTGAGGTTCGCCCCTAGAATTGGTAGGAAAAGCATTTATGCTATGATGTGTGTACCGGTAGCACTTAGATTCTAGAACTTGCGTTAGGACCATTCCGAGGCCACAAGTGAGACTACATTCGTGTAGTTAGATTTACTACATGATAAGAGGCATTAGGATTAACCCATTGTTTTACACCTGTGTTTTTGTTATAATTACATTGGCTACATTGGTCAAGTAATTCTCCCACACCCTTTGCGTTGTACTCATTTTTAGTACACGATACCCCTAGTACACCCCTCAGAGCCTATCTTTTCGTTTCGACCTTTAAGCATTTTACTTAAAGGAAGAATTTGTTTACACCCCACTTAAATGTACACCCAAATCGCCTTAGCCTACCTTGTATGCACTCATTTTAGTGCATTATTGTTACAACATTTGTTTAAACCCCAAGTTAATTATCTAATTGATTACATGGTTGCTAAGTCGAGTCATATCCTTGTACATATTGTTTTGGGACGATTGGGACTCATGGGTAAAGTACTAGTGTAATGGAGTAATGGGGAAGAACATCATTTATTACCCCCATATGAGCTAAATATTTTAAAAGTACTCCAAGTTTTTCAATTATCTTAATTCGAGTCATTAGAATAGTAATTTGTAAAGTTATGTAAAAGTTCAAGTGTAAGGGAATGCAACGCCCCTTTGATGTATTATTTTGGATGGTAGGGCAAAAGTGTATGCAAAAAAAAAAAAAAAAAAAAAAAAAAAAAAAAAATCGAAAAATCAAGAAAAAAAAATGAGAAAAAGAAAAAAATAGAAAAAACATACGGACTACCATCCCGTTTCATTTTATGTTTGTTTTATGTTTTTGTTATTTTCTTTCATTAGCTTAAATCGAGTCGAGTCTTGGCTTAGCAACATTGTATAGTACATGTAATTGATCAAGATCTTTAACTCGCCACCAGTAAAATATCCTTTATCCAACAAAACCGTGTTTTCCTTTTCCCTACACCTAACGTTATAACCCATGTAAAAGCCCTCTTTGATAGTTTATCTTAGGTGCTTACGCCTAGTGGATGAGGTTTTCGATCCTTTCCCAAGCCTATGGTAATCTATTTGCTATGACAGGTAGTGAGAGATATTATCCGTTTTCATTTATGAGATTTATTTTGATGACACTTGAGAGATGTGAGTATCTAAACACTACTTGTGAGGTGCTAGTTTATAATCTCCGTGCTTATTATGATTAAAGTGGAACGATTATTTGTTGTAATTACTTTTATGTTAGCATTAAATGACCCCTAACTTGTGTTTTGATTAGAATAAAAGCGCATTTGCTTGAGGACAAGCAAATCTCAAGTGTAAGGGTATTTGATGAAGCGAAAAGTGTACCGCTTTTAAGGGGTCATTTAAGCCCTAAATCGTATTTATTTGATCAAATATTGCCCTAAATCGTTCCTTTTGTCATTTTAGGTACTTTTGAGAAGAAATCTGGAAAAGGAAGCATTTTGGACGTTTTTGGAGCATTAAAGTGAAGAAAATGACAAAGTCTCAAAATCGGCTAAAAGTTACCTTTGACGGCGTCAGGATCCTCTCCAGACGGCGTCACGGCTTGGCAATAAAATGGTGGATGTGAAAATTACTCATGATAAGCCAGTGAAATTTGCATGAAATTCTGACGGCGTCACGCTTTAATATGATCAAGGTCGTCACGGCTTAATTTAGAGAGGGACGGCGTCACGCATAATCCTGACGGCGTCAAGCCTTGATAAGCCAGAACGGATTTTGGAGAGCTAAAGAGGGACGGCGTCAAGAAGGTCATTCGGGAACCCTAAAAGCGGCGAGGTGACGGCGTCACACTCCATAACGTGACGCCGTCAGATCTGAAAGTCTATATATAGTTTTGCAATTTTTTGTCATTGGTGTGGAACTTATTGGGGAACTTTGTGTGTGAAAACCCTAGGACGAATTTGGCAGCTCTTTCAAGGCTTTTTGCCTTGAGATCTTCCATGTTACATTGAAGATAAGTTATCAATTAATCATTCAATATGTCTATGTGTTGTTTGATTCTATCTTGTTCTTGTCTTTTGTTTAACATGCTAGGCTAGATTTATCTTGTGTTTGCTTAGATCTAATGAAACCTAGCTATTGATTATTGGTTATTAGTGTGTTGTTAGTTGTATTGGATGATTGTTCATCTATGTTAGGCTTAAGAAAACTGGCTAACTTCCTATTCGGTAACTTGCTTGAACGTCTTAAGAAACATGAACCAATGCGTACTAAAGGTTTTTATGGTTGTATTTAATGCACAAGCGAATTCTAGTGATCCCATGTTAGGAGCTTCCTAGCCGGCTCGACATAGGAGTGAAGTAGGAGCTTGTAGAGTTGGGGAAGTACGTACGCCACCCCACAAATGGTATTAAGGAATACACCCGTCATCCACGCAATTAATACACACTAATCAACCGGTAAAAGATAGTTAGGGAGTAAGGAAATCTAAGTAAACACATTTTCCTCCACATAAGTTTTCACCAACCTTTTCATTTTCTGTTATTTTATTTTATTTGCATTTGTAGTAACTTGGGTTAGTTGACTAGCAACTAATTCCGCCCACTCTTTCAAACCCGAGATTTTACTTGCTTTCATAAAAAAATATAAAAACATAAAAAGAATCTTCTCTCACCCTTAGACCTATTAGAGTAATTTTTCATACCTAACGAACAATATTCCCTGTGGAGAACGATCAATCCCCCGTACTTACCACTACACTATACTACATTGGTCAGGTACACTGCCTGGTGGGGTTGTAAGCCTCTTGAGATCCCTCGAGAGGTAAAACCTGTTGTAATGTTGCAAAACCACGCATCAAGCCCACTCATTCTTAAGGGTGTTGTGGAAAACTAGAATGGGGGTTGAATTGTTTTTACCATTTTTCAAGTTTTATTTGCTTTGTTACTATATGTTAATTCAAAGGAAACAATCACAAATAAATAATCACACAATGTAAACAAAAGATAAAGAGAGGAAAGATCAAACCACACGACACTGTTGTTTATAGTGGTTCGGCTACAAGGACTCTCTTCCTTGCCCTACTCCACTCCCCGAGTTTCCAACTCGAGAGTTTATCTTTCACTAAGAAACAAACTCCTTTTCTAGGCGGAGAAAACCTTTACACGTCGCTTACTTCCTTTTCCGGTACTAAGCTAAACACCGGGTTCTTTCACAAGGTAGAACCAACCTGACGTCGCCTATTTACTTTACCGACACTAAGCTAGATGTCGAGTATACTCTTTGTGTTTTAAGGACTAAAGCACTAACCACACTCACTGATTACAAATGATAGATATGATGTGTGAAACAAACTACAATATCACACAGTAATGCAACTAAAGGATTACGGTTCTGTAGATCCTTGAATGCTTGATCTCTTTTCTACAAAATGAAAGATCAAAGTGAAATGCAACTATGAATGATGTTAGTAAGATATGTACTGAATGAATATGTGTGTTAAGCTATATGAGTGATGAGAAAGCCAAATGATCAGCTTGCTATTTATAGGCAAGCTGATCTTCAGCTGACGGATCCCACGGATCCCATAATAGGGATCCGTCCTTCACTGGACTTGGATCCGTGGGAGATGACAGCTAAGGATTTGTTGTATCTTACCAAATCTTCCATATCTTACCAAATCATCAAATGTCAACTATGTAACTTGTAAATCTAAACAAGATATATCAAGATCTAACAAAGATATTGTATGTGATGTATGCAATGATGTCATGGAATGATTTTAGAATTAAAGTTTCGTTTTAAGGAAACAAGTTACTAAATAAGCAAACTTGTAATTCTTGGTTATTATGTGAAGTGTAAAATGTGTACTTAAGAGACTTAAACTAGTATTTATTATTTGCTAAAAGATATTCCTTTTATTTGTCATTAACAAAACTAAGAAAAGATCAAAGAATATAAATAACGTTTTTGAGACGATATTTGTATTAATAATCTCCCCCTTTTTGTTGATGACAAAACATAAGGTATATTTTTGAGCAAGAAAATAAATATAGTATAAGTTCTTAAAAATATATATTAATTTTGTTTATTAAAGAAAAGTTTTGTAAAAATGTATGTACTGTGATGAATCATAGTTAATGCAAACTTAGTCCTTTCTCCCCCTTTTTGTCGAAACAAAAAGAGTAGCGTAGCGGAATGCGATTTTGAAAACTTTAAAGCTCCCCCTTGTTTTATACTCCCCCTAGATGGAGTATTCAAGGAAATGATGCATGAATCTACAAAACAAACGGTTAGTATATGAAATGCTTATGAAATGCTCCCCCTCGATGTATACTCCTCACTTCTCGAGTACCAACGTATACTTTGAAGGGTATGATATGCTGCAAATGAAGTGTTAGTAATGAATGACTTCAATGAAGAAGTAGAATGCTTGTGAAGTATTCTTCCAAACAAGCCTTTCAATATGTTTTGACTTTTAAAAGTCAAAGTAAGTGTCTGATAATTATTTGTACCTAAAGCAATCATAAACAAGGTATAATATAGGCTATATAAGGATGTTAGTTCACAATGATAATGATAATATGCAATATGTTGATCACTCATAAGCATAAAACATCACATTCATAGATATTGAAAATTTTGTGACAAAAATCACAATGATGAAATGATGTTACAAGTACAATAAAAAGACATCCTAGAAAGAAATAAAAAGTCCTAAAGCAACAATCCAAAAGGTCCTAACAACTAGTCTAGAAAGCTCCTATTGAGGAGGATGAGAGATGGCGTTTAAACGTTCAAGAACATGGTTCAAGATGAACCTCATCTCATTTTGAAGCTCATGGACCAAGATGTTGGTCCTTTGGGCCAAGTGAGCCATTCTCTCACAATGTGCGCAATCATGACTTGAGAAGTCGGGAGGAAGACTAGGCTCCAAGTTTTGTGGTGGTGGTGGTGTTGATGGTGGTTGGTTGTTGTTGTTGTTTGATGGTTGTTGTGGTGTTTGGAGGGAGTTCATAAGGATGTTTTGAATGTCCATTGCTTCATGAAGGCGATGGTCAACCATACCCGAGAGAGAATAGAGTTGTGTTAACTCCGCACTTATCTCCTCTTGTGTTTGAGGAATGTTGCTCCACATCGCCTCATCTATGGCGATGAGTGTTGAAGTTGGTGATAGTGGTGGTATTTGGGGATGAGGTTGTGGTGCTTCACGGTATAGAGGACCATGAATCTCCGGATGAAGAGGATGAAATAGCATAGGTTCTAAGTTTTCAAGACTTATTGGTGGAGGATTGGTTGATGTAGGTGGAAGATCTTCTAACTCTTCAAGATATGGTTGTGGAGATGTTGGTGGTGTCCTAAAGAGTTCCATTGGTTGGAGTTTTGGTGAGGATGGTGATGAGGCAGACTTCTCAGATTGTGATGGAGCGGGAGCAGGTGGTGGTGTGGTTGCTACAGGAGTTATGGTAGGAGGTGGTGTTTTTATGACTACATGTGAGGGAGTTGGAGTGGTTAAAGTAAGGAAGTTTTCACTAGCAATGGGTGAGGATATGTTAAGTGGTGATGATTCTTCAGAGGAGGAATTGTGAATGTTGATGAAACAACAAGGTTTCACACTAATACGGGCTGTTCTTTTTAGTGGCTTAGAAGTGGAGGAGTTGTTTGATTTTGTCATTGAGACTTTTTGGTGAAGTATGATAGCTAAAATGTACAGGAGAAGAAATGGTTGTGATGTGAATTGAAGATCCTAAAGTGCTAATTTATAGACAGAAGGTTTGTGAGTCTGTGTGTTTGGATTTGATGTGAATCCAATAGAGAATGTTGGTTTCTAATGATTTGGAACAAAAATTTTTGCAGGTCATATCAAGGAAGTCAATCCATTGAGCTTGGGTTGAGTAATTTGTTGTGGATATGCAGTAAATACAAGGAGATAGTGGAAAATCTTATGATTTGATATTTCCACGGATTTGACGGATCCCTAAAAAGGGTTCCTTCTTTGTATCAGTTTGGTAACTCACACCTAAAATTCAAAAATTTAAATTTTGGTGGGAAATTTTGTTCCTAAGTTTCTAAGAATTCCTAAATGATTCTAAGATGAATTATTATCAGTGAATGAATCCTAAATGATACTAAACACTAAGATTTAAGAATCGTGATTAGTCGAAAAAGTTTAAGAATTTTTGCTGGGGAACCTGCGGATCCAAGTTGTATCACATGCGGATCCAAAATTCGGGATCCGCCGAATCCGCAAGTAGGCGCATAGCGGAACCAAGGATAAGCCTTGGCGGAGCCAAGGTTTTGGATCCGCCGGATCCGTGTCCTAATTGCTAAAACTAAACAGAAGACTTGTCATATTTTGCGTTTTTCGACGAAAACCCGAAAATTCACCTAGACCTTACTTAACATCTAATATGTATAGCAAAACAACTAAATATGATAACATTAACACATGTTTGAACATAGTTTAATCCGTTCTTAAAAACTTACCATTTTAGGTGTTATGCCAAACATAGGCTATAACCCGGAAAATTGATAACCATGAAGGTTATCTACCTGCAAATGTTAGTTATTACACATACATAACAAGTATTATCATATAAAGTCGAGACACATAGAAGTTTAACATCACATAGTCTAACATTGTTCAAATCCAAACACTCCTTCAACTAAGCTTCTTCTTCAACTTCTTCATTCCTTTGTGCAATTTCATCATCCAACGACCAAGATTCTTTACCATTCCTTTAATGTTACGATACTCAGCGGATTCATTTGGAATTGGAGGAAGATGGCTCAAGTATTCGGGTGGAGGAATTCTAGAATTTGGAAAACCATCATCTTCACTCATTGAAGATGATGAGGATGATGTTGGTACCCGAGGACGTTTACCTTTATCAACACTAACCCTAAAGTCACTCAAAGGAACGAAGGTATGTTCAATTTCATTGTATTCAGGAACAAAACCTAACTGGTTTGGACGAGCGGGTGCAAAGGCTCTATAGAGGCGAGTTAAGAGCATTTCATAAGGCATTGCAATCTTGCTTTGAACCGGAATGTCACACATTCTTTTGGCAACATAGTAAGCAAGATTGAAGGGTTGACGAGTAGAGATGTTGTACATCATATGACACAAACAAGCATTTATGTGATCACGGTTTCCTATGGTGCACATCACATTAGCCCTTAAGACCTCTTCCATTTTCTTGAATTCGGGTTTGAGTTCATTTAGTTCCATTGCAAATGGATCTCTTGCAACTTCGCGACCATGATACATCCTTGTGGGATTGTTCTTAGGAATGAAGAGATGTTCCCTAATCACTTCTTTTGATGCGAGAGGAGTGACATATGGTGCCGTCCTATCGAGATTGGATTCTAAGATTGTTAAGGACCATTTGTCCGAGTAAATACATGTCCCTGACTTGGAATGCCCAAGACCTCACCAAATTGATCAAGAGGGATGTTGACAAAATTTCCATTTAAAGTAAACTGAAGACTTACGAAACCTTGGTCACATGAACTAAGACCTACACTAGCATAGAACTCAAGAATGAACCTAGGGACGATTGGTTCATTTATATCCAAAAGAGTATCAAATCGTATGGCGGCTAATTGTTCCCTAAGTTGTGTTCCTTCATAGAACGAGGAATCTACGACTCTACCCTCATGGACATACTTTTTCTCTAAAGCTTTGAAAATTTCGATTTGGGCATTGGTTAGACCTTTGGTTTTGTGGACTTCGGGTAAGTAGTTAACGGTTCTTTTGTGATCGTAGTTGGTTGCGGGAGGCATGATTTTCCTAAATACAAAAGTTACATAGTTTTAGTTGAAATGATCAAATTAAGTGTAAAATTCCTAGTGTGTGCCTACATGGGGACAATGTGGAGGTGCGGTTATCTCGACCCTTTTTGATGCATGAAAATTTAGTTTATGCAAGTTTAGTGTAAAAAACAAGAGATAACCCAAACGCTCCTATTTCAATGTAGCTACGGTTGAATGTACCCGAAAATACATATTAATTATGTATTTCCTTTAGCATTCAAGAGACATTATGCAAGTGATGGCTAAAAGATAACGTTTTTGCATTTGTATGAACAATGTTAAAAAAAATCATTTTACCTAGTCGTTAGAAGGTTTTAGTAAGAAAATTTTCAAGGGGTTTTTGTTAAATTAAGACAATGTGCTATGAGATGTAATTCCTAACTAAGAAAAACATGTTTTTAAGTGTAATGCAGTAAACATGCTTCATGATTTGTCAAAAATTATGCATATACCCCAAGTTTTGGTTTTGTGCATGAAATAGAAATCCTAGACGCAGATCAGGAGTATAAATATGATAAGAATACTTACAGTGGTGTTAGAAGCACAAATTTGTGGAAGAAAATGGTCTAAATTGTGATGGAGATTTAGTGTGTGTCGAATACAGTAGGGTGATATGTTTTGGAGTGAGGAATGAATAGTACTTGTTCTTGTTTATTAAATAATAAACTTGACTGTGCATGCGACGGATCCGGCGGATCCAAAACAAAGGATCCGTCCTTGTTATCGATTGGATCCGCGGAACAGAACACAATTTTTGGTTTAGTGTCGAGTGTGGTTAAACTAATATTTACACTAATGTTTTTCCTAATCACTAGGTTCCATTAATCCTAATCCAAGTCTAAGATAGTTGAAAGGTTCTCGTTTAAGTGGTTTTGTGAGAATATCGGCAATGTTGTCCTCTGAGGAAACTTTCTCAATTGAGATGATTCCCTTCTGTACATTGTCGCAAAGGAAGTGATGGCGTATTTCAATATGTTTGGTTCTAGCATGTTGGACTAGATTTTTGCTTAGATCGATAGCACCTTTGTTGTCGCAAAGAATGGGAATGTTGTTGAGTTCAATTCCATAGTCGACGAGAGCTTGTTTCATCCATAGTGCTTGTTGACACGCCTTTCCTGCAGACACATACTCTGCCTCTGTTGTTGAGATTGCGAGGGCAGTTTGTTTCTTAGCGAACCATGATGTGAGACAATATCCTACAAAAGTACAAATACCGCTAGTACTTTTCCTATCAACATAGTCACCGGCATGATCTGAGTCGGTATACACTATGGTTTCTACACCCGTTCCTTTGGGATACCATAATCCTAAGTGTGTAGTACCTTTGATGTACCTAAATATCCGTTTAACGGCTTCAAGATGGGATGTTTTTGGATCTTCTTGAAAACGTGCACATAGACAAACACTAAACATAATGTCAGGCCTACTAGCCGTAAGATAGAGTAAACTACCAATCATTCCTCTATATTTAGTGCTATCTACGGATTCATTTTCTTCATCCTTAGTGAGTTTGGTTTCGGAGGACATGGGTGTTCTCATGGGTTTTGAGTCTTCAAGACCAAACTTCTTAAGCATATCTTTGATATACTTTGATTGGTTGAAGAATATCCCATCTTCTAATTGTTTAATTTGGAGACCTAAGAAAAAGTTTAGTTCCCCCATCATACTCATTTCAAACTCGTCATGCATGATTTTTGAGAAATCGTCGCATAACTCTTGACAAGTTGAACCGAATATAATGTCATCCACATATATCTGGACTATGATAATATGTGATCCCTTTTTCTTGGTGAAGAGAGTATTATCTACTAGGCCCATGGTATACTTATGGTCAACTAGGAAAGTCTTAAGTCGATCATACCAAGCTTTTGGTGCTTGCTTAAGTCCATATAAAGCTTTCTTAAGTTTGAAAACATAATTTGGTTTTTCAAAGTCGGCAAAGCCGGGAGGTTGTGCAACATATACTTCTTCATTTATAAAACCATTTAAGAAAGCACTTTTGACATCCATTTGAAATAACTTAAAATCATGTGCACATGCATATGCAAGTAATATCCTAATAGACTCAAGTCTAGCTACGGGTGCAAAAGTTTCATCGTAATCTATACCTTCTTGTTGATTGTAGCCTTGAGCTACTAGCCTAGCTTTATTTCTAGATACAATACCATTTTCATCCATTTTATTTCTAAAGACCCATTTGGTGCCGATTATGGTTTGGTTTTTAGGTGGAGGGACCAATGTCCAAACATCATTTCTAATAAATTGATTTAGTTCTTCTTGCATAGCAATTACCCAAGATTCATCTTTTATTGCCTCGTTTATATTTTTAGGCTCAACCGTTGAAATAAAACAAAAATAATTACTTTCATTTTGAGCTTTGGATCTTAATGTTCTTTCATTAAGTTTTCCTATGACGTTTTCTAATGGATGACTTTTAGTTTCTTTAATATTGACTATTTCTCCTTTTACGGGTTCATTGTCATTTTCAATGTTTTCTATATCATTAGCCATTTGACTTTCAACTAAGTCATCATCTACCAAAGGTGATGTCTTAGAGGGAGGTGGACTTTCGTTGAATGTTACGTTCAATGATTCCTCGACTCTTGATGTTTCCTTGTTTAATACTATGTATGCTTTACTGTTTTGTGAGTACCCAAGAAATACATCTTCATACGACTTTGGGTTGAACTTGGTGAGATAATCCTTTGTGTTCAAAATGAAGCACTTGCTTTCAAAAACTCTAAAATATCCTAATGTAGGCTTTTTACCTCGATAAATTTCATAGGGAGTTTTATTTAAAAATTGTCTAATTAAAACTCTATTTAGGATATATGTGGAAGTATCTACAGCGTGACACCAAAACTTTTGAGGTATGTTTTGTTCATTTAACATAGTTCTACTCATTTCTTGAATTGTTCTATTTTTACGTTCTACTCACCATTAGATTGAGGTGTACGAGGAGCCGAGAAATTATGAGTTATTCCATTATTATCACAAAAATTTCCAAATTGAATTTCATTGTCAAATTCTCGACCATGGTCAGTTCTAATAGATACTATGTTACTTCCTATTTGATTTTGAATTTTCTTGCTTAGAATTTCAAATTTGTCGAATGCCTCATTTTTAGTTTTCAAAAACTTTGTCCATGTATATCTAGAGTAATCATCTACTATGACTAAAGTGTAAAAATTTCCTCCATAACTTTGTATAGCCGACGGGCCAAACAAATCCATATGTAATAATTCTAGGCATCTAGATGTAGATACCATGTTTTTAGCCTTATGGCTATTATGTACTTGTTTCCCAATTTTGCAAGCATCACAAAAGTGTTGGTCATATTTCAACTTGGGTAGGTTCCTAACGAGTTCTTTGGAAGACAAGGATTGAATAAGCCTCATATTAGCATGACCTAAGCGTCGATGCCATAGAGTTGAGTTTTCGTCCAAGGAGGTAAGACATAACTTATCTTTAGGTGTTTTATCTAATTTCATAACATAGACATTATTCTTTAAAACACCTTTTCCTACGGTTATGCCATCTTTAAGTATTTTACTTCCATTTTCACTGAAAAGGACGTTATACTTTTTGCGGCATAATTGACTTATACTAAGTAAATTAAATCCTAAATTATCTACATGAGCAACATCATCAATAGATAGAGAGTCATGAGAGATTGTACCTTTTCCGATGATTTTACTTTTAAGCTTGCTACCGAATGTGACATTACCTCCGTCATACACTTAGTAGGTTGAGAAAAGATTTTTGTTTCCCGTCATGTGTCTTGAGCACCCACTATCTTTGATCCACTCATCAGGTTCAAGATCAACTTTCAAGCATACCTAAGTTCATAAAAGACTCAAGCATTTGGTCCCCAATATCTCATGGGTCCGTTCGGGTTAAACATGGCATTATCATGGTTTATGTACTGAAATGGTGGACAATTGTTCCACGGCATATAATTAGGACCATGAAAGTTTCTAGGCATGTTTTGGTTCCAATTATTTTGATAAGTGTGTTGTGGATTAACTATACTCTTTGGAAAGGGGTGTTTGGGAAAACTCATTTGAGGTCTCTGTTGATCCGTTTTTTATGCGTGGTTTTGCGACCTTACAACAGGTTTTACCTCTCGAGGGATCTCAAGAGGCTTGCAATCCCCACCAGGCAGTGTACCTGACCGATGTAGTATAGTGTAGTGGCAAGTACCGGGGGATTGATCGTTCTCTAGGGAAATAGTGTCGTTAGGATTGAAAAACTACTCTAATAGGTCTAAGGGTGAGGGAAGATTCTTTTTTGTATTTTTTTATATTTTTATAAAAGCAAGTAAAATCTCGGGTTTGAAGGAGTGGGTGGAATTAGTTGCTAGTCAACTAACCCAAATAACTACAATTGCAAATAAAATAAAATAACTGAAAATAAAAAGGTTGTGGAACTTATATGGAGAGAAATGTGTTTACTTAGATTTCCTTACTCCCTAACTATCTTTTACCGGTTGATTAGTGTGTATTAATTGCGTGGATGACGGGTGTATTCCTTAATACCATTCGTGGGGTGGCGTACGTACTTCCCCAACTCTAAAGCTCCTACTTCACTCCTATGTCGAGCCGGCTAGAAGCTCCTAACATGGGATCACTAGAAATTCGCTATGCATTAAATACAACCATAAAAACCTTAGTACGCATTGGTTCATGTTTCTTAAGACGTTCAAGCAAGTTACCGTATAGGAGGTTAGCCAGTTTTCTTAAGCCTAACATCGATAAACAATCATCCAATACAATTAATAACACACCAACAACCAATAATCAATAGTTAGGTTTCATTAGATCTAAGCAAACACAAGATAAATCTAGCCTAGCATGTTAAATAAAAGACAAGAACAAGATATAATCAAACAACACATAGACATATTGAATGATTAATTGATTACTTATCTTCAATTGAACATGGGAGATCCAAGGGTATAAAACCCTTAAAAGTAGCAGAAAAATCGTCTTAGGGTTTCTCCTCACAAAGTTGCACACTAATGACTAAAAATTATGAAATATATATAGAAAATCAGATCTGACGGCGTCACGTTATAGAGCTGACGCCGTCACCTCGCCGCGGTTAGGGTTTCTTGATGGCCTTCTTGACGCCGTCCCCTTTTAATCATCCAAAATCCTCTCTGGCGCGTCAAGGGTTGACGGCGTCACAATGGTGATTGACGCCGTCACAGATACTTTTTCCAGCCGATTTTGAGACTTTGTCGTTTTCTTCACTTTTATGCTCCAAAAACGTCCAAAATGCTTCCTTTTCCAGATTTATTCTCCAAAGTACCTAAAATGACAAAAGGAACGATTTAGGGCAATATTTGATCAAATAAATACGATTTAGGGCTTAAATGACCCCCTAAAAGCGGTACACTTTTCGCTTCATCAAATACCCTTACACTTGAGATTTGCTTGTCCTCAAGCAAATGCGCTTTTATTCTAATAAAAATACAAGTTAGGGGTCATTTAACGCTAATATAAAAGTAATTACAACAAATAGTCGTTCCACTTTAATCATAATAAGCATGGAGATTACAGACTAGCACCTCACAAGTAGTGTTTAGATACTCACATCTCTAGGTGTCATAAAAGTATATCTCATAAATGAAAATGAATAATATCTCTCACTACCTGTCATAGCAAATAGATTACCATAGGCTTGGGAAAGGATCAAAAACCTCCTCCACTAGGCGTAAGCACCTAAGATAAACTATCAAAGAGGGCTTTTAAACGGGTTGTAACGTTAGGTGTAGGGATATGATAAACACGGTTTTGTTGGA
Source organism: Artemisia tridentata subsp. tridentata (assembly GCA_021014915.2). NCBI lineage: Eukaryota > Viridiplantae > Streptophyta > Magnoliopsida > Asterales > Asteraceae > Artemisia > Artemisia tridentata. The sequence continues at coordinate 368,088,101 of CP139509.1, read as the reverse complement.
TAAAGGATATTTTACTGGTGGCGAGTTAAAGATCTTGATTAATTACATGTACAATATGGCGTTGCTAAGCCAAGACTAGACTCGACTTAAGCTAATGAAAAAAAATAACAAAAAGATAAAATAAACATAAAATGAAACGGGATGGTAGTCCGTATGTTTTTTCTACTTTTTTTTTTTTTTTTTTTTTTTTTTTTTTTTTTTTTGCATACACTCTTGCCCTACCATCCAAAATAATACATCGTAGGGGGGTTGTATCCCCCTTACACTTGAACTTTTACATAACTTTACAATTAACTATTCTAATGACTCGAATTAAGATAATCGAAACACTTGGAGTACTTTTAAAATATTTAGCACATATGGGGGTAATAATGTTGTTCTTCCCCATTACTCCATTACACTAGTACTTTACCCATGAGTCCCAATCTTCCCAAAACAATATGTACAAGGATATGACTCGACTTAGCAACCATGTAATCAATTAGATAATTAACTTGGGGTTTAAACAAATGTTGTCACAATAATGCACTAAAAATGAGTGCATACAAGGTAGGCTAAGGCGATTTGGGTGTACATTTAAGTGGAGTGTAAACAAATTCTTACTTAAAGTAAAATGCTTAAAGTTAGAAACGAAAATATAGGCTCTGAGGGGTGTACTAGGGGTATCGTGTACTAAAAATGAGTACAACGCAAAGGGTGTAGGAGAATTACTTGACTAATGTAGCCAATGTAATTATAACAAAAACACAGGTGTAAAACAATGGGTTAATCCTAATGCCTCTTATCATGTAGTAAATCTAACTACACGAATGTAGTCTCACTTGTGGCCTCGGAATGGTCCTAACGCAAGTTCTAGAATCTAAGTGCTACCGGTACACACATCATAGCATAAATGCTTTTCCTACCAATTCTAGGGGCGAACCTCACATATTTGGGGGTGGAAAATTTTTTAGTGGTACGATTTTGTGCTAGTCATATAACTCCTATCCGTGAGACGCTCATTAAGACCAAAGTTTCACTCCTATATGTTGTAAAAAAATTTAAATTTGGCACTAAAATTGCCTTAACAGGTATTTCTCTCAGTTTTATTACACATCTTCCATTAAACAAACAAAAATCAAGCGTAATAGCATTCTCTAAGGTATCGTACTTTACCCCCCCTTACACTTAAGATGAACATTGTCCCCAATGTTCAAATAACAAGATGTAAAAGTAAATAAGGTAAAAGAATGAAATCAAATACTCCCCTGATTCGCTCGGTGGATAAAGAGGTAACATGGTTAGATCTTCTTCCAAGGTAATGTTGAAGCTTCAAGAATAAAGCAGCGCCAAAAGCTAGATTCCACATACATCTCCTTGTCCAAAATAACCTGTTAAACCTGAGAAAACAAACACGAAAACCTGCATAACATCGGCGGGATAAATCTGTATAAGGATATAATGCTTGTGGAATGATTATTTTGCAGATTCCTGGAGTTTATAAGTTAGAGATTTAATAAAGCATTTTATGATTCCGGAAGAAAAACAAAACTTTCAAAAAAAAAAAAAAAATTCCAGAAAACTGTTCCTGACGCCGTCAGACTGGGGTCTGACGCCGTCAGAAGTGATCTGACAGATTTTTCAATTAAGTTTCCGGAAAATTTCTGGAAAAACTCAATCCTTATTTCCTGGAAATCCTGCAAAATATCATTATGACTCGATACAAGCATTTGACTCAAACAATTACTAATATGTATGTTAATTTAATATTGTTATGATTCATGTTCATCTGTTCTAATAAACCGATTTGGATTTCCCTTACACTTATCTTTTGCAAAATACCTTTATATGTAGTTAAGACGAAGTTAAAAACAAGATAAAGCATTTTCACAATTTAGTTTCGAACATGAATCAATAATAATAAAAATTAAACATACATACGGAAGCAAATAAAATCAAATAAACAAATAAATAAACACACAAAGCAAATAAAGCTTAGGTTGCCTCCCAAGAAGCGCTTTTCTTTATTAACGAGTCTTGTAGCTAGACTCAAAGTCACCGTACATTACGTGACTCCATCATTGGTCACGGTTTCTAGGTTCCCCTTTGATTCTCTATCAGAATCACTTTCATAGTAAAGGTATTTCGGGTCCTCGAGATCAAAAGGATTGTTTTGGTATTTAGAACTAAGCTCCTTAACATGCTTAAAGAATCCACTCGACAGGTCAAAAGTGTCCTTACATCCTCTTCTCACATCATCATCACCTAACACGAGTTGGGAACTTAACCTATCGAGCCCTCCATAATCAATCTCCTTGAATTCTCTCATCTTGTAAGGCGTTTGGTATGAGATTTCCCTAATCCCATCGGTGAAAGTCATGATCCCATTGAGCTCGTCCACAACCAAGCTTGTGGCCTTGCAAAAATGGTGCCCCAAAAACAACTTGTGATAACCTGGGATCGATGTACTTTTTCGATATTATCGACGATTGCGAAGCTCATAGTGAATGTCATATTTCCTACAAACACCTGTACATCATCATCTATGCCAATGTCATCCTTCCCTTTATGAATCATCCCCCATCTGCAAATGTTGTTATAATGAAACATGGACATCACATTTTTGGGTAAACATGTGTCAATGTAAACATTATAAAAATGCTTGTAACCAATCATGCAAGGTATTTTGAGATTATTCGGATCACGTCGCTTAATTCGGCCAGGCCTTCTACCGTGTAGCCCCCATGTGTTGCAAATTGCTGATGGTTGATACTCATACACTTCTTCACTGCCATCCCGAAAAATCACTTTCCGTGACACCATCGGTAAATAATGCACTACTATCATCCTCATCGAGTATCACTCCCATTGCTTTTATGAATGGTTTGCCTAGAACAAGGCTAGTTAAGGATGGGCTGATGATCGAGTTCATGTTATTAAATACAGTTAGCTCGATATGAAAGAGGAACTTTTCTATCACAATTGGTACCCTTCTTATTACCCCGATGATATTAAACCCTTCATATTTGACCTGTTTGGTGAAGGCTTCGTTATATAGAGAAAGGGATATTGCATTCATAGAAGAGTTGGGGTTTATGTAGGCATCTTTTATAAACTTTTTCCTAGTGGTGCAAGATATCTTAAAGACCCTGGGAGCGCCATCCTCTATTCTCTCTCCAAATCCCATCGGCAGCTTTGCTGTGCCCCTCTCAAGTTCCTCCACCAGGGGGCGGTCTAGCAGTCCTGGGAGCCCATGACGCATTTGGATTTCTCTTCCGAGCCCTCCTCATCACTCACCTCTCTTGTACTAGAGTTCTTTGGTGAGTCTAGATAGTCGCCGGGCGCCTCGGGGTTCTTTTCGGGAACTTCACCCTCCATTTCATTGTCCACATTCTCGGTTGATTGTTGGTCCAGGTTGGGTTCAGGAATAGGTATTGTTGTAATGGTGTTCACGAAGTGGAGTGGTTTTGAAGGGGTATGAGTATCTCTAGTTTCTTTTCCGTTTTGTGATATGTGTTTGAAGAGTTTACTAGGGTTCTTGATTTTTATAGGAGGGGGTGTTTGGTGAGTCACCGTGACAGATTTGATCTCATTGACTCGTGCCAACTCACAAGTTGACCTGCCAGCAATGCGATCATTGATAACCCTTAACAGGTTATCAACCTTGTTGTTCATATCAACTTGCTGTTGTCTGAATTGATTCTCAAGTTTGGAGAGCTGTGTTTCTTGAGAGAGAATGAATTTTTGCAGTGATTCCTCGTGATTTTGTTGTTTATGCGTATGCGGTGAGGATAATGTTCAGACCAGGTGAGTGGGGGAGAGTCATTGAATGATACGCTTCGAGTTTGGTTCCAACTAAAATTTGGCTTACTCTTCCATGCCTCATACCTATCTTCGGAATTCTTGGGTCCATAATTAGTGGTGAGCCATTTATCTCCCGCCTTATCGATTCAGGGAGGATGCGAATTCTTTGAAAGCCTGTTTGGGGAGTTCCATGCAATCACGAGTGTCGTGGGGACCACTACATAATTCACACGAAGAAGTGATTTTGTTTCACTTGGCTTGAAGGTTTAGGAGCCTCGTAGGATTTCATAAGAAACTTGACTTGGTCTTCAAGTTCTATGATCCTACGGTCGGAAGTGCTTGAATTGTTCGAAGGCAAAGATATTGCCTTGACCGTTTTATTCAAATCACGGGGATCATTCCAACTTTCGTTGTCATAAAGAGCAAGATCTTCCAGGAGAGCCCATGATTGTTCGCACTTAGATCACATAGCTTACCACCGGTCGATTGGTCAATGGTTTGCCTCGTGGAGAGATTGATATGGTCATAGAAGATTTGGACTTGGAGCCAAAGTTCTATGCCATGGTGAGGGACTTTTTGGAGTAAGTCCTTGAATCGAGTCCATGCCTCGTAGAGGGTTTCGCCTTGACGTTGTTGGAACATCAAGATATCATTCCTTAGCTTGGTAGTTCTTCCTGGTGGGAAAAACTGAGCGAGGAAACGAGTGGTGAGATCATCCCAAGAGGTGATGGATCCTGCGGGTAGACGCTCTAGCCATTGACTAGCTTGGTCCCGCAGAGAGAATTGAAAGAGACGCAGTCGGGTCGTCTCTCGAGTGGCAACATCAAGGTCTATGGAATCAACGATTTTGAGAAAGTCCTTGAGATGTTGATTAGGATCTTCGAACGAAGTCCATGGAATGCGCATCCGCTTTGCACCAACCGGATGGTGTCGGATCGCAAGGGAGTGACATTGGCTCCTTGAGTGAGCTCAATGGTGTTTCGATAGCCATGGTGGCTAGGACGGGAGTAGTCTCCTAAGGTACGGGCTCTAGGAGGTGGGTGTTGTTGTGGTGGTGGGTTGTTGGGATCGAGGATATTACCACCTTCCATGATGTCGGATGGTAATGGTTACGAACAAAGAAACGAAGAAAAAAGATAGACTAAAGAAAACCTAGAAAAATAAAATAAAAATCTCACTAGAAAGGAATCTAGTAAGTAGACCTAATAAAATAAAAATTCAACCTAAACAATAACTATTCCCCGGCAGCGGCGCCAAAAACTTGATGCGTGGTTTTGCGACCTTACAACAGGTTTTACCTCTCGAGGGATCTCAAGAGGCTTGCAATCCCCACCAGGCAGTGTACCTGACCGATGTAGTATAGTGTAGTGGCAAGTACCGGGGGATTGATCGTTCTCTAGGGGAATAGTGTCGTTAGGATTGAAAAACTACTCTAATAGGTCTAAGGGTGAGGGAAGATTCTTTTTTGTATTTTTTTATATTTTTATAAAAGCAAGTAAAATCTCGGGTTTGAAGGAGTGGGCGGAATTAGTTGCTAGTCAACTAACCCAAATAACTACAATTGCAAATAAAATAAAATAACTAAAATAAAAAGGTTGTGGAACTTATATGGAGAGAAATGTGTTTACTTAGATTTCCTTACTCCCTAACTATCTTTTACCGGTTGATTAGTGTGTATTAATTGCGTGGATGACGGGTGTATTCCTTAATACCAATCGTGGGGTGGCGTACGTACTTCCCCAACTCTATAAGCTCCTACTTCACTCCTATGTCGAGCCGGCTAAGAAGCTCCTAACATGGGATCACTAGAATTCGCTCATGCATTAAATACAACCATAAAAACCTTAGTACGCATTGGTTCATGTTTCTTAAGACGTTCAAGCAAGTTACCGTATAGGAGGTTAGCCAGTTTTCTTAAGCCTAACATCGATAAACAATCATCCAATACACTTAATAACATACCAACAACCAATAATCAATAGTTAGGTTTCATTAGATCTAAGCAAACACAAGATAAATCTAGCCTAGCATGTTAATTAAAAGACAAGAACAAGATATAATCAAACAACACATAGACATATTGAATGATTAATTGATTACTTATCTTCAATTGAACATGGGAGATCCAAGGGTATAAAACCCTTAAAAGTAGCAGAAAAATCGTCTTAGGGTTTCTCCTCACAAAGTTGCACACTAATGACTAAAAATTATGAGAATATATATAGAAAATCAGATCTGACGGCGTCACGTTATAGAGCTGACGCCGTCACCTCGCCGCGGTTAGGGTTTCTTGATGGCCTTCTTGACGCCGTCCCCTTTTAATCATCCAAAATCCTCTCTGGCGCGTCAAGGGTTGACGGCGTCACAATGGTGCTTGACGCCGTCACAGGTACTTTTCCAGCCGATTTTGAGACTTTGTCGTTTTTTTCACTTTTATGCTCCAAAAACGTCCAAAATGCTTCCTTTTCCAGATTTCTTCTCCAAAGTACCTAAAATGACAAAAGGAACGATTTAGGGCAATATTTGATCAAATAAATACGATTTAGGGCTTAAATGACCCCCTAAAAGCGGTACACTTTTCGCTTCATCAGTTTTAACTCTATATTCATTTCTAGCTTGACCTCTTCCTAAAGATACTGCTGGTTTGTGTTTATTATTGATTATGTTACTGTTAGGTTTCTTAGTAACTTTAACAAACTCGGAACGGTCGACTTTGTGAACCTTCTGTTCAACTTCTGTACCCGCGGATCCTTTGGATACACCTGGCGGATCCAAATTTTTGGATCCGTCGGATCCGTGAGTGTCCAACTTGGTTGAATCAGTTTTATTCACAGTCTGTTCCTTATGATCACTTAATGTTCCTAGTTTCATAAAGCCTAGTCCTGTTTTATCATGAGGTAGTTTTTGCATTTTCATTATTTCATCTGCACAACTTATGTTTTTATCAAACCTTTTATACTTTAAATTTTGTTTGATTAAATCTTCCTGTGTGGTTCTTAAGGTTTCTAGTTCAAGTTTTAGTTCTTGACAAGACACACACGTTTCTTTACTATCTTTACCTTTTTCAATTCGTATTGCTTTTTCTTTAAGCCCAAAATACTTCATTTTCTAAAAGTGTTGTCTTTGTTTTCAAAAATTTGTTTTTGTTTATGATTTTTAAAGTGACGTCACACAGTTTGTTATATTCTACTTCTAAGGTTTCATCATCTATAGAGGAGTATGAATCAGAATGTACCTCTTCTGTGTCATTAGCCATAAGAGCAATTTCGTTGTTCATAGGCTCATCATCATCATCTCCTTCACTATCGCTCCAAGCTCCACTAACGAAGGCTCTTTGAGACTTGTCTTTGGAGGCTTTGGACATTCTCCTATTAAGTGACTGGAGTCACCACACCTATAGTATTTCCTATCAACCTTACCTTTCTTATCGTCACGATCTTTTCGAGAGGATTTCTTTTCATCACGAGGTGGTTTTACAAACTTTCCTGTCTCCTGAAGAATTTCTTGAAATCCCTCACGGCCATTGCATACTCTTCATCATCACTATTTGAACAAGATTCATCATCGTCACTTGACTTGGCTTTGGCTTTCAAGGCAATAGACTTAATCTTCTCCTTTTTGCCTTTGACAATTTCCGAGTCTTTTTCCATAATCATTTCGTGAACTTTTAGGTTTCCTATGAGCTCATCCAGTGTCATGCTTGAGAGATCCTTAGATTCTTCAATAGCTGTCACCTTTGCTCTCCATTTCGGATGGAGTGCTCTTAGAAATTTCCTGAAAAAATTCTTACTAGAAAAAGATTCGTCAAGTGCTTTAAGTGATGTAATAATAGTATTGAACTTAGCAAACGCACTATCAATGGTCTCATCTTCAGAGATAACAAATTGTTCGTATTGTTGAACAAGAAGATCAATTTTGTTATCTTTTACTTGTGAGTTCCCTTGATGTGTGATAATAAGAGATTGCCAAATATCCTTAGCCGTTTTACACATAAAAACTCTTTCATATTCTTTCTTAGGTAAGGCATTATAAAGCATCATTTTGGCTTCATTATTTTTGGCAATTAGTTTCTTTTGCTCATCACTGTGACGAGTAAGAGAAGCTCCTTCATCCCGACCACCCGAAATATTATTACTAATAGGTTTGTAATCACCATCAACTATTATATACCATAGATCTATATCCTTTGACTTTACATAAGTCTCAAAGCGATTTTTCCAATAAATAAAACAATTTGGTTCAAATAGAGGTGGTCTCTGCATAGATTGTCCTTCTTTAAAGTTTTCAAAATTCATGGATCGTTTTAAGTTTTAAAATACAATATATTTTAAAAATCTTAAGTAACGTAGCTCTTGATGCCAATTGTGGAAAACTAGAAGGGGGGTTGAATAGTTTTTACCGTTTTTCAAGTTTTATTTGCTTTGTTACTATATGTTAATTCAAAGGAAACAATCACAAATAAGTAATCACACAATATAAACAAAAGATAAAGAGAGGAAAGATCAAACCACACAACACTGTTGTTTATAGTGGTTCGGCTACAAGGAATCTCTTCCTTGCCCTACTCCACTCCCCGAGCTTCCAACTCGAGAGTTTATCTTTCACTAAGAAACAAACTCCTTTACTAGGCGGAGAAAACCTTTACACGTCGCTTACTTCCTTTTCCGGTACTAAGCTAAACACCGGGTTCTTTCACAAGGTAGAACCAACCTGACGTCGCCTATTTACTTTACCGACACTAAGCTAGATGTCGAGTTCTTTACAAGGGTACAACCACTCCCTACACTCTTTGTGCTTTAAGGACTAAAGCACTAACCACACTCACTGATTACAAATGATAGATATGATGTGTGAAACAAACTACAATATCACACAGTAATGCAACTAAAGGATTACGGTTCTGTAGATCTTGAAAGCTTGATCTCTCTTCTACAAAATGAAAGATCAAAGTGAAATGCAACTATGAATGATGTTAGTAAGATATGTACTGAATGAATATGTGTGTTAAGCTATATGAGTGATGAGAAAGCCAAATGATCAGCTTGCTATTTATAGGCAAGCTGATCTTCAGCTGACGGATCCCACGGATCCCATAATAGGGATCCGTCCTTCACTGGACTTGGATCCGTGGGAGATGAAAGCTAAGGATTTGTTGTATCTTACCAAATCTTCCATATCTTACCAAATCATCATATGTCAACTATGTATCTTGTAAATCTAAACAAGATATATCAAGATCTAACAAAGATATTGTATGTGATGTATGCAATGATGTCATGGAATGATTTTAGAATTAAAGTTTCCTTTTAAGGAAACAAGTTACTAAATAAGCAAACTTGTAATTCTTGGTTATTATGTGAAGTGTAAAATTTGTACTTAAGAGACTTAAACTAGTATTTATTATTTGCTAAAAGATATTCCTTTTATTTGTCATTAACAAAACTAAGAAAAGATCAAAGAATATAAATAACGTTTTTGAGACGATATTTGTATTAACAGGTGTGTTTGGTTATATTTCGGCTACCGAAGCTCAATATCATATCGGTTACACTTGATAAATCAATACACAACTTAAATCCCGACTCATTTCACTTCGCTTGATCACAAAACTCGCAATATAACGAAACTATACGACACATTTTATAATTCAACATGACTCGTAACGAAATAGCCTACTTATTTTACAACTCAAGTTTATTTATACATTACATATGCAACTACAAACTATTTTGTACATTTACAACCTATAAAAATGAATCGAAACTAAACTTGTAAATATTAAGCATGCTTATTCACTTAAATTGCCTGATTAACTTGTTCACACTCGAAATGTTTATATATAGAAATCTACTAAAGTTTCATAAAATTATAAAACGGCCTTTACCCAAACATATATTTTATAACTCATAGTTACCACGAGAAACCAACACACATGCACGGGCCATGCCCGACTTCTAACAAAATAAATAAACTATCCATGTTTTTTTTTTATCAAAATTGACAAACGAAACATTTTATATACAACATCTATAAACTAGTTTCTCAAATTACAATTCTTTTAAAATAAAGCCATTTAATTATTCATACACTTCTAAATATATCCTTGGCAAATATTTATTTATATGTTTTTATAACTATTAAATTTACATATCTTTAACAAAAATGTTTCCATATCCCGACAACGTCTAGTATTATTTGTACTCACTTTTCGTACCTCGTCCTCCGGTTATTGTCGAACCGGAATCTCATTCGACCTTGATATTTTTATCCACTTATGCACTTCCAAGAGCCAATACCTACAAATGCTTAAAAAACTGATTAAATTTAAATGCTGCCACACCAGCAACAATAACATAAACACTTTAAAACTTTTGGATTAAATTCTGTTGAGTCTTAAACTTAGTCTGTGAACTAAAACAAGCATTACTAAACTAGGTCGCGTGTTGGTGCCGAACACTATCTGCTTTACTGCACTATCTGACCGCTATTTATTGAGGTGAGTTTATAGCCCCACTTTATTTATACTTGTTTTACAATTGGGGTGAGAAACATGCAAAACTCTTTTATGGACCAAAACTATTATTTATGCTATTACGTGGTTTAGCCTAAGCCCTATCATGTCCCATTTTGCCCGACTCATGAATCGTTAATTCCTGCTGGGAAGCGCGAATGTTATAAATAGATCTATTGGGAGTAACGTCCCCGTTCGGTTTGACCGGATAGGCAAATGAACGTATACCATGTCAAAACACAAGTGTCTGGGATAAACACTTGCCGGACCTTTATATTTGACATGCTTCTAGATCATGCACACTGTTATAGCTTCGGTTGCATGAACGCAGTGCTAGCATAATAGACTATTTTTATATGACATTATATGCATTGTAATTTCATAGACAAAACTCAAGGTCCAAACTATTGACTTTACTGCTTACTTATAAACCTATGAACTCACCAACTTTTTGCTGACTTTTAGCATGTTTTTCTCAGGTGTTTAAGCAACTCATTATTGGCAAGGCATGGCAAGGCGTGGCAAGGCGATGGATATAAACTATTTACCAAAGTATTTTCAAGACTTGTTTTTGTGGGACCACTAAACCTTTGGGCTTACTTGTTAAATAAAAACTTAGATGTAAACTTGATTTAATCCAACTGAATGTATTTTAACGGAGTGTGTATTCCGTTCTTTATTACCTTGTGTTATGATTTTCCAATTCAGTAGCACCCCATGACCCGAATGCTTCTGAAATACCAGATTTTGAGGGTGTTACAGATTGGCATCAGAGCCTGGGTTATAGAGAACTAGGTACATATAAACCCTAAACTATAACCGCTTTTTACAAAAACAAGTCCCTATGACCGCCACTTGCCTGCCTGCCTTACTTGCCACTTTACTTGCTATTTACTTGTCTTAACTATATGTTACCATTCGTTGATTTTACTCAACTACATGCACTATAAGTATTTTATGTATACTTATACATACTTAATTTACACTATTTACCATGAGTATTTTCTAAATACTTACACACATATACCGTTTTGTCACAGACTATGCCTTTCCACAACGTCTCTCAGACCACACCGGGCTCAGATAATCCCTGCATACAGATGCTTCAGGCTTATCATACACCAGACCCTAACACCGTTGAGCCTACACTACCATCACCACTACATACTCATACCACACCAGTCACTCAGGTTGCTCCTACTGTTCCTCACCGTACTACAAACATAATCATACGCCTATCTACTAGACCGTCATCCCATAATACGGAGGGTACCCAAAGCCCTGATCACACTCTTCTGTTATCTCCATCCCGTTATAGGTCCCTATGCACTACATGGGCACCCCTGCTACCCCAGTATCACCACCACCTATCATATCACCACGTTCACCTACCCACTCACCTCTACGCCAGAGGATCAGAAGGGCCAATGACTCTTACTCAACAGAGGTTCCTGAGAGGAAGGATGAGCAGACTGAGTAGGCAGTTGATGGGCAGACATTAGCTGAGAGTACTCCTACTGAGGGTACAAGGATTTATACTGATTTGGATTTGGGTATGGAGCAGAGGGCAGTTGTTCCCCGGATTAGCATAATACTAGAGGATGTGCCAAGTACTTTTGAGGTTGGAGAGGGCTCGAGGAGAGCTCAGGATGAGACAGAGGATGGCACGGGATGGAAGGAGAGACCGCGTATGATCAGTCACACTGCTACTATTGGAAGCCCAGATTATGTGTTTTCCTCACAATCTTTTGTGCCTCCAGATTCTCCACTTCCTGTGACATCACCAGCTGCTACGGAGACCGATGTTATCTCACAGATTCAGACTCAGCTAGATTTACAGACTAATATACTAGGTCTCCACTCTGACCAGCTTGACAAGTTACAGCCAACTCATTTTGATCAGTATGATGATGACTTCGGCAGACTTTATGCTAGGACACACTCCAACAGTCGAGATATCCTCGACTTGGGTGACAGATCAAATAGACTTGAGCAGAAAAAGGTTGTGTAACACCCCCAAATTACCGCAGCGGAACAGTAGTGTCAAGGGGGGTATTACTTCATAATATAGATCAAGGTATAGAAAACGACCTCTAAATGAGACGTTTTGAAATATTATCATTCGAATTATTAAAATCAGAGTTATACAAGGGATGTAAAGTATAAAGTTACATAGATGTTTTCGAATGATAAAAGATAAAGATATGAGTCTCCAAGTATGCAAATGACTCTAAGATCCAATGCATCCACTATCGCCTTAATAACCTGAGATAAACATGCTAAAAAGTGTCAACCAACGGTTGGTGAGTTCATAGAGTTTAGTTTAATAGAAAAGTATTGAATAAAGATTTCACAGCAAAGGCATTGTAAATCCACTCAGTCCCAAGCCCCGCCCATACAAGACTTGCAACCTGTGTGTTTACAACCCACTGCTAACATAGTATGAATAACAAAGATTTCCACTGCAAAGACATTGTAAATCCACTCAGTCCCAAGTCCCGCCCATACAAGACTTGCAATCTGTGTGTTTACAACCCACTGCTAAAGTATGATTAGGACATATGTGTATACGAATATATGAACACTTAATGTAAAGAATAACAGCAGACTGAACCTCCTGACTGCGAATAATATAACATGTATATAAACTGGATTATATTCACCCAAGGTCAAGAATTTGAGGGACACAAGGGTGGGGGAGGGGCATCGGCCCGATAGTTACTATCAATACCTCTCCAACGGCTCCTATCTAGGAGTTAAACAGTTGCTCAGAATAATGAATAATAGAATAAGTTTAACTCATTAAGGTACATATCGTAATAAAACTACACATCATGTCCAAAAAGAATAAAAGTGTAGCGTATCATAAAAGTATAAATGTTTGAGTAATTGCATCAGAAAGCAAATCATGTATTTGATAAACGAGTAAAGTAATTTAAACAAGTATCTCCCCCAAGTAGTTTAAAATGAATATAAGAGTAAAAGTGGGGCTATGACTCACCTTAGCAGTAAAGGTCAAAGTAATGTTATGTCAAAAGTATCATGGGAACGGCTCCAACACACGACCTGAATAATAAGGAAGTCTGAGATTTCGATGGTTTTAAGATTGACTAGATGTGAATAATGATTGTGAAAGAATATCGGATAACGAATTGAATTGTGACGAGACTGAATGATATGCTTAAAATGCTTAAAGTTCAAAAATAATATTAAATATAATATTATCATGTTTTTATGTATTTTGAATCAGTAAATATCGTTTCCTCGAAAGTGGTTTGAACAAAACGTTAAGTTATAAACGTAACGTTAGTTATAATAATCGTATGAATTGTAAAATGGATTTTTAGGAATGAGATTGTATAAAACATAAATGAGATTATAAGTATGGTCCTTGTAGTTTCATAAAATTTGCACATTTAACCCTAACGGTGTAATATTTGCACCATTAGTCCTCGGTTAAATAATATTTTTATTATAAGTCCAAAAAGGTTCAATTATGACATTTTATGGTTTCTAGTTAATGTTTTAACCTTTTCTACCCATAATTTACAAAAATGACAATTTATACACAATTTTTCTGAAAGTTACAATTCCAACCCTAATAGTAAATATGCGTTGCATTTTTAGTCCAAAATGTACAAAAATAAGGGGAAAAGTATTCCGAAAGTTTTAACAACTTTAAATAGCTTATTCCAACTTATAAAAACTGCTTATTACACCAAAGAGCTTATATATAGCTTATTGGGGTTTTTATCGAATTAAATCAAAGCCCAAGAAGAGTTTTCGATCCGTTGGGTTTCAAGTGAGTTTGGGCCTGGTTTTGGGCTATTTTTATGGTCTTAAAAATGTATTCAAACTGCTTATAACCTTAGCTTATCACATGTGCTTATTGGGCTTTTTAGAAGCCCACTCGATAACTATTTCTTTTTAAAACTGTTTCGATCTAGCTTCACTTTGAGGTTTAAAAAGGTCTTTCAAGAGCTTATTAAGAGAGTTTCTTGTTACAGCTTATTTGTTAAGATGAGCAATAAAAACAATATGGTGTGTATATGAATTCGATTTAATATGGTTGTTTCTTAGTCGAGTATTACATGTTTTCAATATATATATATATATATATATATATATATATATATATATATATATATATATTATATATATATATATATATAAAAAAAAAAAAAGTGACATATAAATTATGAGAAACATATACGATGCAACAATAGATAAAAAGGAGGTTCGATATGTCTTATAACGTGAATACAAATGTCAAATAATTACGTACCTTGATTTATCTAGCCATCCATGATTAGGAGGTCAAAATGCATACGTAAAATAAATAAAAGAAAGAAATAAAATGTATAGAAAGTAAATGTGATCGAATGAGAATAGTACGATGCATGATATGTTATAAATCGATAAGAATGTATAGGAAAAGTGCTTAAAAGACTTACAACACCTTTTAAGGTGGTGAGCAATCGTTGGAATGATCTAGGAATTGATATGCATGGATTTTACACGTTAGAACAATCACTAAGGATTCGAACGGGTCTTGAACGATTCGAAATGGACTTCAAATGGCTAGGGATTTGCTTCTGGTTCTTTGAGAGGATCGAATAGGGAAGATAAGGACTTAGAATATGTTGTGTGTGATATGTTTTTAAATGTAAATGTGTGTGAATGTGTACTCATATATATGCACATGTAGGTGCATGGATGTTGAGTTATAATGTTCTTTAATCACAAGTTGATCATAGATTCGATTGTGGCAGATTTTAGATAAGGTTTAGAAGATCATGCATAGGCAACTTAGGTGTAGGTTTCGGCTTAGAGACCATGTGGCAAGTGGCAAACTAAATTCGACGCATACATAGTCCACACGACATATTTAACGTGCCAAAATGAATAAGAAGGGGTGTAAGGGTTTTTAGAAAACATTTAAGCTCAGTACAATACGAATCGCATAAAAGAAATATGTTGGATTCGAATTTGGTAGATTTTTTGGAGAGTTGTATATGTTTCGAGTCGAGTTAGCTTGAGATCCTGATTACATGGAAAACGTTCGATTTAGACCTTGCGAATTATCATTCTTAATTATTTGTAATGTAAAGAATCGAATGGTGAAAAGTGTAAAATATATTGTGTGTCGAAATTTCAAATAAACGAGGCCAAGTAAAGTGAGTTTGAGTCGAATGGAATAAAAAAAAAAAAAATGAAATTGGGCTGAAATCGTGTTGGGCCAGGAATAGTAACAGGCCATAATATAATTAAGGGTCCGTTTGGTTATTATTGGTGATATGGGTTATCGTGGTGCGCGTGTGAGTCCGTTCCAAGGTATCATGTATAATGTAACAACGTTAGAATTATAGAAATGTAATAAACAAAATTTTTAAATTTTGCTCGAAAAAAGGTTAAGTGAATAGTAATGACGGGTTAATACTAGATTAATGTTTACTAATGACTAGAGAATTCTATGGGTTGCTACAGTACCTACCCCTTATTTTGAATCTCGTCCCGAGATTCAGTCTGAGTTATCTGTTAAAAGATGCTAACGAATAGTCGATGTGTAAATTTTTGAGTAATTAGGCAGAAACTTGCGTATCTAGGGTAGAATACTAAGAGTCTCGGGAAAACGTACCCATTATTTGTTAGCTGCATCCAAATAACCCAAATAGGATGCTTGACCATGAGGTGGACTGATATGGACTCCAGGGTTTGGATTATTCCCTCCATTTGTTAAACCTAGATTACTCTGCCTTTGTCTAGGTGTTCCATTCAACCTAGGACACATATGCATGAGGTGATCCGTGCTTTTACACTCATAGCATGCTCTTCGATTATTCCTTACGTTGTTTGTCTTCCTTGGTGCTCTACACTGACTTGTAAAATGAGCCAACTAATTGCAGTTTGTACACTCACGGCAGGGCACAGATTCCAGGTGATGATAAGTACATCTAGCACACTCAGGGAGTGGACCCTTATATCCTTTCTTACCAGAACCCGTGGCTATAAAGGTTCTTGCCTTCTTGTTGTCAGTCGTGGGGGCTGTTTGCTGGTCTGACTCATTCGTTCCTTTCCTTTTTGCAATGTTCCTCATCATTCCAGTCCCAATAATCTCATCTGTTAGAGTCTCTGCTCTCAATATTGCACTTTGAACTATAGACGGCTCAGCTGCTTTCATATTTCCACGAATCTCCGTCCTTTCGATCCATCTAGTATACTCCAATACACCTCCTTTACCGTCAAACTCCATTGGCTTGCATGCCGTGAATTCCTTATACGTGCATTCGGCTGGGTTGTTGTTAGTATCATTCCCACCTACGCCATTGGTGTCGTCATTCCTGCTTCCGTGGTTTCCCGAGTTGTTGATGTGATTGCTAACCTGGGTGATAATAGTAGGAAGCAAGTTCTGAAGTTGTTGAGCGATGATGGCGGCAAAATCAGGATTTCCACCGTCGTTGTTGTCGTTGTTACTAAGGCCGCGACCACCTCCTCTACCTCCACATTCACTAGTCCTCCCACCCCTTAGTGTTGCACCTCCTCGGTTAGTGTCGTGGGTTGATCTCCTTGATTCCATTGTCTCTACATGGAAGGACATTTAGCGAACGTCAGAGACGAGGGAAAACTGCTGACTATCCAATCTATACTTAACGTTCTCACAAAAACCCCGTCACTAGCTGTTATCCTAAAGGGGTGTCAATGCCGATTAACGTAAGCATGGTTACATATGTCCACGTGAGTCGTGATGCACTTATAATTATGTTGTACACCATAATTATACTTGCCTCCTGTCACACGTGTACATATCACCAAACACACATATCTCAGCGATCGACGTTACTTAAATGGTAAAAGAGTAGGGTGATTATCTCTCAAAAAATCCTCGAGTGAACTCATCAAATTTCTGCGGCCAAGTGATAACCTTTATTTAACTTAATCCCATGTCTCATCAAACAAGAACTGTCACAAGATTAAGTTAAATAGGCAGTTATCGTTGAGCTCCACACTTTTGATGTCTCAACCAAATTCTGAGATTTTTCCCTAAAAAAGTATCCTCAAGAGAAATCCCATTTTTGAGCAAAATCATCAAATTTTTTATGGCTAAGTGATAACCTTTATTTAATTTAATCTCATGTCTCATCAAACAAGAACTGTCACAAGATTAAGTTAAATAACCAGTTATCACTGAGCTCCACACCTTTGATGACCCGACTAAATGATGAGATTCCTCTATCGGTGCAGATACTATAACATCCAAAGGCGTGGATAATAACGGAAAAAGTTCTACTTATGCAAGGCGATAGGGATGAGAGTCTCAATGTATATAGCAGTTATAGTCTAGGGACCTAAATGCAACATAGTTCTCTATAACCAAATCTCTGATACCAATCTGTAACACCCCCAAATTACCGCAGCGGAACAGTAGTGTCAAAGGGGTATTACTTCATAATATAGATCAAGGTATAGAAAACGACCTCTAAATGAGACGTTTTGAAATATTATCATTCGAATTATTGTTGGGATTTAAGATGTTGCTGCTTCATACTGCTCAAAGTTCTTAAAGGAAAATATACCAAGTATGATTCTGCTGCTGGGCTAAATCATTCTACTGCTGGTATATTCATTCTACTGCTTATTAGATAAACGTGTATAGTTTGTTAGATAATTATGGTAATGATACGAATAGATATTATCTTGTATAGAAAATCTTTGTAACCGACTAGGACTCCTTAAGTCTATAAAAGGAGGATCTAGGGTTAGGGTTAGTATACGTATTGTTTTGTTTTCGATTCACTTCAAGGTTATTGTAACCTTGTTACTTTTGAGTAACCGTATATTAATATATTGAGGTGATTGTTGAGAGAATTTATTGTGTGATAATTCTTCTTAAGATTAAGTATTAGTTTCCGCATAATACTTAATAGATCATTTAATAACAGTCTCTATACCTATTGTCTTAGATCTACATCTAAAGTAATTAACAAGATCGTTAGCTCAACTGGGATCAACAAGTGGTATCAGAGCTTGTGATCTAGAGACTGCTATCAAGAAGAATTTCTTAAACTCAGATCTGTTCATCATCTACATAAGCAATAGATTCAGATACTACTCATATGGTGACTGCTTCAAAGGTACCAATGCTGAAGGCTGGTGAGTATGAACTATGGAAGATGAGGATTGAGCAATACATGAAGATGCTTGACTACTCCATGTGGGAAGTTATTCAGAATGGAGATACTCTACCTGCTAAGGGTGCTGATGGGAGACCTTTACCCATTAAAACTAATGAGGAGAAGGCACAAAGGAAATTGGAAATCAAAACTCACAATATTCTTTTGATGGGTATACCAAATGAATATCAATTGAGTTTTAGTAACACTCAGTCTACTAAGGAGTTGATGGATGCTGTTGAACTCAGATTTGGTGGGAATGAGGCCACCAAAAAGTCTAGGAAGAATCTGCTCAAGCATCAATTTGAAACATTTACTGCTTCAAGTTCAGAAAACATTGATGCTACCTATGATAGACTTCAGAGGTTGGTGAGTCATCTACAACTTATGAAGGTCTTAGTGGCTCAAGAAGACATTAATCTCAAGTTTCTGAGGAGTTTACCATCTGAATGGAATACTCATACAGTGGTCTGGAGAAATAAGACTGATTTTGAATCAATGACTTTGGATGATTTGTACAATAATCTAAAGGTGTATGAATCTGAAGTCAAGGGTACATCCAGCTCATCTTCTAGTGCAAACAACCTTGCTTTTATGTCTTCAAACAACAAGGGATCTGGAAGCTCTCAAGAAAACCATTCTGATGCTAGCCATGTTGTTTCTGCTGTTGGCACATCTGGTTCTGCTGTTAGTTCAAATACTGATAATATCAGTGATGCAGCTATCTGTGCCTTTTTGGCTGATCTCACCACAAGTACTTCTGTTACTGATCAGGATTTGGAACAAATAGATCCTGATGATCTTGAGGAGATTGACTTGAAGTGGCAGATGGCCATGCTTACTATGAGGGCAAGGAGATTCTGAAGAAGACTGGAAGAGCACTCAAGTACAGACAAACCAATGTGGGGTTTGATAAGTCAAAAATTGAGTGCTACAATTGTCAGAGAAAGGGGCATTTTGCTAGGGAGTGCAGAGCACCAAAGAAGAACAAAGAGACTGCAAGGATTGTTCCCATTGAAGAAACCAAGACTACTGCTGCTCTGGTTTCATGTGATGGCTTGGGAGATTATGACTGGAGTGACCAAGCAGAGGAAGGACCCAATGCTGCTTTCATGGCTGAAGAAGAAAAGAAGGGACACAATTTTGCTCTAATGGCCTATGCTTCTTCATCCTCTAGTTCAGACTCTGAGGTATCTAATGAGTCATCTTGTTCTTTTAAACCATGCATAGATACTGTTGAAGAATTAAAGTCTAGGAATGAGAGTTTAAGAATGGAAGTAGAAAAGTTAAAACTTGATAATTTAGGTTATGAATATGGCCTAAAATCAGTAGAAGCAAAACTTGACTTTCTTAAACAGAATGAAGTAGAGTATGTTGATAAGATTAATGGACTAGAAGTTGAAATTATTAAGAAAAATTGTGAAATTAATGTTCTTAATAAAAGAGTAGAGGAGGCTGAAAAAGCTAGAGATGAAGCTTTATCTGAGAAAGAGAAACATATTGTTAGAATAGAAAAACCACAGTTTGCAACTGATCTTATCAATAAGTCAATTGGAAGTCAAATACCGAGAAGAGGGAGTGGCTTAGGTTACAATGAAGTACTACCCCCAGTCAAAAGTGCCTTTGCACCTCCTAGGAAGGAATTGTCTTTCCTCACTGAGAAAGATGCAAAACCTGTAGGTGAAACAAATGAATCAAACAATGAAAAACCTGATAGAACTAATGCACCTAAGGTTGAGATGAAGTCTGATACCTTGATCATTGAAGATTGGGTGTCAGATAGTGAGGATGATGAGACTGACTCAACACCTAAAGCTAAAAAGGAAGAAATTCCTAAATCAGTTGAAACTAAAGTTAAACATGTTGAGTTTGTAAAACCTATGCTAGGAAGTAAGATCTCTAGGAAAATGGCTGAATTTGATGAGAAACCTAGAGAATGTCCTAGAAAATCTAATAACTTGCCTAGGGGAAACCAAAGAAATTGGAACAGCCTAATTTCACACAAGTTAGGTAGTGATTTTGAATTGGTTAAAAAGGCATGTTACAGTTGTGGTAGTTTTGAGCACTTAGAGGAAGATTGTTACTACAAAAAACCTGTTAGAACTAATGCTCAAAAACCTGTATGGAACCAACACACTAGGGTGAACCATAGGAATTTTGCTAGAAAGACTCACCCTCACCCCAATAGAAACATGGTTCCTAGGGAAGTTTTGCTAAGAAATGGTGCTACTAGGAAAATTACTACTGCTGCACCAAAAAGTCCCAGTCAAAAGAAAACAGAGTTTTCTACTGCTAAGGCAACAGCAGTTTCTACTGCTGAGCCAAAAGTAGTAACAGACACTGTTGTGGGCAATCACTTTTATGCTGTTAAGGCCTCAGCTTGCTGGGTCTGGAAACCTAAAATTAAGGTTTTAGATCATGTTCTCAGACACAGCAGTGCATCAATGGACTTGAAGAAATTTGATTACTTTGATGCACAAGGCAAATCCAAGTCAGTAATGGCTTGGGTCCCAAAGAGAAACTAATTTCTCTTACTTTATGTGCAGGGCAATCTACAGGATGAGCTAAAGGATAAATGCATTTTTGATAGTGGATGCTCTGGACATATGACTGGAGACCAAAGCAACCTGGATGATTTTGAAGCTATGGATGGTGGCTATGTTGCTTTTGATAATGATCCCAAAGGTGGAAAAATTGTTGGTAAAGGTACTATTAGAACAGGCACTTTGGATTTTGAAAAAGTGTACTTGGTAAATGGACTTAAGTTCAATCTTTTTAGTGTCTCACAGATGTGTGACAAAAAGAATTTTGTTCTTTTTACAGACACTGAGTGTCTTGTCTTATCTCCTGACTATAAGTTGCCTGATGATAAATCTGTGCTACTTAGAGTCCCTAGAACAGACAATATATACAGTGTGGACATAAAGAACATAATTCTTAAAAGAGATTTAACTTGTCTGTTTGCCAAGGCCACAGTTGATGAATCCAAACTTTGGCATAGAAGGCTTGGACACTTAAATTTCAAAACAATAAACAAATTGGTTAAGGGAAACCTTGTGAGAGGTTTACCTTCAAAATTTTTTGAAAAACCTGAAACCTGTGTTGCTTGTCAGATAGGAAAGCAACACAGAGCTTCTTGTAAGTCCAAAGTGGTGAACTCTATTTCTGAGCCCTTATACATGTTGCATATGGATCTTTTTGGGCCAACTTTTGTGAAAAGCTTAAATAAGAAAATGTATTGCCTAGTTGTCACAGATGACTATAGTAGGTTTACTTGGGTTTTCTTTCTAGCAACTAAGGATGAGACTTCTGGTATCCTTAAGGCTTTCATAACAAGAGTAGAAAACATAGTTAATCACAGAGTTAAGATAATCAGATGTGACAATGGAACTGAATTTAAGAATAATGTGATGAATCAGTTCTGTGTTGAAAAAGGTATCTTAAGACAGTTTAGTGTGGCTAGAACTCCTCAACAAAATGGTGTAGCTGAGAGGAGGAATAGGACATTAATTGAGGATGCTAGGACAATGTTGTCAGAGTCAAAATTACCCACTACTTTTTGGGCTGAAGCAGTTAACACTGCTTGCTTTGTGCAAAATAGGAGTAAGGTAGTGAAGCCTCATAACAAGACCCCTTATGAATTATTTCTTGGTAGGAAACCTATGATAGATTTCTTGAAACCATTTGGGTGTCCTGTTACTATCTTAAATACCCTTGATAACCTAGGCAAATTTGATGAGAAAGCAGACCAAGGTTTCTTTGTTGGATACTCCACTAATAGTAAGGCTTTTAGGGTATTCAATCAAAGAACTAGGCATGTGGAAGAAAACTTACATGTTAGGTTTAGTGAAACCACACCTAGTGTAGCTGGAAGTGGACCTGAATGGCTGTTTGACATAGATTCATTAACTAAAAGTATGAATTATGTGCCAGTAAATGCAGGTACAACTAACATGTCTGCAGGAACACAAGAAAATTCTAATGTAGGTACACAAGCCAAGGCTAATGAATCTGCAAAGGAATTTGTCTTAATTGAGAAGTGGAAGCTTGATCAACTTTTCACACCCAAAGAGAAGGAGGGCAAGAGTTCACAAGGTGATGTTGTTCATAAACATGTAGAAGGTGATGATGAACCTTCTAATGCTGAAAAGGTGGTTAATAAAGAACCACAAGTTGCTCATAAAGTGGATCTTGGTGAAAACAGAGGAAATAACACAAGCAGTAGTATTCCTGATTCTACTGCTAGGCCAAAAGTTTCTGCTGCTCAGCCTAGTAGTTCTACTGCTATACCAAGATTTTCTACTGCTGATGAAGATGGGAGATCCTTTGATGATGTTAACTATCCAAATGATCCTAATATGCCTGGATTAGTTAATGTCTATGCAGACACTGATGATGAAGTTGTTGAAGGGTTTGGTGCAGAGGCTGACTTAAACAACATGGAGAATGTAATTCCAGTCAGTCCTATTCCAACCACCAGAATACACAAGGATCATCCAAAGGAGCAAATTATTGGAGATGTTCACTCTGCTGTTCAAACAAGAAGTAAAGCAAAAGGTTTCAGTAATTTGTTTGATCAAGAGTCCTTTGATTCCCCATTTTCCGAACCTCCATAGGATAGCCTCCTAGGAGCTGCCTTTTCTTTGCCTCGGTTCTCCAGATCCTTGATCATAGTCCGCAATAGATCCATATTTTCTTTCACGTAGGCCGGAGAAAGTTGTTCCCAAACAGGTCTGGTAGGATCAGAGGGTCCTCTCGAGGGAGTTCTCCCATTTCCCTGTTCCCCAGTGCTCAAGTGTACCTCTTCCCTTAGATGAGATGTCCCCGCACAACCGTCTATTACTTTGGATTAGTAGATTGGTATAAGGGTTCCACGGATGGCTCCAAATGTTAAAGCAATTTTCCGTAACCACTTCTTGAGCCCTTCGACCTCGGAGATTAGTGCTAATTCCTTCGTTTCTTGGGTTGCAAAAAGAAAGAACACTGTTAGCTGGCCCCGGGGTTTTAATCCAAGACTAAGCTCCGGCTTAAGAATAAGTATATCTTTGGTATGAAATATGCGATAATATAAGGAGAGGAAGAGATAGCCTATTGTAACACCCCCAAAATTTGGTACAACGGAAGACTTATCAAAGCTTCGGGGTGATACGTGGTTGGTACACAACACAAGCATAAGAAAACGGAATAGCATCATCTGTTAATTAAAACTTACAAACCAAGTATTCCAAGTCTACATCTATTCAAAAGTACGTAAGTAAGCCCAAAATAAAACATAAAGGTAGATCCCCAAATAAGTTATCAGAGTCTTAATTGATCCCTCAACCATGCCACTTGCCAAGGCTCCAAACACTAGTTATCCAATGCGAATATCATTCATTACCTGAGAAAACAAGCTAAAAGGTCAGCTAATGCTGGTGAGTTCAAAGGTTTATTCATAATTAATAACGGTGGACCAAATCACATATAAGTTTTGCTATACTGGACTAAGTCACATAACCAATATATCATACTCACACATAAGTGTGCCAAACCACAATAATAATCCCTATAGGTGCACCGTATAGTAATACCATGCACATAATGCAGCATATACAATAATAATCCTGCACAGATGCAGCACATGCAACAGTAATCCTGCACGGATGCAGCTCATATAGCACATAACCTTAGCCAGCTAACATAGCAAACATATCTAAAACATAAATAACATTTGGTCCATTCAAAACGGTTTTGCATGTTTTCTCACCCCAAGTTTTCAACAAAGCAGTATAAGTGTAAAAGTGGGGCTATGAAACTCACCTCAATCAAGAAAAACACAACACAACAAGTCAACAGTGGTATAGCACAACAGAAGCTAAAACTTTTCGGTACTACGAACTCGGCATGACCTAATAATATAAAGTCTCGTCTTAGAACGTATCTCACATAAATAAAGTATATGCGCAAAAGTTCCCAAAAGTTAACCATTTCCAGTTCCAAAAATATTATTGTTTTAGCCTTTTGACAAAGTTTGGTATCATCATTTGTGTAACGGTAGGAAGACACGACCCAAGAGTACACACGCCAAATGGGGAATAAACAATGGAGTTGCCGTGAAAAATGAGACAAATGTCAAGAAGAGATGACGGAGACAACCCACAGTAATCACACATAGCAAACACACTAATTTAGATGAATAGATTGGTAGTCGTCGGTATTCTCTCAAATTCCTCATTTTGTTATAAAGCATACTTGTTTTATATTATAAAACATAATTTCGCCATGACTCGTTCGTTAATAGAACGTTTCCATGTCGAATGATTTATAAATTTCCAATATATTTAAGCAACAAATGTTACCATTGTTATTGGTCATTAGACATTATATTCCATTGTTCGTCCGTTACGACTCAAATACATTAAATTCATTATGAGTCTAATCAACTATAGTCGTTTCGTATTCCAATAGTCAAATATGTCCAAGTCCAATAACATTTCAAATCCAACATATATTTTCAAGTCCGGTGTTGCAATTATTCCAAGAAATCCGACTACCAATCATTCATCAAGTCAATCTCATACACGGTAAAGGTCAAAGGTCTAAACGATTAAGCTAAAAGCTTAATAACGAATTATTGGATCCTTATCGAATTCGTCAACCCAATAAGTCCAACAATTCCTTCGTGTCGCTTATTAATCCAAAGCTAAACCTATACATTACAAATAAATGGTAAGTCATAAGGATGGGTTACTCGTTAATAAATTCCTCTAACACCTTTACCGGGCCCTTATTGGATTCGTCAACCCAATAAGTCCGATAACCGTGTCGGTCGGGTATATTAACGTTAACCAACCCGTAACTCAAACAATAATTCCATAAATATTCCAACAATTCCAAATACGTATTCTACGATACACGTGCCTTGAAACGTCTAATAACTCTCATTTTTTTCTATTTTTATCCAACTTTTATAACTTTATATCTCAACTTTGCCATTTTAAATATTAAATAACAAATTTACTTTGTTAATTAATATTTCCATTTAATTGTTATTACTATTTCTTTTTCTTTTTCCTTTTAGTCATGTCCAAAATATATACGTCGTGAGTTATTAACCGTTCTGAGTCACGATCAAAATTTCAACACCCTCGGGTCAAAAAGTCAACCTCATAACCAATAAGTCCAAGTAATTAATCCAAATCGTCTATAGGCAAATCGAGGCCACGCCGAGACTACAAAGTCTCGGTTAGCACTCGACGTAGCACAAAACATCACAAAATCCAAGTCCAAATCCACGAGTCTCAACAATAATACCATTCGATCACAACAATGCCAATCGGCCAACTATTCCTACGGCTTGATTTTTATCACCAATCCTAATTCACACCCTTTCAGACAACAAAAAAAAAATAAATAAATAACAAGCTTACCATGCCGAGACCCTTACGGTCTCGGCTCAAACCCGTGACGCCAAATAAACAACCAAACGGATCCAAACATTAACCATGATTCCCATGTCTACCAAAAACCAAACCAAAAATATACCCTTGTGGGTCTTGGCCCAAGACTCGTATCCACAATGAAGCAAAAATCAAACAAGCTTCAAAAGCTACAAATAAGCTCGTACGTGAGCTTATGCTCACGGTACCAAACCCACAAACACAAACACGACTCGAAATGATGATACGAAAGCTTATACACTCGTTTTTATTAATAAAAATTTGTTTTCCACCATTTCAAATCCACACCGATTCACACAAAGTGATGAATCGGTGTTTTAACAACCTCTTTTAGCTCGATCTACGTTTACCTCACACTTACCAATAAAAAGCTAAAAAAAGTGGTGGTGGTGGTGCGTTGTACGAGGGTATTACGGCACGTGGTCTTCTCAAACGGGCTCAAAATGGTGAAATAGAGGTGGTAGTGGTGCACGGCGGCGATGGTGTTGGTTTTGGGTGTGTCGGCGGCAGAGGAGAGAGGAGGGGGAAGGCGGCTAGGGTTGTTGGGTGTAACAAATGAAACCCTAACTCTATAATAAGGGATTATATACTACCCTAAATCCGAAATTGCCAAAAATAAAACAAGAGGGGCGGTTTGGTAACATTCGGCAAGGGGCCTAGTAATGTCAACTTCCTTATCTTTTATATAAATAGCTTCCGGGGTTCGTTTATATGTCGTAAAATTTTCTCGAGACCTTTCAACTTGAGCCAATATTTTTAAAATCATTTTTCCAATAAAAATGACTATTCATACATATATTTTTATTCAAAACGTCAAAATCAATTAATTAACGTATTACTAGGTTAATTTTCGTGCCGACTCGCGTTGTGCTCAACTCAAGGTCTACGGGGAAGTTTCACGTATCTCATAGCAATAATTCCAATAACATTTCCAATATCCCAAGATAAATTCCCAAAACCTTCCAAAACGGTTCTCAAATATTAAATATTAGTTTTTAAACGTAATGCGGTATTAAAATGCTCCCAAAAATTACCGGTTGTCACACCTATATCGGAGTATGAGAGAGTGTGACGTTCATCTGAGTGAACGAATTTATTTATACTACCTTGTCTTGGCTCCACGACACGAGTATTGTGGAGATGAGATTATCGTCTAGGCGCAGCGAGTAAATCGCTGTTGAGGTCGGGCGCTACCTTCGATTATTATTTTGTCTCGCTGTCGCATGTGGCCGTTGTGGACCACTCTGCTCTATTCGTATGCTTATCGTACAACAGTTGTCTGCTGGTACGATCTAAATTCAAAAGTAGTTTTAGCTTATGCCATTGCCTTCGGATTTGGAGTGACCTTCGTCACACCATCTACTCCGGAGTACCGTTCTAACATATGCTATTACTTCACTATCCTTTCTTCCTCTAAATGGCTTAAGTGTGATTATCTACCCCTAAGACTACCCTCAAGCCTCATACAACTTCACATTCCGCCTCAGCAGCACATCAACTCTTTCTCTCCTTCACGACCATCTCACTTTTCACTCCCAATAATCTCACAACACTTCACCTTTCAACAAATTTTTTTACTTATTAAAATACTCCACTAAATACTTCAAAACACACCCACAACTAAAACAACAAATAATAAAAATATTGAAAGGCACGGAGCCAGAAAAGTGGAAGTTTCACCTTTGGTTGCACCTCTCTCTTGCTTGCTGATTCCTCACTTTGATGGCCCAATGCATGTTCACGCGGCAACCTCCCTTGCCGATAGGGGTGTCATATGGGTTGACCCGAACCCGATAAGGCCTTATAGGGTCGGGTTTATTCGGGTCCAATATACGTTATCGGGTTTATCGGGTCAACCCGATAGACCCGATAACCTTATCGGGTCGGGTTAGGGTCCTAGTTAGTTTCTTATCGGGTTATCGGGTCGACCCGATAAACCCGATAACGTATAGTGACATATTAACGAATCTTTGATTGTTGAACAAAAGCCCATTATATGCTATTTCAAAATGGGATACATATTACTCGTTCTTCAGTTATATCTAATATGACTATATAATACTAGTAGTAAATAACTTTTTGTATTATCATTCTTCAGTTGTATCTATTATGACTATATAATACTGGTAGTAAATAACTTTTTGTATTATCAAGACATGACACACATTTGAAAATAGATTAAAGTCAAGTAATATGATCTTTTACCTTCTAGTGTAATGAGTAGTCTCCTATAAGCTGTTAAAGAAAAGTTCATTAACATGGATTACATAATACTGTATAACAGTATTAATTTCAATTTGTATTATGATCAATTGTTTACCTTTGAGCTGCATGTCTGTATCCCTAAGTAGTACTTGGATATTCAACTTTAAATGAAAAGAAATAAAAATTTGTTGTATGCCATACTGAAGGAACGATTGGAGTTCACTCTTGTTGATGGAGTAATTGACCCTCCAACAGGATTAATTTTTTTTTAACAAGCATTACAAATTATTTAACGAGCAACCTTTTATTATCGGCCTTACTTTTTTCTTAACAAGCAACCCGATAACCCGATAAGCCAAACCCGACAACCCGCAACCCGATAGACCCGAACCCGATAGACCCGATAGCTTATCGGGTCGGGTTTCGGGTTAGTTTTAATTTTTTCAAAACCCGATAGACCCGACCCGATAGAGGCTTATCGGGTCGGGTTGACCCGATTGACACCCCTACTTGCCGATGCCTCACCGAGCACGGTTGGGAGTAGCCTAATTATCCCAAAAAAACTATTCCTCATCAATGGCCTAAGGCTTACCACAATCGATCGAAAAATACCGATCGATCAAACAAACCGACCGACTTTCACTTCGGTCGAGTGGGATGTGGAGTGGTCGAGCAATATCGGTCGATCAAACAAGAAAACAAGCATCGGTCTAAAATTCGACCGAGTTTGTCCCTCTATATCCGTTGCACATTAAATTTTTTTTTTTCAACCTTATAAATACCAACTTCAAACACACATCTAAACACACAATTCAAACAACTTCTCATCCATAAACAACTTCTCATCATGTCAAAGAAAAACACTCCCACATCAAAAGACCGATGATCCCGACTACCCCAAAATGCCCCAAATTTGAATTTCTGGCCGGAAAACAACTTCAAACTAACCGGCATAACACCACCACAACAATGGGGTATTCGATTTTGTGCACCCTCTTTTGAATATTCACCACGACTACCGCAACCTAACCAAAATCAAAACCCATTTTACGTTAATCGTCCATATGTTCCACCGTATCATCCTAATACGGATTATCACCAAGAACCAAGTGGGTCGTCGTATCAGCCTAATATGGATTTCTTGCAATCTTACCAACCGTATGAAGATTATTCCCGCTTTGGGGTGTTAATCTTGATATGGATTTGGAGGATTTTATGCCAGACCATTCGACGTAACAATAACTGAATCAAGATGCGTCGATGGGGCAAGGTTCGGCTTCTTACCACGGTTCTTACCATGGTTCGTACCACGGTTCTTTCCCTGTTGAAAACGATGACGATGTCGAAGAGACATCACCCATCAAACCAAGGACTGCTTCGCGACGTGCTACAAAGGCGAAGGACAAAGGCAAGAAGGCCGAACCGGCCAAAAAACAGGCATCATGGACAAAGGCGGAAGAGATCGCGCTTTGTAAAGCTTGGGTTTATGTGTCGGAAAATTCCAAGCGAGGAAACGCTATGAACAGGCATCGCTTTTGGCAGGAGGTGATAGCATATTTTCAAAATAAAACAGGTTCACAAAGAACATACGACTCTATCACCACTAAATGGAAGAATCGGATTCGGAGTAGGGTTGGAAATTTTGCTGCTATCATGGATAATATCAAGCATAACCATGGTAGTGGTGAGAATGATGTTGATGATAGGGAGAAAGCTTTGAGAGAATACCGTGTGATTTACGGTCATGATTTCAACTTGGAGGATTGTTGGAAAATTTTGAGGCATCATGATGCTTGGAAGACGGAGGGGGATGCTATCCGATCGAATAGTCAGAAGAAATCAAAGGGCTCTACAACAACC
This sequence comes from Artemisia tridentata subsp. tridentata, assembly GCA_021014915.2. Lineage (NCBI taxonomy): Eukaryota > Viridiplantae > Streptophyta > Magnoliopsida > Asterales > Asteraceae > Artemisia > Artemisia tridentata. Next base: position 368,058,132 of record CP139509.1, on the reverse strand, counting down.
TCGGGGTCAACACAAGGTCCCTTGAATTTTCAGGACGTGGATGATTCTGAAGATGAAGACGATACTAGAGAATCACGACCAGAAGGTCGTGACGCAGCCAGGAAGAAATCATCCTCCTCCTCTCGTGATCCACCACCATCGTGGACAGCTTCGCTAACCAAGAACTTCTTCAAATTGAAGCCGTCAAAAGAGGGAAAAAAGAAGGAGATTGAAGATGAGTATCTGAAGATGAAGGCGGAAGAGCTAGACATAAAAAGAGAGAAAATGGAGCTCCAACGAAAACAAGTCGAAATCATGGACATAACAAAACGGGAGCAAGATTTGATCTTCTACTACTCAAAAATCGACCCAACTTTGCCCGAACGACACCAAAATCATCTTAGGCAGCTTAAGACACAAATCAAAGCTCACTACAACTTAGATGATTAGTTTACGTTTGTAATCGTTATCGTATTTTTAATTTAGTATTGTAATGTTTTTATTTTTAATGAATTTTAAGTTTTTTTTTAATGTTTGGAAAAAAAAAAGAAAAAAAAGAGTCGGTCATCGACTGTGGCACTTTGATCATATTTAGTCGTCGGAAAAAGAAAGCTGACATGACAGCTGATGACCCAAGTCACTTGGGTCATCGACTCTGACCGGCCTAACAGCCTACTTTTTGTATACTGTATGATTGCCATTATTATGTACGTTTTTAGCATGTGTAGCCACATGTGGTTTAAATGTTTTTAAATGTCATTTAATAAATAGAAAGCGACTCTAAGTTAGGTGTCATCCTTTTTCTTGCTCCTCATTCCACTTATCCTAAATTACTATATGTATATTATGAAATAATTGTTGGTTAGTTGTTCGTATACTTGTCTCCACTTAAAATTCATATACGAACGATGCCTTTTGTTGAGGTCAATTGAAGTGGTACGAGTATCACAAGGTGGATCAATAGTTATAGAAAAATGTATTAATGATTTAACATATGCAACATAGTGACCATACGTAACTATATAAGGTAATGGCAAAACGCACTAGCTACTCGATTTTAGGCTGTTGATAATCCATTCTCAACTACGCACAAGCTTAACATGATAAATGTTGATATATGTTGCACTCCAAACCACATCTTAAGCTCAATCTAGTGAAAAAAAAAAAAAAAAAAAAAAAAAAACCCCCAAAAAACACCTAGTAATCTTATATGTTATCTGCCAAATTGAAAGGCCTGTACTTTGTGTCTTTAATCTTTATATTAGTTTTGCATTATAAGGTTGTACATTCATGTAGCATATAAAGTAATAGAAATATGCAAGTACCCACATGCTTGGTTTCCATTTTTGCATAATAAAAAGCCTAAAGGTAGCTTCTTTCCTTTGTACTCATCTATAAATAAAACTTAGAGCCAGATCAGTAGATCACTTTGAGAATAGAGTAACACGAATATGTGTTAGAGTTAGTTGATGTTATCATACTGATCAACAACCTTCCACCTTTATGTGAGAGTGTAACTTGCTTTCCAATTAAATAGTTCTGATTCCAAGTTTTTAAGGAATGTACGAAACATATATACAAAGTGAGCTTGTAATTAAGTTTGTCTTCATAAAAAAAATCATATTTTGTGGCCAACTATTTTAGACTTGAGTTATCTGTGTATACATAATGATAACTCAAATATAAAGAAAGTTAAAATAAAATAATTATTTTTTATAAAGGGGGGACATTCGGACCTAAGCTGCTTTTTGTTGACATTCAATTCCATGTTTTGCTGTTGTCAACTTGTCACACTGAAATCTAGATTACAGCTTCTGAACTTGCAAATGTTTCTGAACATGTTCTTTCTAGTTTCTATTGTACTACCTTAATAATCAAATCTCTATACGTGATACAAGTGAAACATGTCAAAGTTATACTCGTATTCAATTACAACAACTTGTAAATTTCTTAGTTTTCAAGTAGATAGCTTTCATGTGAAATATTATCACATCTAATGAAGAATGGTATGGAGTATATGTTTAGCTATGATTGTTAAATTGTTTAAATTTTCTATAATAAGAAACTGCCTGCATTTCTGTCCCATGTACTCCATATATTTATTTAATCATAATTCATAAACGTTAACTTTTTATTTTGGAGGTATGTAAACATACTATTTATTAAGTATACTACTTAACTTATTAGATAATGATCATATCGATTGTTTAATAACATTCGAAAATTATTGAGGAAAGATGTATTGTATATTTTTGTTTTGGAGTATATATTATAGAACATTTTCATAATCATGCTTTCATTAAATATTTTTCGTACCATAACTTTACGTACATTATTTAAATTATTGGATGTGGACTATTAACCTCTAGATTTAAATCATACAAAAAAATATCACTTTTCTGTGCACTTGTCTTTGAAAGTGATTCTTTTTTTGAACCGGCCAAAAAACTGAATATATTACCTTTAGAAGAAACTTTGACAGATTGTAACTAACTAGATCATCAACATGATTAGAATGACAGAAGATAAAACTAGCTAACTGCATTAACAAAGATATACATCAGCTCTCAAAATAAACTTATCTCATCAATGAAGTTGATTTGGGTCCTCAGTCCACTTTACTATGTTGATATCAGTTGATTTGTTTGAAGCTTGTAACCAAAGGAAGCTTTGGATCTGAATTTGAGTACCAATCTTGCTCAGACAACAATATCGGCTATTAAATACTGCTTCGTTCCTTGCTATCCAAATATGCCATGCTGTAAGTCTGATCACGACCTTTCGGTAAAAACTTATTCTTCTAGCTCTATATTTGTACTTTCAAATGTTCTTGGAAGAGGAGTTTCAAGCCCGAACCATTTAAAAATGAAGCTCCATACTAGCCAACTCCAGTAGCAATGTAGTAGAATATGGTTTATCGACTCTATGTTACTACACCATTCGCACTCAAGGTCGATCCATACCTCTCGATGCTAAAAGTTCTTTTAAAGGTAGACCTTTTTGACAAACCATCCAACAAAATAATTGTAATTTAAGAGGAATACCTGTTAGCCCAACGTCCCTTATCCAAAGACTACGCGAGTAAACATTTTCATCTTCTATAATTTCTTTCGCAGCTTTAACGGAATAAATGCAATTTTTTCCACCCCTATCCAACTGAATTTGTCTCTTATGGTTGTATTCACCTTATACTTTTGCAGAACCTTACGAAATTCTTTCTCCTGAACAATCTCCTAGCTATATAACCTTCTTCTAAATTTGATTTCACCAAAACTTCTCTCTTCATAGGGAGTTATTTCAGTAAACTCGTTGACAAAACCCCCTATATTGATCAAAAGTAAGCATAATTGATGAAACAAGTTTTTCAAAGTATTTCCATCTACCTAACTATCTTCTAAAAAATTTATGCAAGACCCATCACCCAATACCCACTTCCACTAATGTGCTCCCACTAGTAAATGACCTTTCTCTTCCGTTTCTAACTGCATAATATCATGCCAAATGTTTGATAGCAGTAACACCTAACTTTCTATTTACGTTCCATTTTAATTTGCTTCTAATCACCCATTTCCATTGCACTCATAGGCGAATCAAGAATACATTAGAGGAGTGACTTGGCTAACACGTTCTTCCACATTTGATTTCAAACTCACGTTTATTTCATTGTTTAGTTATTTAGACAATTTGATCCTCCCGAACGACCCCGTACTTACCAGTTCTAAGCTATACACGATTGGGTACACTTCCAGTAATTGGTTGAGTCGGTTCTTTATAAATTTAAGACTAAATTTAGCACATCAAGTTTTTGGCGCCGTAGCAGAAGAACGATTCGTGTGTTTTTATTTTGTGTATTTTTGTGCTTAAATTCGTTTATGTTTAAGTTGAAAAATCGTCTTAGTGGGCCGATACTGCGTATCCATCATTTGTGGATGCAAAATGTGTATTAATTTGATCATATTAGCAATCTCTCTTGACTTATATCCAGAGGAGCAACATCGTGATGATGATCCGGTACGAACACATGAAGAAACGTTACATTTATTAGAGATATACATAACGAAACAACGCATTTAAGCCTTAAGCTGATTTAGTGGAACACATTTGACATCGAACAAAATACACTAATTTGTAGTTTCATTTTATTTAAATTTTTACTGTAATATTCTTTAATTATTAATGAAATTTTAAGTTTAGTGTTTAAAAAATTGAAAATAAAAAATAAAATGGTGTCCTTGGTCACCCATTACGGCTTGTTGATCATGAATTTATTGTAAAGAGAGAAAGCTGATATGACAGTGATGTCCTCGAGCCTGAATTGGTCACCATTAAAGGTAGCCTTACGGAAATAAGTCATACGAGAGCCACTTGTAATGCAACACACTGTGTATCATGTGGTGAGAGTTAAAAAAAATCAAGTGCGCTTTTGAAAGCGAACAATGAGGTTATGGGGTTGGATGTAGAATGTCTTCTTGTGATGAAATTATTAAAGCATATCTGGCTTTTATTCCTTGTATAAACCTTTCTGCATCACATAACAAAACACCTTTTTGATTATAAGATAATTTTTCCATTTACTCAAATTAAATATGAGAAAATAATTGATGTAGGCCATACTCATCTTGGTGGTGATAAAAATTAAAGGCTCTTGGTTTTGTTTAGTTAAATCTAACACATACGCTCTAGTCTATCGTTGTGAGTTGTGACATATCATCTGCAAAAGTGAAAAGGCTTATGTGGAAAATAACTCATATGACAAAAGAAAACTAGATTTATGGTAAGAACAGGCACAGCTTGTGAGGAAAATAACAAAGTGTTCAAGTTGGTTTAAAGGTTGCATTTATTTAGTTTCAATAAGGTTTTGCGTCATAACATAGCAACAAAATTTTTTAGAAGTTTCGTCTTGGTACGTGAACTATAAAGTATCAATAAATGCAACAAATTTTCATAAAATGTTCTAATATGCAAATTTTGATGTGTTGCGCGTAAAATGTACATACTGAGACAGTTTATAAAAGTTCGTTATATTTAATGATACTTTTTATAGTTAACAAATCAAGACGAGACTTTGAAAAAAGTTCGTTGCTATTTTGCGACTTAAATCCTTTCTATGAAGTACACACACGTTGGCAATAATTGACATGCTTTGTACAATACTTAGGAATTAAGCTATAGATCAAATCGTGAGCTATCGTTAAAGACCATGAATTTAAGCAAAGAAGTCTTGGGTGCAAACCTAATATAACAAAGAATAAGAACACCAAATACTTGCTTATACAGTTATAGGTTGGATGAATTACTCTTTTAAAAAAAATTATTTTGGAACCAACAACTCACTAAGACTAACTTATCTATAACTATATCATTAAGCAGCAGTCAAACGGGGGCATAATTGCAAGATGCTAGCGGAATAATCGGCCGGACAGAGGCTAGGGCTCCTTCCTTCCCACCGCGTCCTTGTGTGTCGGAGATATGAAGCGAGTGCACCGGAAAAAAAGAAAACAGAAAATGGGTCGATTTATTCTGTGTCGAAGCGTCCAAAACATAATTCACATGATGAAGTGTGGAATTGCTCCTTATCAAACTTGGGCCACAAGTGGAAAATTTTGAACTTCATATTTTCTCACAGGAAGTGCCCGGACCATAACATGTGAATATGTGAGCATCAGCCCCAAGTCCAGTATGTAAGCCCACACAAAAACTAGACCCTTTCATAACTCCTTATCACTATCTTATTTTATTTCGACTATCTCTATATCTTATCCAATAGCATTGTGACATTATCATATGAACTCTAGTTAGGATGTCCCATGCAACATGTGTCTAAATCACAAGGCTTCTCTAGAACCCTCTACTTTTTTCATACCTTCTTCTCAAATCTTCCATGTATTCCATAAAACACTCCTTAAAACCCTTTCACCACACTCACTCACTCACTCACTCACTCATCACACACATAACACAAACATTTGTCATAAGTCATAACAATCTTAACTCCTAAATCATAAAAATGTCTACAACAACAACATTTTCTCCTTCGCACCCCTTCAAACCACACATCCCATGCATAAAAACATCATTTCTAGGCAAACCAATCTCCAACATAAAAACATCCAACATCCCAAAACATAATAATAAACGCGGCCATGCATCATTCCACGTAAAAGCCGAAAAGGTGGTAGGAATAGACTTAGGTACAACAAACTCAGCAGTAGCAGCAATGGAAGGAGGACAACCAACTATAATAACAAATGCTGAAGGGCAAAGGACAACACCATCAGTAGTGGCGTATAGTAAGAATGGTGATAGGTTAGTTGGTCAGATTGCGAAAAGACAAGCGGTTGTGAATCCTGAGAATACATTTTTTTCGGTTAAGAGGTTTATTGGAAGGAAAATGATGGAAGTTGATGAGGAGAGTAAACAGGTTTCTTATAAAGTTATCAGAGATGATAAAGGGAATGTTAAGCTGGATTGTCCTGCTATTGGTAAACAGTTTGCTCCTGAAGAGATCTCTGCTCAGGTATGCTTTTATATAAAGACAAATTATCTGAACAACTATAGTTATATACCACCTTATATCTCACACCTTGTCTTAAACAACATTTGAATACACAATTTTTTAGTTGATGGGTCACTTACATACGGTTAGGCTAAGGGTTCTTTTGGTCGCTTACATTCTGATAGGTTTATTTTATTAAGGGTATAAAAAGGGGTGACTGTTCGATTGGTACTTTAATTTGGTAGTTCTTAGTGAAATGAAAAGAGGATTTTTAAACAAAGTTATATTATCCTCTTAAGCAAGACTACTACAAATGGTATAGTGGTAAGGGGCTTGACTTCCTTGCAAGAGATCAATGGTTGCAAGTAGAGGTGACAATTTCAGACTCATTGTTTAAATAGTAGGGGTTAAGTAAAGTTGGGTCTCCTCAAGTATATTGCTTCTTTTAAGCATTATTTGGGGGAGCTGTTAGTTTTTTGTTATAAAATAATCTCATCTAAATTAAGTAGCTCCGTTTGTATACATTAACTTCAAGCTTTTATTTCAAACAAATAGCTCCTAAATGAAAAGCTGATTCATGAAGCTTTTTAAACATCATGGAGCTGTTAAAACTTTAAATTACTGATATACCCTCGAAACATTTGTTTACAATTATAAATATGTCCTTTTATGTCATTTTACATCTTATAATTACATTTAACAGCTAACTTACAAAACATTTTTATTAAAAAAAATATACAGTTTGTAGCTCATGTTAACAGTTTTGCAGCTTACAGTCTACAGTTTACAGCTTACAGCATAAAGATAGTTTTGCCAAACATACCTTAAGTATTATTCATGGGTTAAGTTGGGTATTTGACAGATAGTGCAAATATATAACAATTACTCTAGGCAGGTTTAGTGGGTCAACATATATATATATATATATATATATATATATATTTTTTACTTTTCTTTAACTTTTTACTAAAAAAAATCTTGTCGACCCGACTAAAACCCGTGTAGACCCAGACCCAACCCATCAAAGACCCGGACTCATTTAGATCTTTGTTTTTACAAGACCCATCTAGACCCGGACCTGTCTAAACTCGAACCCATCTAGACCCGTGACCCGACCCGACCCACCTACTTTGTCACATCTAGTAGCAAGAGATCAATGGTTGAAACAGAGTTAGGTACACGTTTGGGGTGGTCAGGGAAAAGTCAGAAATGGTCACGGGATACCCCAGATAGGTTGTGTACGCTTGCCCTCTCCGGCAGGAGAAAACCTCATCTGTTTTTATTATCGTCTTAACAAATGAGGAGCAATCATGTACTGATTAGTTATATACATACTAGCTAAATTGCTTCACTATCTTAATATAACTGTTACATTACTTTATAATGCCTTAAGCTTTGACTATGTAAAAGTCTGAGATTGTGAGGTTGACTTTGACTTTGACTTAGGGTAAGATGAAGCAGAGCAGGTATTGACTTGGTTGCTGACTTTGACTTGAGCATGGCAGTATCTTTATGGAGTTGGTGGTATCCAAGATGTTTAGTTGGGACATGCTCAAATCTTGTAACTCATTTATTACCCGCATAACCTGGTTATCTTAATTTGGTCAAACGGGTTGGCGGTAAATGGGTTGGCTGATTGATTGATACTTCAAATTTTTTTTTTTTTTAAAAAAAAAAAAAAAAAATTTTTTATTTTTATTTTTTTTTTAAAAAAAAAAAATTCTAGCTATAAACAGGTCGAACTGGGCAACTGGCTATGCACAACCAAACTAACACATGCGGTTCGACCTGTGCATAATCCTAACGCATTTAGACATAAGTCACCTTGTTCGTAGTTTATTTTGTGCCCAGTTCATTTCGTGTCTGATATTGCTACCCATAAGGGTTATGTAGTTGTCTTAGGCTGACTTCTGACAGAAACGAGTATATATTTGCTGTGTTATGGAATTGTGTTTTACTTTTATTTTGTTTGTTTTGCCGAATAATGGGTTTATTTCAATGTATTTGATCTATAAAGTTGTTTATGTATTGTTTCTAGGTTTTGCGGAAACTCGTGGATGATGCATCAAAATTTTTGAGTGATAATGTTACTAAAGCAGTAGTAACAGTGCCTGCATATTTCAATGACTCACAAAGAACTGCAACGAAAGATGCTGGCCGCATTGCGGGTCTTGAAGTTCTTCGTATTATCAATGAACCAACTGCTGCTTCATTAGCTTATGGTTTTGATAAGAAAAGCAATGAGACTATTTTAGTGTTTGATCTTGGTGGTGGTACATTTGATGTGTCAGGTATGCTTCCATAAACCAGTGTGTTGTATGCTCTTATTCGATATTATGCGGATGATGAAAATGAAGATAACTAGCTCTAAGTTTTATATGAGTCATAAATATCTAAGAACAATTATGCCGAAAGTTAAACATGTAGATAAATTTGTATGCAGTTCTCGAGGTTGGAGATGGAGTGTTTGAGGTATTGTCAACTTCAGGAGACACCCATTTAGGAGGAGATGACTTTGACAAGGTTAGGACTTTTTACGGATGCTTAAAGATTTAAAAATCCAGAATTCGACATTCGAGTACTTTTGTTAACATTTTAAAAATTATGAACAGAGGATTGTTGATTGGCTTGCTGAAAGTTTCAAGAGAGACGAGGGTATTGATCTTCTTAAAGATAAACAAGCCCTTCAACGTCTCACAGAGTCCGCTGAGAAAGCAAAGATGGAGCTTTCAACTTTGACCCAAACTAATATTAGGTACATATTTCGTGAACAAACGGTGCTTATTGGCAAATCTAGTTTCTTTTGTGTTTGCTGATTATTGGTAATGGTGTTGCAGTTTACCTTTTATAACAGCAACATCAGATGGCCCAAAACATATTGATAGTACACTAAGCAGGGCGAAATTCGAGGAGTTGTGTGCAGATTTACTAGACAGGTACTTTAACTATAAGCATTCAGCTTTTGTTTAGTTGATGACTCTAGATCTTAATTTCGGAGGTTCTGATTAATTCTTTGTTTGGTATAGGCTTAAGACGCCTGTTGAAACTGCTTTAAAGGATGCAAATCTTTCCATCAAAGATATAGATGAAGTGGTTCTTGTTGGTGGATCAACGCGTATACCTGCTGTTCAAGAGCTTGTTAAAAAGATGACGGGTAAAGATCCGAATGTGACGGTGAATCCTGATGAAGTCGTTGCACTTGGAGCTTCAGTTCAGGTTTGTGTCCAATCTTTACTTCCAAAATGGGCAGGTTGGGTAATTGGTCCGGGTCATCATGTACTTAAAAAGTGTTTTGGATGATATTATACAAATCATGTTCTGTTTGAATCATTTGATGTGTTTCCTTTTATAACCATCATTGTGTTTACACATTGACCCGTTAGAGATTAAATACTTTGAATCACCCTGTTCGTAAGTATATAGTTCAAATATTCCAACTATACTCACTTGTGTTTACAGGCTGGTGTTTTATCGGGAGATGTGAGCAACATTGTGTTATTGGATGTGACACCACTATCTCTCGGGTTAGAAACATTAGGAGGCGTTATGACGAAGATTATTCCAAGGAACACGACATTGCCAACCAGCAAATCAGAAGTTTTCTCAACTGCAGCGGATGGGCAAACAAGTGTTGAAATCAATGTTCTTCAAGGGGAAAGAGAGTTTGTTCGTGACAATAAATCTCTAGGAAGTTTTAGACTTGATGGTATACCACCTGCACCACGTGGGGTTCCTCAAATTGAGGTTAAATTTGATATTGATGCCAATGGTATCCTCTCGGTCTCGGCTGTTGACAAAGGGACTGGAAAGAAGCAAGACATCACAATTACTGGTGCTAGCACATTGCCTTCAGATGAGGTACGGGTTATATATCTATACTCTCCACAATTTGCGTTGGTGTCTGAATCTGCTATAAGAAATGATTACCAGTATTTAGTGGTCAAATAGTCCTTTAATCTAATAGTTACATGGTAAAAGAATAGTTTTAGCTGCAGCGAGTTTTATTAGTATTGATTATGCCATTATAATTAGCATTTAATATCGCATAATGAGTTTCAAAACACAAACCTGAACGCTACCAAATGGCGTGCTCTTTTCATGCATATGAAGCAAATTATTGATTGTTATTGCAGGTGGAGAGAATGGTGGCGGAAGCAGAGAAGTATGCAAAGGAGGACAAAGAGAAGAGGGATGCCATTGACACAAAGAACCAAGCGGAATCAGCTGTATACCAATGTGAAAAACAGTTGAAAGAAGTAGGAGATAAGGTACCAAATGAAGTGAAAGAAAAGGTAGAGGGGAAGTTGAACGCGCTAAAAGATGCCGTATCAGGTGGGTCAACTCAGACCATGAAGGATGCAATGTCTGCGTTAAACCAAGAAATGATGCAACTGGGTCAGTCTATCTATAGCCAAGCTGGTGGAGCTGCTGCGGCTGGTGGTGGTGGAACTGGCGACGCTCCTAACGCTTCTGGATCAGGTGAAGACGGTGAAGTCATTGACGCAGATTTTAGTGACAGCAATTGAATGGGGTCATGAAAGCATAAAGGACAAATGTCAAGTAGTGTATAGTCGGTCAATTTTGGTTGGTAATATGATATATAGATTTTGGTTTTCCTAACAGCTTCTTGTTTTTTGCAATTTCTATTATATATGCTATGTGCTCACGATGATTTTCTGAATATCCGACACGATTCTGATACTATTGTTCATCAAGAGACATCATGCTTAAAAATTTCGATTATTTGACTGATGAAACGACGCGATGGAAGGTCTTTTAAACTGTTATCACTAGCGTTAAGATGAATGAAAAGCGTAGTTCCCTAATCTATGGTATTTTAAGACAACAACGTATAAAAGGGTTTTAAGCCACATACAAAAACCCCGAACTAAATATGGAATTTGAATCCTACCTAAACAAAAAATCAAAATCGTGAGATGCATGTATGGTGGCGCTTAATTAGGACAGAGGTCGTTGATGTCAATGATGAAGATGGTCGTGGATCCCCGGCGAAGCTCCACAGTTGTTGCTGCACCACCGAGCACAGATATGAGACGGGTTTATTTTAATGCAAATTATTATTTTTTTTGTGTGAAAAGGGTGAAATATATTAATCACAAAAAGGGTTCAACAGAAACAAAATAACCATGGACGGTCCCCATGATTATAAGCTCCTATGGAAACAAATAAACTTGACTAAACAAGTATTCTATAGAACTATACATCACAGTATACAAATCACAAAACTGCGCATTTATTCTTTTACTACTTTCTAATTCTTTTCAAACTGATGTTCCATTTTGCTTCTACTGTCTTCACATCTTCAGTATCTTTAACAATGAAACTCATAACTCTCCATTTAATGCTGTCCAAAATATTCTGCACCAGCCCTTCTACTGTTCTATCATTCTTCTTGAAAATTCTTGAGTTTCTTTCTTGCCAAATAAAGTACACAGTTGCTGCCAAAACTATCATTCTCATAATACTCCATATGTTCCTGTTGGCTTTTAACTTGGAGAATTCTTCAATGACTTCATGCCATTCAGAGGAGAAGCTCTTATCAGTATACTTTTGCATTTCATTCCATACATTTTTGGTATAAGTACATGAGAAGAATAAGTGTTCATGAGAGTCTTGCTCCAGTTTGCAAAAAGCACATTTCATATCATCATTATGATTCCATGTTGCCAATCTATCTTGAGTCATGAGTCTGCCTTGAATTGCCATCCACAGAACAAAAGAATGCTTAGGAACACTCTGTGTAAACCATACCACTTCTTTCCATCTCACTTCATTTCCACTGCTACATAAATCCTTCCACACAGCTTTTGTAGTGAATTTAGTTCTTAGTCTTGAGTTTGTTTCCCACATTGCTCTGTCATGAACATCATTGTGGAGAATAGGGATTTGTATATTCCTTAGAACAGGAAATTTTGTAAACCAATCCTCAGGCCAACTCCAATTGCCATTGTTTATCAATTTATCCACTGTGCAATCAATAGGCAGCCTTGCATTGTACACTTCCCTGGCAGAAATAAACTCACTTAAAGGCCCCTCTTCACACCACTTATCAAACCATGCAGAAGTATTCATTCCATTTCCAATTTTATAGTAGACATGCCCCCTGATTCTGTCCCTTAGCTTCAAGATGTTACTCCAAGCAATACTACTATTACTATCCCTTGTTACTTCCCATATACTCCTTCCTTTTAATTTCTCCACATTTATCCACTTTACCCATAAAGTATCTTTCTTAGCAGCTATGTTCCAAAGATGCTTTATGATCAGAACCTCATTCCATTCTTGTAAATCTTTGATACCCAATCCCCCCTGATCTTTAGGCTTACAAATATTTTTCCAAGAAATTTTAGCTTTTCCTTTGGTTAATTCTCCTTGACACCATAGAAAACCCTTAAGCAACCTATTAATCTCCTTAATCACAGTCTTAGGGAGCATAAAAACTGAGCACCAATATACTTGCATGGAGGATAACACTGAAGCAATCAATTGTAATCTCCCTACATATGTTAAAACCCTATTCCTCCAATCTTGAACTCTGCTCCTAACTTTTTCAATTAATGGTTTACAGTCATTGGTACTTATTCTTTTTGTGATTAATGGAACTCCAAGGTACCTAACAGGAAGTTTTCCTATTGTGAAAGGCAAAATCTGAGTAATGCTTTCTTGTTCAGGCCCAGATAATCCTCCAAAGAAAATTGTGCTTTTTTGCATATTGACTTTTAGTCCTGATTAACTACTGAATTCATCCAAGGTCTCTTTAATGACTCTAACAGAATCACTATCACCATGGCTAAATACAATGAGGTCATCTGCAAAACCTAAATGTGTAATTTTAAGCTTTTTTCAGCCCTGATGGTATTTAAACTCCCCAACATTATCAATATTTTTCCTTATAAGAATATTGAAAAATTCCATGGCCATTGTAAACAAGTAAGGTGAAATTGGATCACCTTGCCTTAAACCTCTACCCCCACAAAAGTATCCTACCCTTTCTCCATTAACATTCAAAGTAAACTTAGTGGTTGTCACACATGTCATAATCCACCCCACCATTTTCTCATGAAATCCAAACATCACCAAAATACCCTTAAGAAAGTTCCAATCCAATGTATCATATGCCTTCTGTAAATCAATCTTAAGAGCACACTTTTTAATCTTCTGTTTCCTATTATACCCCCTTAATATTTCCTGTGCTAATAAGATATTATCAGTTATTTGCCTACCTGTAATGAAAGCACTCTGATTTTCATTTACTAGCTTACCCAAAACCCTTTTAATTCTATTTGTGATCACTTTACTTATGCATTTATACAAAACATTCCAGCAAGCTATGGGCCTGAAATCAGATACCTTATTTGGGGTTGATATTTTAGGAACTAAAGATATTAAAGTAGCATTCAACTCTCCTAGAATTTTCCCTGACTCAAAAAACTCCTGAACAGCTAAACATACCTCTTTCCCAATAATATCCCAAGCAGCCTTAAAAAATCTTGCTGTGTATCCATCTGGTCCAGGGGCTTTAGATTCTTCTATATCAAACATAGCTTCTTTAATCTCAGCATCAGACACATGCCTTACTAACCATTCAGCTTCCTCTGTTGTCAGTTTGTTGTTAAAGGAAACAATATCACTGTGTAGCTCTGCAACATTATCTTTTGTACCCAAGAATTTTTGAAAATGTTCCAAGAAAACTCCAGCAACTTGATCTTTCTCATGATTGACTCCATTCTCATCACATACTGCCATTATTCTGCTCTTATGTTGTCTACCCTTAATGATCTTATGAAAAAATTTGGTGTTTCTTTCCCCTTCCTTCATCCATTCTATTTTAGCTTTTTGCATAAGAAGGCTTTCCTCATCTCTCATAGCTTCACAATACTCTTGAAGAATTATGCAGCTTTGCTTTTTCACCTTCTCACAAAATGGGTTCTTATCAACTTTTTCTTGAGCTATCTTGACCTTTTCTCTCAAATCATTAACTCTTTCATGAACATTGCCATTCTTCCAACTTATTTGATTCAATTTGTGTTTCAGTAGCTTTAATTTTTGAGTTACTTTGTACATCTGATAGCCACTTATATTCTTTTCCCATACAGCTCTAACTGCTTGCAGGAACTCCTCCTTCTCAGTAATGAAATTTGTCATTCTAAAAGCCTTCCTCTTTTTTACCCCACCATTTGGAATTACTAACATGGCAGGTGAATGATCAGAGATGATGTATGGTAAGAAAATACTATGTGCAGTGCTGAATGAATCCAAAAATGGTTCATTTATCATCACCCTATCCAGTTTCTTTAGAGTCTTGCACTTGGGGTTCTTTAAGCTCTTAGTCCAGGTATACTGAAATCCTGAACTTAGTAAGTCTTCAATTTCCACATCCTCTTTACACTTTTTGAACTCAATCATGTCATTGGTATACATTGAGCTTCCATTTGAATGCTCACTAACCTCTAATGTTACATTAAAATCTCCCATAATCACCCATGCTGTACCATTTTTTATCTGTTTGTAAGCACCCATCTCATTCCATAACCTTCTTATCTCCATTCCTGAGTTACTAGCATATATTATAGTGCAGAATTATTTTTTTTTATTTTGCCCAATGATATCTACTAGTAAAAGCATGCTTTGTTTAGTCTTAGTAATCATCCAGGCATCAAACATGTTCTGATTCCATCCAACCATAATTCTACACCCTTTGTTGTTATGCACAACATTTGTTACATATTCCCAATTACCAAATACATTATCACCAACTTTCTTGACTTTATTGTATTTGACATGTGTCTCAAGGATAGCACACATTTGCAATTTCTTCTCAGCAATGAGTTTTTTCACCTCCTTTTGTTTATCAGAGGAGCTAAGCCCTCTAATATTCCATGTTGCTATTTTCAAATCCATACTCTCTTTCTATTTTTGGCTCTCTTTCTTCTCTCAATTCTTTTGGCTCACTTATACACTCTGTCTGTTTTTAAAATCACACAAAGCTCTCTTTCTGTTTTTATGCTCACAAACTTCTCTCAATTCTTTTAGGCTTTCAATCACTCTGTCTATTTTTACACTCAAATACTCTCTATCTATTTTTAAGCTCCCAAATCTCTCAATTCTTTTAGCTCTCTAAACTCTCTGTCTGTTTTTTATACACACAAATGCTCTCTATCTATTTTTGTGCTCCCAAAATCTCTCAATTCTTTTTGCTCACTATACACTCTGTCTATTTTTAAACACACTAATACTCTCTTTTTGTTTTTATACTCCCAAATTCTCTCAATTCTTTTGGCTCTCTATACCCTCTGTCTATTTTTCCACACAATACAAAAATAAAATTCTATATACAATTCTGATACACTAACTATATACACTTTTGTATCAGGATACAAATTCAGACATTCAGTTAAGGGTGTTGCTGCTCACCCCCTCATCCTCATTCCTAAGCAAGCTTTCTCCAATAGAAGACAAATCTTGCACCACATCCTCCTCATTCTCTAAAGATTTTGCTGCATCCAACAATTCCTTTTTATCCCTATAGTATCTTTTCATGTCCTCATTCCAGTTTCCCCATTCAGTCACAGTTGGGTCATTGTTTTTTCCTAATATTTCATCAACTAGTTTTCTTTCATCTAAATTTGGCCTTAATTCATCTTCATTAACTAGTGAATCCAAAAGTGAAAAACTATTGCTTCCAAGAATACTCTCATTCCCCTGTATGAACCCACCACTAGAGGAAGCAGTCATGTTATTAGTCCTAGGTGGAGTAGCAGTTTTACTACTTTTCCCCTTGTCATTATGCATATTAGCTTCTGTACCTCCCTCCATGCTGGTTCCATTTACCCTTTCCTCATTTTTATTATTCCTATAATCCTTTTTAACATAGTTTTGCTTCTGGCCACCCATTTTACTAGGATATACATTCCCCCTAACATGACCATTCTGACCCTTTTGATCATCCCCTTTGTTTCTGTTCTTCTCAGCTTCATTCCTATTTTTCCTGTATTGCACCTTTTGAAACCCATCATTTTTTTCACCCTGCTCATCACTTAGGATCTCCTCATCCTTACTTTTAGGTTTCATTCTACATTTTTCCTCATCATGTCCAAAAACACAACAGTAACCACACTTAGTTGGTCTCCAAGTATATTCTACTTGTACATGCTTAGTCATACTAGTACTAGCATCCTTTTTCATATATGCAACTTCAATGACATCTTTGAATTGTTTCTCAGCATCTAACTCAACTAGTACCCTAGCAAAACCAAGCCTACCAATCCCTGTCATACACATTTTAGTTGTCATTTCATCCATTATTACTGGTTTTCCTAGACAGCTTGCTAAAGAGCTAATAACTTTAACACTCCAAGCTTCTAAAGGTACATTTAACAACTTAATCCAGACAGGCAACTTCCTTGGTTCATTTTTGTCCAAACACACATCAATACTCCATCTTTGTACAAAAAGTGGTTTATTATTAACCATCCATGGACCATTACTTATGACCTCAAGTACATCCAGCTCATTTTTGAATTTAAAAAAGAAAATCCCCTTCTCATTCACAGTCATATCCACCATACCATATTTGTTCCACATCCTTCTTAGATGATACCTAGCTTCATTAAAACTAACCATACAGCCTAGGAATTGACCACAAACAGTTTTATCCCACTTTGCACTTCCTAACTTAACAGTCTCTTCATCAAAAATTGCAATTTCAATCCCATTCTCATTCATCTCAGTTGGGACTGTCATTAACTTATTATCAAGTGCATTAGCCTTAAGGATATCAACAAGTGTTCTAGCATTTTCTTTTATAGGCTCATTCTCCTTATTGTTTACACTGCTTTCATTCCTAGCTTCAGTATTTACACTATGGGATTCATGGTTATCACATGCATTACAACTAGCTCCTTTAACATTTGAATTATTCATGATATTGTTATCAATTACATGAGTAGTTTCATTATCATTATTGGTGCTACTATCATTTAATGAAACCGAATTTACCTGACTTTGCAGCCCAGGAAAATTATCTCCATTTAGATCCCCATCATACTCAGCATTATCCCCCTTATTCTTAGTCTCTTCACACTCCCTTTTACCCCCTTGATTCTTTACATCTTCACCCTTTCTTTTCTCCTGATCATTGCCCTTTCCATTATTCTTATCATTATTTCTTCGTATACCATGTACTGAATCCCCATATCTAGCCGGAACCCTAATTGCACGATTTGATGATCTTTTCCTACCTGACATCTTAAACCAACGATACAAAACTTCAATTCAAAAAGAAATTGCTACTAATTTTTTTGGTTTTTTTTTGATTTTATGAAAAGATAAGCAAAGATTACACTATAATTACAAAAGCCCAAATTCAATCAAACTAGGTCAAAATTGGCGCCAAAAACGCAATTTGGGGTTTTTTTCAAAACTTGATGAAAAACAAATCAGATCATATCATTGTGTGCGCAATGATAAGACGATTCGAATGATGGTTTTAGAATTGAGAAATGGCTACTATTAAGCGAGGAATTATTAGAAAAACTGTGATTTTGGAAATGGGGAAAAAAGCGGGAAAAAACGATTATTGGAGTTGGGAGAGTTATTAATTTTTTCACAACTCAAGTGACACTTTATGGAACAAGGGTAAGACGGGTTTATTTTAATGCAAATGAGTTTTATAGTTTTTTTATTCGGGGGTTTTGATTTAGATTTAAATGTATTATAGAAGTTTTTGTAATTGTGTATTTTGATGATGGGTTTTGGGGATGGTCACGGTGGTTGTGAACTTGTGATTCGCCGACAGAGATATATGGCGATGGTGACGACGATATACGGTGGTGGTGGAGGTTATGTGAATTTTGAAGACAAGTATTTTGAGTCTTTGTGTTGAGGTAATGAGTAAGAAGAAAACGAAAAGGAAGAAGATAAAGGAAGGATTAGTTTTTTTTTGTTGATCTAATGATGAAAGGTATTTTAGTCATCTCCATAACCATGCCGAGGGTATTTTATTCACTTAATATTTCTTAACCGGTCAAACTAACGGTCGGAGGAAAATTAGACCAAACCTGAAACGGGTATTTCAGCTTTGGATAAGATCCGATGCTTTTTTAAAAATAGACTGAAAATGAAATACCCAACAAAGCACAAAGACCAAAAATGTAGTTAACTCTAATTCTTATTAAATTAAAATGAATCGAGAATTACAAAATGTTTTGCGGATAAACACTTAAATGAATGACAATGAGACCACTCGCTTGTTGGGTGTGTTGGTGTGTGTTTTTTTATTTTGTGTTAGCGTTAGGTGATGATAGAAATTTGGGGTTTTTGAAATTATTAAGTTGATGATTTTGTTTGGTTGGTGTGTGTTGTAGATGTTGATGATTTTGTTTGGTAGGTGTGTGTTGTTTTTGATGATTTTGTCTTTCTTAGAGTGTTCAGTGCAGTCAATTGTTTGTCTGTCGTTCGCTAAAAACCGATGAATGGCGCCGCCATTCTGCACCACCAGCGGCGTCGTTCGCCCGTTGTTGGTTCCTCAACTAGGGCTGTAAACGAATTGAACGTTCAGTGTACATTTCATGAACCGTTCGATAAAAAGTTCGTTTATTTATTAATGAACAAACATGAACAATATTTAACGTTCATTTAGTTAAATGAACGAACATGAATAAAAGTCGCATTCTTTCATTTATGTTCGTAAACGTCTTATTATGCGTTCGCTAACGTTCGTTTATGTACGTTTATTTATTTATGCTCGTATATCATATTCTTTGATTGTATAATTTTAAAATTGATTTGTTTAAATAAAACAAAACTTATAAAATAATATATCGTGCATAATTTAATAAAGTTTATGTTTATTTGTCTATGTTCATTTATGTTCGATTGTTTATATTCGTTTAACGTTCGTTTAATGTCTTAATGAACGAATATAAACGAACATGAACAACTCATTTTTCTTAATAAACGAACATGAACCATTAAATTCGTCCGTTTAAGCGTTCGTATCCGTTTATTTGTCCAGTTAAAATTAAATGAACGAACATGAACAAGGCTCCGTTCATGTTCGTCTGGTTTGTTTAGAGCCTTATCCCCAGCCATTGCACCAACTGAAAGTTATTCGTTTATTATTATTTATTTATTTATATTTTTTAAGCTAACGTTTAAAAAGGGCAACGGATAAAAAAATAAAACCCCCCCTTTCACCTATAAATACCTACTTGTAACATTTATTTTTCGAACATTTCAACCAAATTATAATTTATATACACTTTATATGCACTTTCACATACATTTTCATCCACTCTTTCATATTTCATACACTTATAATCTGTACAAAAACTCTTATGGATTGTTCTCTTCCATATACCATCGAGAAAATCAAAGCTAGTATTCAGAAACAAATTGATTAGGATAGCATTCGTCAGCAAGCAATTATCGACTTAGCTGTACAGTTTGACAATGCAAGCACAACTAAAGATGATATGAGGAAAGCATACGCGGAATGCAAAGACATTCCGCAAGAAAAACTAATTTTGATTGACACTTTTTAAAAAAAGAATCTTGGAAAGATTGAGAGATTCATAATGCTTTGTTTAGAATGACGGAAAAAATATAAGATCAAATCAGTGATAAAATTGTTTGGATGCATGTAAAAAACAATAGAACGATTGTGTTTTTCTTTTCGTGTAATTATTTATTTATTTATTTTCGTATTGTAATTTGTATTTTTATTTGAACGTTGTATTTTATTTTATATATTGTAATTTTAATCTTAATTTAATAATATGTGTTTGTTTAAGAAAAAAAAAAAAAAAAAAAGGACCCACAAGTGGTACAAATAAGTGTTATTGGTTTTTTTGTTAGGAAAGTGTTTTAGTTATTAGTGAGGTAATGAGGTGGCGCTGAAGTGATAGATGAATAACATTCGTCCGAGCTACACCTAGCTTTCTTATTTTAGACATAGTAAAAACTGTAATGTAAGAGGATATGACTTTTGCTTTTTTTTGGTTTTAAAAAAGATTCAAAAAGAAAAGTAAGGAAGGAAAAGAAACAAGGGTATTTTAGTTAATTCGTTCCTAAATGTACTGTATTATGCTAGACTTTTAGCCTCTTAAGGATAATACTTGACAATGGTATCGGCAAAGGATGATTAGTGCCAAATTCAACAAACCACAAGGATGTTTTTTGCAGTTTACTCTAATTTTCAAGCAATCTCAATCCTGCCGACTATTGTTCTTCATTTGTGGTTGTTATATACTTGGTTGATTCCATCTTACAAGTTACATGTTATTAACGATTATAACTTGAATTTAAGCATTGAACTTAGTTACGAGTAGAAAAATTATTTCAGGGAAAAAAAAGCATTGAACTTAGTTACGAGTATTCCTTGAGTTTTCTGACTGAAAGTTTATTATAGATTTATAGAGTAAATTTATATTCTATTTGACTACTTAATTAGTTTCTCAAGTGATTCAATGTTTGGAATTTTAGTATTGATCTCTTTAGTTGATTACTTGGTCTAGTAGTTCGAGTTTTCATATGCTAGTTGTTGATAAGTGATACCATGATTTTCGTTTTGCACGGTAAGGACAAAGATATGGTTCATTGAAAATTAATTTGGGCTACAAGGAGAACATGAAGCACATAAAAGATAAGGTTTAGGAAGCGTACACTTTAAAGTTTTCATGATATATGGAACTGCAAAATTGTTATGAATGTGTTGAGACTGTGAATTTGCTTTTATTTCGCGGAGTAGTATTGCCAAGTTGAACCATCAGATCACATGTGTCGAAATCTAACAATGATTGAATTTCATTCAGTTGGTCAGGTATGCAAGTTTTAAAGCTGTGAAATGAAATGTAACTGTCACATATGTTCTTCTTTTGTTTCTTGGGGGATTTTCCAATTATGATTGTTTGTTAAAATACGTAGGTTAACTTGGTTTGTAACTATATATAGTTCAACAACTAGAAACTATATGTGTGTTTAGGTTTAAAGGAATGCAAAGAAATTCAAACACATTTGATGATATTTTAAGGATCATCCATCTCACAGAAAACACAAGAAACACAGATTTCTTCATAGCTGGGTGGACATTAACGTGTTGAACATCAAAGGCGTGCTAGTTGTTGAATGTTTATGGGATAAACAACATCGGGAGTACCACTGAAAGCCTTCTTTCCCATCAACACATTGACAGCTTCTGTTGGATGAAATGCATCCCAAAACACATACTCATTCCTGTTTGGACATGGCGTTTGCATAGGCAAGCATGTAATCTGCCCTCTATTTCTGCCTATTCCACAACACCCCCTATCCACGACACTAAAACCTGCATATACCATGAAAATCTTAGAAAACTTTGTGTTCCAACATATGTAAAGAAAAATGCTAGATTAGATGTGGTTAATAGTACCATATGATCTAGCGTTTGCTAGGATATCTTGGAACATGTTAAAAACATCGATGAAAACAAATTTTGAGCCAGGAAGATTGGCGCTAAGGTTGTTTATCATGGTCTTCATGTTTGAATTGAAAGGTTGAACAAGCTGGTTCACTTCGTCTGAGCATGTTCCAGTCGTACCTTGTGCTAAGATGCTCGGAATACAACCCATCAGCCCGAGACCAGCTAGAACAAACTTTCGAGCTCCAAGATTGTAAAGTTCCTATTTTATACAATAACATGAATCATAAGTTTTTATTAGACCAACACAAACAGACACACATTAACTTGTACAATTTAGAACTTACTTTTAGCTGAGTGGTGTATTCTTCAGACAAGAGCTCGGCGTATTGGTTACCATCGTATTGGTTGCGAGTATTGTAGTTTGGCATGAGATAGTTGTTTAGGTAGTCATTGCTACCCATTCCTACAAAAAAAATGCATCTAGAAAGTGCTTGACCAAGATTGGCTGCACCCAACGCATTGCTTATCTCATCTAGACTATTTTCGAAGTTCTTTATCTGTTGATTGAAAGGAATTCGGCCGACCTACAACCAATATTACATGATTAGTTAGACGTATATACCAAATTTTGTAGCCGCCAATATTACAACCAAAATCTTGCTTTAGAGGTATAAAACCTTAAAAAGCTAATAACTTGAACATCATGAATTTGCTACCTTGACCCAAGTACAACTTTTTATAGATATATGGACCATACTAATTTACTCAAACTACTAAACTTAGGGTGACGGGGTTTAGTCACCCTAGCTACTTTTGTATGTAAACTTAGGATTATCAGTTAAATAACCAACGAGCTTATAGCTTAGCGGTACTGAGGGACGGACCCAGGATTTTCGAGAGAGTGTTGCACAAAAATTTTCTCATAAGTACCAAAAAAAATTGGGTGTAGCCTGTGTCACACCTGGCACCAATGTGGGTCCGTCTATGGTGGTACTCACGTGACCCTCTAGTACACTGGCTATTGTGCTAATTGTGTCTTTGCTTACCAGGTAGATTATTTAGTTGGTTAGGGATTAATGGAGTAATTAAGTTATTTAACTTTAGAAACATTAAGTTTAATTAGTGACCTGCTTTTCAAAAAATAAAATAATAATTAGTGACCTCATTTAGTCTTTACATAAATAGAGTGCATACCCAGATTAGGAAACTAGTCAAATTAAAACACTATCATATAAGTAACCTTATATAGTTGTTTACAATAAAATTTACCATCATATTCAGCTCAAACAATAAATGAGATCATGAAAACTTACAAAATTTCTTCCAGTGATATCAAGAATTCCAGCAGCAGCTGAAGCAAAATTGACACCATGCAGCATATTATCTGCCGAATTTGATGCTTGAGAATAGGCTGGTATTAATGGTAGTCCTAGTTGTTCCGCTGCATCCATGTTCAAAACATTTTTTATTTAGATCTATACTCAAAAATCACAATAGACATGCATAACATAAACTTGATAAGCTCATAAGTCGAAAAAAAGAAAAGAAAAGCAAGCTTACGAGCTTTTCCAAATTTTTAGGTTCATAAACCCTGTTAATAAGCTAACAAAAAAAAACCATATGGTTGTAATTTAGATTAGAGAAGATACGTTACCTATTGTATCAACCATAGTGTAACCATTAGAAAATCGACCAGTAGGACCTCCATTAAAATCGATACCATAAGGGAAATAGTTTGCTTTAGCTAAAGAAGCTAAATCATTATTATTTCCATTATCAATAAGAGAGTCCCCGAAAATAAACATTGCGGGCACCAACTCCGAAGTAGCTGCTGCTGCAGCAGCTGCTTCAGGTGGTGCAAATGCACCAAAAACACCACCACCATCGTTTCCATAATCTTGTCCATAGACAACCACAGCCACCAAGACTAGAAATAGACAAGAAAACCTAGCAATCATTGTCATTGGTATATCATTGCGAGCCATATTGATAGATTGTGTAAGTTTTTTTGTGTGAGAAAATGAAAGTGAACTTGGGATTCACAAAAGTTGACAAAGAGGAGTAAATAAAGGGAAAAAAGCGGTAGTTGGAGAGTAGTAAATGTCTTCACCTGTAAATTTTGAAAGCTTATATAGTAGTAATAAGTATGGCCTGCTCCTTTACTATACCACCATATGTTAGCGATCATGTTTATGGTAAGTTTTAAGTACAACTTGCCTTTGTGTCTTTGTCATCCCAATGCAACCAATCAAGACATTATGACGTGAATTATATGAGTTTCTTAACAAATATACATTTATGACTTGGTATTTTTCTTATTGTGTAAAGAAATTACACATTTGATAATCTTACATTCGACTTGAGGCCAATTTGCAAAGATGCGACCACTCAAAAATTCTTCGATGCATGGATAATACGTAGCTTTGCTTCAATACAAACCACCCAGGAAAGATGCACTTGTGGAGGAAGTAAAAACTCTACTGCACTTTTAAAAAATTAAGACAGAAGTAGGAAAAAACGTCATGTTTATAATGATCGGATCTGAGATCCAAGATCTGCTTTTAACAATTATTTCTTTTATTGCTTAGCTTATAGCTAGTTTCTTGCTATAGAGTTTCTAATGTAATTGTCGTCAAAAGAACTACCTGTAGAAGGTTAATGATAATGATTGATTTCCTTGATTGATTCTCGGTTACATTGTACATATATAGAGTAATGTAGAGAAGATTCTAGACTCGGGCTTGAGCCCGTTACAACAATACAATACGGGCTAACACTCCCCCGCAGTCCGAGTGGTGAAATCGCGAAAGCTCAGACCGGAGATTAAAAGCTAATAAACAATAAAGTAAAACTAATAAATAATTGATGAAGAAGGCATTCGACAGCAAGCGGAAGCACATCTTCAAGCAGCAGCAGACATAAACACGCAACAAACCGGACAAACCAAAGTATCCGTACCAAACAGGATAAACCAAAGTATCCTGACCAAATAAGATAAACCAAAGTATCTCTTACCAAACTGGATAAACCAAAGTATCATGACCAAACGGGATAACCCAAAGTATCCCCTACAACTAAAACAAACAGGATAACCCAAAGTATCCCCTACACTAAAACAAAGGAAATTACAACGAAAACTCATGCACTAACATAAAAATAAAAGATGAGAAAACGAAAGTTCATTCTAAAACTTCAACCCCCAAAGAACCTTCCAAACAAACGGGGCGTGTTTTTCGCTAGAAAAACATAAAGATCCACAATTTATTATTATTATTATTATTATTATTATAGAAGGTTAATGATAATGATTGATTCTCGGTTACATTGTACATATATAGAGTAATATAGAGAAGATTCTAGACTCGGACTTGAGCCCGTTACAACAATACAATACGGGCTAACACTACCAAGTGTTTTCTTTGAGAATGGGGCAGGTGACAGCTGAGGGCCCCTAAATTGTAAGGGCTGTAAAATTTATCCATTATATAACCGTGCATGTAGACATAATTTTCTTGAAAAAAAAAAAAGTCGTTATGTGAGAACATATCAACATAAATATAAGTAAATATGTAAATTCAATATACAGATCTTAAAACTCAAACTCTTATGGGAGATTAGGAGTCGTCTTCACACATTTATTCATGTTTTTCATATTTGCTGTTAATTATATATATGTGCTAAGTTTCTTGCCTATCTTACTTCTTAATTTATTTCTTTTTGCTATATTTAAATTTTGTCTTACAACGATCAAAAAGATCGAACTAGGTATTAAGTAAGAGGAAACAAAGAAATGAAAAACTACTTTATCTAAAAATGAGCCATGGATTCATATTTAAACGAGATACAAGTTAGTGAAGTTACTAATGATGAACAAAATGTGAATATGATAATGAAAATATGAAAACTACAGCTAAAATGTGTATATTGATAACATTAGTGTCCAAGGCGAGAGTTGCGATGATACTAACGTTAATGTTAAGGCCTTTTTTTTTTTTTTTTTTGAACGGCGGATGTTATATAAACTAGCAAAAAGCTAGAAAAAGATTACATGGAAGTTATTGTAGCAATAGCGTTTTTCAACCAACCTATCCAACTAAACTTACAAGAAGGATTTCTAGACGAAATCCACAAAAAAGATTGAGAAACTATAGAATCCCATAGAACTGCCTTCTTAGGAGGACAACTAGAAAAAATCAAACTATTACGAAAATTCCAAATGGACCACATGAGAGTCCCTCCCACCCCTTCGAGAATCAACCGCACCTTAAGAGGAACACGAAGGGAATCTAACCAGACATACCATTCCGCAATGTTGCCACAAACCGGAATGTCCATCTCCCACCACTTAGCCAAGGAAGTCCACAAATCTTTCACCAAGGCACAATTGAAAAAGGTGTGATTAACTGTTTATAGATCACCAAGGCAAATAGGGCAAAGAATCGATTCAACTTCAATGCCTCTCCTATCTAGATTGACTCTAGATGGGAGTTTATTAAGCTTCATTCTCCATAAAAACACATTAACCTTGATGGGAATGTTTCTATTCCAACGAGTCGCTTCAGAACCCGTATCTAGAATAAAAGAATCGATTAAAGAACGAACAGAAGCTACCGAATAACCCTTTGAAGAATCCAAAGACCATTGCCAAGAATCCTGTTGGTCTGAAAGACTGATGCCCCTGATGATGTTTAAAAGGTCGTGGAACTGAATCGATTCCACTCCACCCGGAGGGTTACGCCTTAGAACCGACGACCAGTCATTAAGGCAAACACGGCTCGCAATATTACAATTCTTATCCGAATCAAGAAGGTAAATATGAGGAAAAGCCGTTTTAAAAGGCTGCTCTCCACACCAAATATCACTCCAAAACCGAGAATCAACGTTAATGTTAAGGCTTTTAATGGTGTTCCAAAATGTCGGATGTAAAACTTAATGGATTAGCAGCGGTATCAATTTGAAAAGATAGTTTGTAGCAAACTGTCCACCAAGATTTGATTATAGCTATAAAATGCTAGAATGAAAACAAATTTTTATATACCTACACTATTAAAAATAGTTGAATTCTTCGCACTTATTTCTCCATGATATAGTCAACTATGATTTTTTTTTATTTTTTTATTTATTTTATTATTTTTTTTTATGGATCATAATTTTACTACATTTATAGGTGTCACAAATATTTTAAAAGAGAATATATTAGCTACAATTTTTTGTAGGCAATTGGCTACAATTTTATGCTATAAATATTCGTCCTTGATTCTTTTTGTGGATCCATGATTCTTTTCTATGGGTCCTTGATTCATCGCTTGTGTATTTTTTGTGAAGGATTGTAGTCAATTGGCTACAAAAATTGTAGCCAAGCTATCACCTTTAAAAATAATTCACATATATAAGTGTGTACAATTACAACAAAACTACACTTATATGTGTCACAAATGTTTCCACACTTTTAATTATAAACATTTTTTGCAATTTTTGCCACACTTTTAGGTGTGGACATTCAGAAAATATTTCCACACTTTTGACCATAGACATTTAGATAATATCTCCACACTTATATGTGTAGGAAAATTTTTTACACCTATTATTACCACTAGGGGTGTTAATCGGGTGTGTTCGTCAGGTTCGGGACAATTCGGGTCAGGTCAAAGTTGGGTCGTGGTTAAAAATAATATACTCGAACCCGATCCTATTTGAACTCGGGTTAGTCGGGTTTGGGTCAAATGGGGTCAGGTCAAATGGGGTCGGGTCAAGCCGGGGCCGGGTATGTGTGATTTAATTTCTTTTAATTATTAGTTAAAATCTTAAACATCTAAAAGACGCATGTATAAATTGTAACACCCACAGATCGGATCAGCGGAAGCATACAAGTCTCGGGGTGCTACTTGATTGTTATCACAACACAAGGTACAAAGAACGGTTTTACTTCAACCGTTTTTAGAAGAAATTTCATAATTGAAAACATACAATTTACATCATTCAAAAATAGTGCGGAAAATATAGGTCCATAAGAGATTTAAAGCGGTCCCAAATAGTTTTCAGAGTCATCTATGACCATGCCATGCCCTTCGCCAAGCTCCTCCAAAAGTAAGATATGCAGCGGAAAAGATCTAACACCTGAGATAAAACATGCTAAAAGTCAACATAAAGGTTGAGTGAATCCATAGGTTTAAAAGTAAAGTAGTTGATCACAATATTCCAAATTTAGAAGAAAGTGGGCTACGTTATTATACGCCCGAAAGTTCAGATGTTACCACTGCACTAAGCTCATGACACACAAAACATTAAACGGCACCAATAACATTTGCGTAAGTCGACAGTAACTGCGGAATTTATAATATAAAGTTGCCCTCAAGTAGGTACTTTGCCAGATACCTAGATAACTCGAATATAGTACAACACATGCGACTGGACCCAGTCAACATGGCGGGATGGTCAATTCCTATAGGCCTATATCCCTATATTCGCGCTCACTCGCAAATGATTAATGGTTCATGATCGAGGGACTTGCTTTTGGCAAGGACGGTACTTGGTGCTTATCAGATATTCCGCAAAGTTTTCAGTTCAAAGAACAGTTTTCAAACAATTGTGATTATAGTAAAAACAGTAGCATGTATCTCACCCCAAGTAGTTTACGAAACAGTTAAGATAAATAAGAGTGGAGCTATGAACTCACCTCAGTATGCAGCAATGCAAGATATCACAACTAGAATCAAGTAGTAAGACACAACGACATTCAGGAAGTATAAGCATAACGGTACTGGATCGGCACAACCTAATAAGTAAAATGTTTAAGAAATAATCCTCAAGTAATTTATGAAGCAGCGTCCGATGAATACGCGTGTTAATATAAAAGGGTTTATTTTCGATGGCGATAAAAGAAGTAAACATTTATATCTCGTGTGGGCGTTAGAGAAATATTAAGACGAAAAGAGTTAGTGAATAACAATTAAACAACAAGAAAAGAATGAAGAAAAAGAGGAAAACGTTCTCGTGTAGAAGTCGTAAAATGTACAATCAAACAGTAACTCACGCCCAAACGAATAGAATCAAGAATGAACGAATAAATGATATCGAATGAATATAAGACTAAAGATAAGTCGATGAATGAGTTGGATGTTTATCCCGTATCCCAAAAATGTAATTTTGTATAAATTTGGATATAGTCGTTTTATATATATTTAGATTTAGGTATGTTTATAAGTGGCGAATGGTTTTATAAACTTTGACGTAACGTGTCGATTTATATTACACTTCCGAGTCAATGTGAATATTTGTAAACAAGTTTTTTACAAATTTTATAAGTTTTATAAGTTTCATATCGTTATTATTCGCGTAATTATTAGATTTGGTTTATCGGATAATTTGTGTCCGTTCAGGCCCAAATATGTGACAAATGGTAATTTCCCGTCCTAATAATTATGTTTAATTATCAAATAATACACATTATTTATTTTCTGACATCTGTTAACGAGAAGTTATATTATTTAACTGTTTATTTCGTTATAATAATTCAAAATACGTTAAAACATGATTCACCAAATATCGGAACGAGCTCACACGCGAACCACGAAAACTAAATATATTCACAAACTGCCAAATGGGCCTTAAATTCACATCCTAACTCCTAAATCCGGGTACTGTTCATGACAGCCCAACATAGGCCCAATTTCCCTTATAATTTTATTTCTAAATCGACCCAAAGCACTCCAAATTCACCCCGTTATCTCACAATTTCTAAACACAACACATACGAATCTTTGCACCACCTAATTCCCCTCCCACCAAAGTATTAGGATATCGAATTCTAGCTCATGATATAAACTTTTGATACGTGTAAACGGGGCAAAGTGAATCGCCCTCAAACACACCCATTCGAATTCATTTTTTTCACCATTTCTCCAAATTCGACCCAACCTGAATTTACCTAGTTCTAACATTTTTATTAGGTCATTATTGAGTTATTAAGTATATTTCCTAGCTTAGTTCACAATATCACACGTTGGTTTATACTTTGGACCCTTAAAACTATTATGTCGACATATATTTGTGACCAAATCGAACCAAATCACAACCTACACTCACAACTCTCTAAATATCAACACAAGATCTCTTAAAGTCCACATTCCTTACATACTCTCTGCTACCTTTACTGTTCCTACAACTTGAGTCTCAAAAATCCTTTATACGTATATATAAATGTACACCTATTGCTCTCATTTACTTCCATTCACACTTAAAAATATTTCATGCATTTTTGCTAAGACTTTTCATCCCTACTCGAGCTACTGAGAAGACCAGAGGCCATTTCATAATCAATTCGAAGCCATTCCAAGTTACAAAGCCCTATTCGAATCAAATTTATTTGTTCTAGCGAGCTTGTGGATTTTTCCTCTTGTTCTAGTCATCTATACACGTTAACTCACCACCCTAGAGGTGTTGTAAGTCCTCTCATCTTGTTCCCATTTCATTTCGTTGCATTTTAACTCACCATGCATCACGTTTATATTGTTTTCGAACGTATATGTTTTACTTTTGTTTTTACGTATTACATTTATTTCTAGAACACTAGACTTAGTTTGCCTCCCTTGTGGAAGGCCTAGGAACCACGAAACACACCCACATCACATTTATTTGT
The DNA here is from genome assembly GCA_021014915.2 of Artemisia tridentata subsp. tridentata. Lineage (NCBI taxonomy): Eukaryota > Viridiplantae > Streptophyta > Magnoliopsida > Asterales > Asteraceae > Artemisia > Artemisia tridentata. The sequence continues at coordinate 368,027,598 of CP139509.1, read as the reverse complement.
TGTTTACATTCATATTCGAACTCCATTTTAAACTTGAAACACACGTATAAAATCATGCAACCTAAAAATTTGACTAAGTCCTTTTAGTTTAAAACTGTCCCAAGTCGCCTAGAAAATGACCTTGTAAAATCGAATTCGACTTAATAACATACCCATATTTTTACACGACTTGTTTCTTCATACAACAAGCTAATAAATTGAGAGTTAATTGCATTTTTGGTCGGCCAAATTGCAGGTTTGGTCCTTAAGGTTCGGAAAGTGCACTGGTGGTCCTAGTTTTGAAACTTTTGCTGCATAATTGGTCCCTGGCCTCCATCAAAAGACAGAAATACCCCTGTCCTTTTTTTTTTAATATATTCCTTTTCAGTTTTTAACACAAATGGTCCTTGTGTTGCGCAAGACTTTACAAATTTAGTCCTTTTTTTTTCACAAATGGTCCTTCTTACACAAAATCGTCCTTGTGTTGCGCCAGGCTTACACAAATGGTCCTTGAGTCCGTTTTTCTTCCGTTTTCGTCCGTTTTTCTTACGTTTTTTCCGTTTTGGTCCTTTTTTATCAGTTTTTGTCCATTTTTCTTACGTTTTTGTCCGTTTTTCTTAAGTTTTTTACGTTTTCGTCCGTTATTCTTACGTTTTTTCCGTTTTCATACGTTTTTGTCCGTTTTTCTTACGTTTTTTTCTGTTTTTATCCGTTTTTCTTAAGTTTTTTACGTTTTCGTCCGTTATTCTTACGTTTTTTTCCGTTTTCATACGTTTTTGTCCGTTTTTCTTACGTTTTTTCCGTTTTTATCCGTTTTTCTTACGTTTTTTTTTTTTACGTTTTCGTCCGTTATTCTTACGTTTTTTTTCCGTTTTCATATGTTTTTGTCCGTTTTTCTTAAGTTTTTTCTGTTTTTGTCCTTTTTTATCCGTTTTTTACGTTTTCGTCCGTTATTCTTACGTTTTTTTGTTTTATGTTTGTCGTTTTTCATTACGTTTTTTGTTTTCCGTTTTTCTTACGTTTTTTTCGTTTTTATCCGTTTTTCTTACGTTTTTTTTACGTTTTCGTCCGTTATTCTTACGTTTTTTTTTTTCCGTTTTCATATGTTTTTGTCCGTTTTTCTTAAGTTTTTTCTGTTTTTGTCCTTTTTTATCCGTTTTTGTCCGTTTTTCTTACGTTTTTTACGTTTTCGTCCGTTATTCTTACGTTTTCATACGTTTTTGTCCGTTTTTCTTACGTTTTTACCGTTTTTATCCGTTTTTTACGTTTTCGTCCGTTATTCTTACGTTTTTTTACGTTTTCATATGTTTTTGTCCGTTTTTCTTACGTTTTTTCTGTTTTTGTCCTTTTTTATCCGTTTTTGTCCCTTTTTCTTACGTTTTTTACGTTTTCGCCCGTTATTCTTACGTTTTTTTTCCGTTTTCATACGTTTTTGTCCGTTTTTCTTACGTTTTATCCGTTTTTGTCCGTTTTTCTTACGTTTTTTTACGTTTTTGTCCGTTATTCTTACGTTTTTTCGGTTTTCATATGTTTTTGTCCGTTTTTTCTTACGTTTTTTACGTTTTCGTCCGTTATTCTTACATTTTTTTTCCGTTTTTATCATTTTTGTTCATTTTCCTTACGTTTTTTTACCTTTTTTTCCGTTTTCTTTTTTTTTTGTCCGAATTTTTTATTTAGTCCAAATTTTTTGGTCCAAATTTAAAAAAGAAAAAAAAAATAATAAAAAAAATTCAAAATTTTTGTCCCATTTTTTTTTTCTTTTTTATCCAATTTATAAAAATTAAAAAAAATAAAAAAATTAAAAAAATTTCGGACGAAAAAGAAAAAAAAAATCGGACAAAAAATTCGGACAAAAATTTTGATTTTTTTTTTAATTTTTTAATTTTATTTATTTTTTTAAAAAAATTTGGTCAAAAAAAAAATCGGACAAAAAATTTGGACTAAATAAAAAATTCGGACAAAAAAAAAAGAAAACTGAAAAAAAGGTAAAAAAACGTAAGGAAAATGAACAAAAATGATAAAAACGGAAAAAAAAAATGTAAGAATAACGGACGAAAACGTAAAAAACGTAAGAAAAACGGACAAAAACGTAAGAAAAACGGACAAAAACATATGAAAACGGAAAAAAACGTAAGAATAACGGACAAAAACGTAAGAAAAACGGACAAAAATGGATAAAACGTAAGAAAAACGGACAAAAACGTATGAAAACGGAAAAAAACGTAAGAATAACGGGCGAAAACGTAAAAAACGTAAGAAAAAGGGACAAAAACGGATAAAAAAGGACAAAAACAGAAAAAACGTAAGAAAAACGGACAAAAACATATGAAAACGTAAAAAAAAGTAAGAATAACGGACAAAAGAAAAAACGAGAAAAAAAAAAACGATAAAAAAGAAAAAAACGAGAAAAAAAAAAACGAAAAAAAAAAACGTAAGAAAAACGGACAAAAACGTATGAAAACGGAAAAAACGTAAGAATAACGGACGAAAACGTAAAAAACGTAAGAAAAACGGACAAAAACGGATAAAAAAGGACAAAAACAGAAAAAAACTTAAGAAAAACGGACAAAAACATATGAAAACGGAAAAAAAAAAACGTAAGAATAACGGATGAAAACGTAAAAAAACGTGAGAAAAAAAAGGAAAAAACGAAAAAAACGTAAGAAAAACGGACAAAAACGTAAGAAAACGGAAAAAAACGTAAGAATAACGGACGAAAACGTAAAAAACGTAAGAAAAACGGATAAAAAAGGACAAAAACAGAAAAAACTTAAGAAAAAACGGACAAAAACATATGAAAACGGAAAAAAAAACGTAAGAATAACGGACGAAAACGTAAAAACGTAAAAAAACGGATAAAAAAACGAAAAAAACGGACAAAAACGTATGAAAACGAAAAAAACGTAAGAATAACGGACGAAAACGTAAAAAAACGTAAGAAAAACGGATAAAAACGGAAAAAAACGTAAGAAAAACGGACAAAAACGTATGAAAACATAAAAAACGTAAGAATAATGGACGAAAACGTAAAAAACTTAAGAAAAACGGACAAAACGTAAGAAAAATGGACAAAAAACGGATAAAAACGGACCCAAAACGGAAAAAACGTAAGAAAAACGGACGAAAACGGAAGAAAAACGGACTCAAGGACCATTTGTGTAAGCCTGGCGCAACACAAGGACGATTTTGTGTAAGAAGGACCATTTGTGAAACTCAAGGACCATAAATTGATGTTTATAGTTTACCAAGATAAGCTCTTAAAAGCTTCTAAAAATGGCCAAAGCTCACGCCTATCGCAATTTGTAAAACTTATATAAAATCCGAATTGGACTGAAAAGCCCATTAAGCAAATAATAAGCAATCTGAATAAGCTGGACTTATAAGCTCTCTTGATATGATTTTATAACACTAAAAACAAGCCCAAGGATAAGCCCAACTTGCCTTAAAACCCACGGATCGTTAAATGTTAATGGGCCTTTAATATTAGCTCGTTAAGCCCGTTCCCATAAACTTACTTGAATTTACATTTCACCTTGCCAGCTATGCTCAAGGTGAGTCATAGCCCCACTAATACTTTATTACTCGTTTTAAACTACTTGGGGTGAGAAACATGCTTACTTTTATGGATCATTTAAACAATGCTTTTAGTTTGATAAAACTATTACGTGTTAGCCTAAGTACTGTATCCCAAATTTATACCTATACTCATGTACCGTTAGTTCCCGCTGGGAAGCACGAGTGATATAAATAGATCTATTGAGGGTGACACCTCCATCCGTGTTGGAGAACCAACTGTCCAGATAAGACAAACGGATGTATACCATGTCGAAATACAAGTGTCAAGGGATAGAACACTTGCCAGGCCTTATTATTATTACATGAAATCATTTCATGCCACTGTCGTAGCTTCGGTAACATTGAACTTAGCGCAGCGTAGTAGAATTTCGTATAACATTGTGCACACTATAATGTTTACTCGTAAACTTATTGATCCAACTTACTGCTTTATATAAACCTATGAACTCACCAACCATTGTGTTGACACTTTAGCATATTTTTCTCAGGTGTTTAGTTGTATGATATATGATGAAGCAAGGCAGCGCTTGGCAGGGGCATAGGCGCACTTTTGGAGTGTACACATAACACTCAAGACCAAAGTTTTTGTACTATGGGACAACTAATAATAAATAATGGGCCTTGTTTTCCGCATTCCTATTTTGTAAAACTTATGTTTAATTAATGAAACTTTTAAAACGGATTTGATAAATTCGTTCTCTATTACTTGTGTTATGATCCAACTAAGTAGCACCCCAGATGTTGTTACCGCTGCGATCTGATTTGGGGGTGTTACAGATTGGCATCAGAGCTAAGCTTATAGAGAACTAGGTGCATATAAAACCTAGACTATAACCGCTTTTTACAAAAACTCAACCTATGACCGCTAGTGCCAGCCTGCCTTACGTACTACTTTACTTGCTACTCTACTTATTGTTTCAGTAAGCCTAGCATATACTTGCATGCTACTTTGATGACATGTGCTTTCGTGTTAATTGTATACATATACTTATGTACTTATATTTTGGCTAATACTTTCTAGCCTTACACTAAAAATTATAAAGTATCTTCTATGTACTTATACCCGTATACCATCTTTGTCACAGACCATGTCTTCTGAATCACTTGATATTATCGAAATTATTCTCCGTGATGCTAGTACATCACCTACCCACTCACCTCCGCATCAAAAACTTAGGAGAGCAACTGAGTCTTATTCAGATGAAGAGATGATTGGTTGTCCAACAACATTCGAGGTTGGGCAGAGTTCGAGGGGAACGCACCAAGAAACAATTTGGAAAGATGTTGAGCCATACTCCCCATTGTTTGACATTCCAGACTCCCCAACGCCAGACATCCCAGATGACGTATCCTCACCTAATCCTCCTGTCTATACTTTAAATCCTTGTGATTCGATATGGAACCTTCTGCATCAGCAAGCCAGCACACCAGACGCCCACACTGAACAACTGGAAGGGATACCACCATTACGTTTCGAATGGTATGATCGAAACATTGACACTTTGTTTAAGAGATCCGATGCTGAGAGACGAGAAGTGTTTGACTTAGGAATGAAGGTAGATAAAATGCATGATACTTATAACCATGAACTTAGAAACTTGGATTCCAGAGTCCGCTGTTCGAGTAGAGACCATACTCAGGTATATGGTAAAATAGAAGGCGTTGAAAGTACCCTATGGATCGCCAGAGACACGGAAAGGATCCAGAGTCAGAAGATTATTGCCTTAGAAAACATGTTAGATTCTCAGATGAGGATGTGCCAGGAGTTCCAGAGACGCTTCACCGACATGGAAACTGCACAACTGGAGCTTGAGGCAGATGTTAGGCGTTTACATCAGGGACGCAACTAATCTTAGAACTCATATGTATCATTTCTGTACCCACTAAACTGAGTAGTCTTCGGTTAGTGTCTTATGTATTTTCCAATAAGCTTGTAACTCTCAGACTTTGTATCCGACTTTTAATCTATAACAAGCCCATTTTGTTATATCTCTCTATTGTGGTTAAGTTCTTTCTTTCATGCTCTACTATAATGCTACTCATTTATGTAATGACTTCTCATATTCTCATACAAAATCTCATCATATGTTACTTTCTTTTGTAGACAAATGGCTCCACGCAAATCAAACCGTACTCGCAACGTAAACAATGCCACTCCCCTTCCAAACGTAGTCAACCAGCCAACCTTGGCGCAACTTGTGGCACAACAGGTGGCAGAAGCTATGGCCGCTGCTGCAAATGTGGGATCAAGCACTAACACCGGCGACAAAGCCACGAGACCCACAAATGTTAGTCGGGCATGCACGTACAAAAAATTTCGTGCTTGTGATCCAGGGAACTTTGGGGGAACTGAGGGAGTCGTCAGCTTGGCAAGATGGCTAGAAAAGTTGGAAACTGTGTTTCGCATCTACAATTGTGAAGAAGAGTCCAAGGTTAAGTATGCCTCGTATACTTTGACAGACAGTGCTTTAACTTGGTGGAACTCTTATATGAAGTCATCGGGAATGGACATTGCCTACGCTATGGCGTGGGAGCAGTTCAAGGCGTTAATGCTCCAGAAGTATTATCCTCGCACTGAGGTCAAAAAGATGGAAGCAGAGTTTTGGAATTTGAAGGTCCAAGACACCAACATTCTGGGGTACACCCAGCGTTTCCAAGAGTTAGCATTACTTTGTCCCGAGTTGGTTGCTACTGAGACGCGAATGATAGAGCGTTACATTGGAGGATTACCCTTGAACATCAGACGGAATATACTGGCTGCTAATCCTAGTGACTTGCGTAACACAATCTCCATCTCTCAACATCTAATGGATCAGGTAACTCAAGATACGGCTGAAAAAGGGGGAGATAACAAAAGAAAATGGGAAGACAACTCTAGGACCAACCATCAACCAAACAAACGACAGGAAGTCACTAAGGCTTATTCTGCTGGACCCAGTGACCAGAAGGTCTATGCGGGGAAGTCTCCTCTGTGTAACCGTTGTAAACTCCACCACACCGGGCCATGCACCGTGTGATGCAAAAATTGTCAAAAGATCGGTCATATGACCAAGGATTGCAGATCACCAGCTCTTACTAATGCTCCGAGGGCACCCGCGGCTAATCAAAGGGCTCCCATCGTCAAGGACAAATCTTCCATTTCCTGCTTCGGTTGTGGGGAAAAGGGGCACTACTAGAGTGAGGGCAGGAAACAGGGGAACCAGGGTAACGTTGGGAATCAAGCTGCTGGAGGAAACCAGGGTTATGCAGGAAATGCCCGAGGAAGGGTGTATGTGGTTGGAGGAAGAGAAGCACCAGAGGACCCGAACGTTGTTACGGGTACGTTCCTTATAAGCAATCGCCATGCATCTATTTTATTTGATACCGGAGTGGATAAGAGTTTCATATCAAACACATTTAGCCAATTACTAGATATCATCCCTACAGCTTTAGACGTTGGTTATGACGTAGAATTAGCTAATGGTAACATAGAAAGAGTAGACACTATAATTAGAGGTTGTACGCTAAACCTATTGAACCACCCGTTCAACATAAATCTTATGCCGGTAGAACTTGGCAGTTTTGATATTATTATTGGAATGGATTGGTTATCTAAACACCATGCGGTGATCATCTGCGACGAGAAGATTGTTCGTGTACCATACGGTAACGAAGTATTGGAAGTATTAGGAGATAGAAGCGACCGTAGAAGTACGTCTCGATTGAACATTATATCGTGCACCAAAGCTCAGAAATACATTGAGGATGGATGTCTCCTCTTTGTAGCACAAGTTGAGAAAATAAAGAAGGAGTCTAAAGAAAACCGCCTAGAAGACGTGCCAATCGTGCGTGACTTTCCAGAAGTCTTTCCCGAAGACTTGCCTGGACTCCCACCAGTCAGACAACTCGAGTTTCAAATTGACTTAGTACCAGGTGTTGCACCCGTGGCGTGAGCACCGTACCGATTAGCTCCTTCAGAAATGCAAGAATTGTCAGAACAACTACAAGAACTCTCAGAGAAAGGTTTCATCAGACCTAGTTCCTCACCATGGGGAGCCGCTGTTCTATTCGTCAAGAAGAAAGACGGAAACTTTCGGATGTGCATTGACTATAGAGAGTTGAACAAGCTAACAGTAAAGAACCGATACCCACTTCCCAGAATCGACGACCTATTACCTTCGATCTGGATACCATCAACTTCGAGTTCGGGAAGAAGACATCCCAAAGACGGCATTTAGAACTCGTTACGGACACTATGAGTTCCAGGTTATGCCATTTGGTTTGACAAACGCACCAGCTGTATTCATGTACCTCATGAACCGGGTGTGCAAAACATATTTGGATAAGTTTGTGATTGTGTTCATAGACGATATCCTGATCTACTCCAAGAACAAGGAAGAACACGAAGAACATCTCAAGATAATTCTGGAATTACTCAAGAAGGAGGAATTGTATGCAAAATTCTCAAAATGTGAATTCTGGATTTTCACTGTACAATTTCTCGGTCACGTGATTGACAGCCAGGGTATTCACGTGGACCCTGTGAAGATTGAGTCAATTAAGGATTGGGCGGCACCAACAACTCCAACTGAAATACGCCAATTCTTAGGACTTGATGGTTATTACAGGAGATTCATTGAGGGATTCTCCAAAATAGCCAAACCATTAACCACCTTAACTTAGAAAAACGTGAAATACGTCTGGGGAAAAGTCGAAGAAGAGGCATTCCAAACACTCAAAGAAAAGTTGTGTAGTGCACCCATATTGGCTTTACCTGAAGGAAGCGACGACTTTGTCATATACTGCGACGCTTCGCACAAAGGTTTAGGTGCTGACGTGCTGTATTGATGCAAAGGCAGAAGGTGATTGCTTATGCATCACGACAACTCAAGACACATGAAAAGAATTATACACCCTATGATTTAGAACTAGGAGTAGTTGTATTTGCTCTTAGGATATGGAGACATTACCTGTACGGCACTAAGTGTACAGTGTTTACGGACCATAAAAGCTTGCAACATATCCTAGACCAAAAAGAGTTGAACATGAGACAACGTAGGTGGCTAGAATTACTCAGTGATTACGACTGTGAAATTCGTTATCACCCGGGAAAAGCCAACGTTGTGGCAGATGCTCTTATCCGGAAAGAACGACTCAAACCCTTGAGAGTCAGATTACTAGGAATGACGATCAGTTCACCTCTCCCATCAAAAATCCTCACTGCTCAGATTGAGGCACTCAAGGAAGAAAATAGACCGAGTGAAAAACTCTATGGTATGCCAGAGAACGCAAATGGCTTTATCAAAAGATCAAACGGAGTATTGTGCTTCGACGACAGAAGCTGGGTACCACTCTATGGTGGGATACGAGAGTTAATTATGCACGAGTCGCATAAGTCCAAGTACTCTATTCATCCCGGAGCTGATAAAATGTACCTTGACCTTAAGAAACTATATTGGTGGCCTAACATGAAGGCGGATATTGCATTATATGTCAACAAATGCTTAACTTGTTCTAAGGTTAAAGCGGAACATCAGAGACCGTCCGGATTACTGGTTCAGCCTGAACTCCCTGTGTGGAAATGGGAGCGAATAACTATGGGCTTCATAACCAAACTACCAAGAACATCCGGGGGATATGACACGATTTGGGTGATTGTTGACAAACTCACCAAATCTGCTCATTTCCTTCCCATCAAAGAAACTGACAGCATGGATCAACTCGCTCGTTTATATCTGAAGGAAATAGTCTCCAGACATTGAGTACCAATTTCGATCATCTCCGATCGCGACAGCCGTTTCACTTCAAACTTTTGGCAGTCACTCCAGAAATCCTTGGGGACAAAACTAGACATGAGTACCGCTTACCATCCCCAAACAGACGGCCAAAGTGAAAGAACCATTCAAACCTTAGAGGATATGCTCCGAGCATGTGTTATTGACTTCGGCAAGAAATGGGACGGACATTTTCCTTTAGTCGAATTCTCGTACAACAACAGCTATCATACAAGTATAAAAGCCGCACCATTCGAGGCACTTTATGGACGTAAGTGCCGATCACCCATTTGTTGGACAGAAGGGGGAGACAGTCAACTCACAGGTCCAGAACTCATCCATTAGACAACCGAAAAGATTGTGCGTAACGAGATGCAAGCTGCACAAGACCGACAAAAGAGCTATGCAGACAAGAGACATAAACCTCTCGAGTTCCAAGTAGGGGACAGAGTCATGTTGAAGGTTTCGCCATGGAAGGGCGTGATACGTTTTGGCAAACATGGAAAACTAAATCCTCGTTACATTGGACCCTTTGAAATTCTAGAAAGAATCGGACCGGTAGCGTACCGACTTCAACTGCCGCAAGAACTCAACAGCGTACACGATGTTTTTCATGTATGCAATCTAAAGAAATGCTTGTCCGAGGAAACTCTTGCTATTCCTCTAGAAGAAATCAAAATTGAAAGTCGACTACACTTTATTGAAAAACCTGTTGAAATCATGGACCGAGAAGTCAAGAGGTTGAAACATAGTCGAATACAATTTGTCAAAGTTCGTTGGGATTCCCGAAGAGGCCCTGAATTCACGTGGGAACGTGAAGATGAATTCAAGGCCAAATATCACCATCTTTTTCTATCTTCACCTGATAACTTGAGTTGAATGTCGGGACGACACTCAAATAAGGTTGGGAGACTGTGATAACGCTCAAATTGTACATGTTTTCAGGAGAGTTATCGTGGATTTTATGCATATATATTGATCACTTTTATGAACTTATGGTACTTAATGAAGTATAATTTCTATTTTAGGTTCATGGAAGCTCACGACAAAGAAAACCAAGAGAAAGACGAAGAAACGATCAATAAACGAAGATTTATGCATATACGAAGAATTCCTGACAAAAGCGAGTCTCTTGGAGTATATTCGAGAAGATAAAGTCATGAAGTTGTCACTCCAAAGACTCAAAAATAAAGCACAAGAGGGAAAACGAGAAAAGAAATGAAGAAAAGAAGCCAAAACGAAGAAATAAAGGAAGACTGGTTGTTCCCGACACACCACCAGCATTTTGGCCATAATTTGAGCATACGAACTCGGATTTAGATGATTCAAGTGGCCACAGAACCAAGAGAGAAGGATCTACAACTTTCATGTTTATCATTTCTGGCGAAAATACTCTATCCGATCGGTATTGGCCCGCAACTGATTCAGATGAAGCTAACTTTTTCATCCATTCGATCGGTATGGTCCCGTATCCAATCGGATGGAGCAATCTGACCTTCCCAAGTTATTTTTAATGCATTATTAAGTGTCATTAAGCCCCAAGCCCGATCACTTACCTCCATTTACTTCATTTCCTGGTATTTTATGACACTTAGTGCTCAAGTTTCATACTTAGAGGCTAAGGGTTGATTTCTACTATATATATGAGTGCTTAGGCTTGGTTTTCAGTGTGAAAATTCTACCCTCCACCCTTAAGGACGAATTTTAATCAACTTATCCCTCCCAAAAGACCACTAACCTCTGCCATTTTCAGAAGAAGACTCAAACACATGGAAGAAGGTGTTGGGTATTATTTTCTGGCTTGGTAGAAAGCGTATAGTTGATTGGAGGCTTGAAGGTTGCTATAAATCCTTTATCTTTGCCTATTGTAATTCATACTTTGGGTAAACCTTGTTACTTTTATATTTCATGATGTTTTTGATTACCATGATTGTTGAATCTTTGTGTTTGATTGAAATAACCATGGAATAGTTTTGTAGACTTGTTTGGATATTATGATAACTTGTGATAAAGGGATGTTTGGATATTTGTAGTGTTTGTTTGGAATATGATGATAACATCATATTTGGTTAAATTGGAACTTGTCTTGTTTATTGTCTTGATTAATCATTGTTGAGTCTAAATGTCGAAAGGGTTCTCAATAGTGGTTGATTTCAATTCATTAGTCCACGAATGTTTTGGTCTTGTACTTTGTGACGATTGTATAAGAAACTTAATAAACATAACAAGTGAAAGTTTAATTTAGATTAAGGGTCGAAAGGCATCTTTTGAATATGTGTTCTAATCATTTTTCAAGTAAATGGAACTTCACGAATTAATAACATCAAAGTCTAAGGTTCGAAATGATTCTTTCTTGTTATAGGCATAAGGCTCATGACATGACCATTTGATTGAGGCTTATATATATTTGATTTATAAAACACTAAATTATTATTGGTTCTAAAGGTCGTAAGGATTACTTTTGATAATATGTTTTCCAAACTAACCATCCTAATATCCATGTGATCATTTGTCCAAACATGTATGTTCTTCGTGTAATTGTTCTTATATTGCTTTTCTGGTTGGTTTGATCCGTGACAATCATAACCATCAACTTGTTACTTGCTTAAACAAACAAACGACACTTGAGTGCAACCAAGTCTCTTGGGACGACCTTGACTTACCAAACCCAATAATACATATGACTAGGATATACTTGCCCGAATGTGTTCCTAGTTAATCGGTAATTCTTGTTTATAAATTTAAAGCTTAGATGGAGCGCATCAAGTTTTTGGCGCCGTTACCGGGGATTTGGTTTTTGTTCTTAGGTGTTTGTTTGTTTGCTTATTTGTTCGTTTCCTTGATATATTGATCGATTGCTTGTTTGCTAATTTGTTCGAATGCTATATTCCTCTTGCTCATAAATGATTGTTTCTTTGTTCTTGTTTGATTGCTTGCTTACTTGTTTTCTCTTGATGATTGCTTAATTGCCACTCTTGCTCTTTGTCTAAAAAAAATTTCTCATTTCTCATAATTGCTTAAATGATCTTGGCATAAAAATCAAAATTTTTGATGTTGGGATTTCGTTTCACGTGTTCTAAAAATACGCATTTAAAAGTTTGCTAAATGTGCTCGAAAGTGTTTGCGAAAAAACCACCCAAACCTCTCCAACCAATCGGTCACCACCCGTAACCGATTCGGTTGGAGGCTTTTGAACCAATTTTTTTTTTCTAGTTTGTATTTTTCTTGTTTTGTGAGTTTTATGTTTTATATGTTATGTGATCTCTTGCATGTCTCTGTGTTATTTGTTCTTGTTCTTCTTGTTCGGATTAGTTTCATATTAATTTTGAATAAGACTATCTTGTTTTAGATTGTTTTGTTTTGATTTGTTTTACGTGATTAATTATGTTTGCTTGCGTCTATGTGCTTGTCATTTTCTATGATCGTGCTTTTATTTGCTTATTTTTGTTTTAAGTGTCGTATTATGTTCTTGATGTTCTTAGAGTACATATGTGTTTATGTGTTTTATTTACTTGTGCCTATTTTCGTATTCGTTACCTTATGTTTTTTTGTTTTATTTTGTCAATAAAAGTTTGTAACTGAAACCTATTAAAAAAAACGAAGAAATTTGGTCACCAGAGTGCCAACCGAATCGGATGGAATCCATGCCTATCGGTTGGAGCTCTCGGTAAAAATTGGCCTAAGGGAAACCAACCCAACTGATCGGTTAGATCCTCTGACCGATCGGATGGACCAATCGGTAAAAAAAATGTTATTTTCATTTTTCGTATTTTGTTCTTGTGTGTTTGTGTTTAGATCGAATAAGTTTAAATGTCTTTTGGTTTTTGCAAGAGCATCATTTCTTTTATTCTACTTAAATTTGGTTTTTTTTTTCATTTTAAATTTTGTTAATTTAGTACGTTGTGAATAAATAACTACTTTTTTTTAAAATAAAAATGTTTTGAACTTTGTGGGTTTAAAAGGCTTGTTGCATACGCTAAATGCAACCGTGATGCCTACGAAAGTGAGTTTTAGAATTTTACGCGTTTTTTGTAGTTTAGTTTATTTTTGCAGATTTAATAAGCTCTTGGAGATTGGATTATTGGTGATATTATACTTGGTGTGGAGATGTTTTGTTGAATGAGAAATTGATTGATCTCATAAGCTTATGCTAGCATTTGCTTAGCACCTTATCATATGGAGTTCGATCGCGATTTCTTGGCCCGGGAAGTTTCGTTTCTCTTGGACTATTTATTTATTTATTTTCCCAATTTTACATGCTTTGAAGTTAATTTTCAATACATTTTGGACAATGTTTAACTTAAGTATGGGCGGAAGTAAATAGAAAAAACGAAACTACTTTTCAAATTTATAATTTTTGGGGCCAATTTAAAATTTTGTATACTTGTTTGCCCTTGTGATCTAATTGTTTTCATGCTTTTAGGATAATATATTAGAATAACTGGATCAATCCACTGGTGAAATCTGTAATTTTGAAAAAATTGAGATGTGTCCTGATTAATATTGCAATCCATTCTGGGATCGATAACATTTACTTGCAAATATTATAGCCCTTTCCACTAATATGTGAGGATTTGAGCCTGTTTCGTATATAGCATACATCTTTTATGCTTGGATCTTTTGCTATGAGTGTGCCGGGGATTTTATTTATTCTAGAACTTGTACTTGTAAATCATAACCAGACCGCAGTAAGATCACATTCGTGTGATATAAGTGTATTCGTGTGATAAAGAGGCATCCTTAGGAATAACACCAAATGGCCATCCGTTTAAAAAATAATTTTTGCTAACCACATCGGTTAGTTAACCTCGTATTTGGAACCAATTTGTTAGCGTTTATCTTTAGCGCTAGATACCCTTAGTTCACCCTCCGAACCAATCCTTTTCATTTGTGTTACATCCAGAAAAATACAAAAATATTTTACAATTTAAACCTTAGCATAACCCTTAGTCGAAGTCTAAATGGTGGTTGCTAGTTGCTTGGAATGTTGGATTGTTTTTTATGATTGATAGTTAGCCACACTTTGCCAGTTGTATGTGCCATTCCGACAAAGACGAAGGATGCATACTTCATATTTGTATTTTTGTGGTGTATGCTTATACGAAGTGTGTGTGTGGAGGGGGGGAGATGTGTATGTATGAAGAAGAAAAATAAAGTATTAAAAAAAAGGAAAAAAGAAGAAGATAAGTCATCGCAACTATAAGGTGACAATTATAGCCAATGTGCTATATATGAAGATGAAGAAAGAAAGTTATGTGATATGTTGTTAGCCAATGAGCTAAATATGAGGAATATTATTATGGCGAATCGATGTATCGATATGGGAAAGTTCAAAGAAGAGGAAGTAGTTAACTATAATCATTTACGGGTTAGCGGTTTGTTCAGTAACTAGAAACAATGGGACTTAGACTTGATTTTATTTTTCTTTTAAAACCAATTTCATAAATACTCCCATGCCTTATCCCTACCCTTACCAAATTACTTTATTCGTTGTTAGCTTTCGAGCATCCGGATATAGTGATGGCTTTGTGAAAATATGTAGTGCATTAATATTTTAGTGACCATCTTATTTTTGAGTGATCGAATGACGCGGCAGCGATCTAGTATTTATTTTGGTGACCATCCGTTATGTGAATAGCGCGCCAGCAATCCAAGATATGCCCTAGTGACCATCCGTTGTTCGAGTAAATCAAGAATTCGCACTAGCGATCTAATATGTTCTTGTATGAGATATTTAAACATAAGCCTGGTACAACCTCGAAGCCTGTACATTACAATCCGAATAAAAGACCTCTTTAGATGTTTACACTTGGCGCTTACGCCACGTCGGTGGAGTTTTGTTTCTTGTACAAGCCTATGGTAATAAACGGATCATGACTGAGCAATGAGTGTGATTTCTCTTATATATACTCCACTACCTAAATAAATGAGTGATTGAGTGAATTATACTTCGTTTCTTTTTCGTGAGGTGTTTAGAAATGTTACTCAAGCAAGAAAATCTATGGGTATTGTCATACATCTCGGTTTTTCACCATAACGCTTAAAAATGATGAATCGTATCTTGTATTTGTACTTGGTAGATTTGCGTCATCATTTTCTCTTTTATTAAAAAAAAAAAAAAAAAAAAAAAAAAAAAACCAAAAATATTTTTCGATATTTCAAAAAAAAAATTCAAAATTTTTAAAATTTTCTTTTCGTTTTGTCATTTAGGTATGAATTTCGATTTTTCTTTTTCTAGATTTGCTTGAGGGCAAGCAAAGTTCAAGTGTGGGGGAATTTGATAACGCTCAAATTGTACATGTTTTTAGGAGCGTTATCGTGGATTTTATGCATATATATTGATCACTTTTATGAACTTATGGTACTTAATGAAGTATAATTTCTATTTTAGGTTCCTGGAAGCTCACGACAAAGAAAACCAAGAAAAAGACGAAGAAACGATCAATAAACGAAGATTTATGCATATACGAAGAATTCCCGACAAAAGCGAGTCTCTTGGAGTATATTCGAGAAGATAAAGTCATTAAGTTGTCACTCCAAAGACTCAAAAATAAAGCACAAGAGGGAAAACGAGAAAAGAAATGAAGAAAAGAAGCTAAAACGAAGAAATAATGGAAGACTCGTTGTTCCCAACACACCTCCACCATTTTGGCCATAATTTGAGCATACGAACTCGGATTTAGATGATTCAAGCGGCCACGGAACCGGGAGAGAAGGATCTACAACTTTCATGCTTATCATTTCTAGCGAAAATGCCCCATCCAATTGGTATTGGCCCGCAACCGATTCGGATGGAGCTAACTTTTTCATCCATCCAATCGGTATGGTCCCGTATCCGATCGGATGGACCAGTCTGACCTTCCCAAGTTATTTTTAATGCATTATTAAGTGTCATTAAGCCCCAAGCCCGATCACTTACCTCCATTTACTCTATTTTCTGGTATTTTATGACACTTAGTGCCCAAGTTTCATACTTAGAAGCTAAGGGTTGATTTCTACTATATATATGAGAGTTTAGGCTTGGTTTTCAATGTGAAAATTCTACCCTCCACCCTTAAGGACGAATTTTCACCAACTTATCTCTCCCAAAAGACCACCAACCTCTTCCATTTTCAGAAGAAGACTCAAACACATGGAAGAAGGTGTTGGGTATTATTTTCCGGCTTGGTAGAAAGCGTATAGTTGATTGGAGGCTTGAAGGTTGCTATAAATCCTAAACCTTTGCCTATTGTAATTCATACTTTGGGTAAACCTTGTTACTTTTATATTTCATGATGATTATGATTACCATGATTGTTGAATCTTTGTGTTTGATTGAAATAACCATGGAATAGTTTTGTATACTTGTTTGGATATTATGATAACTTGTGATAAAGGGATATTTGAATATTTGTAGGGTTTGTTTGGAATATGATGATAACATCATATTTGGTTAAATTGGAACTTGTCTTGTTTATTGTCTTGATTAATCATTGTTGAGTCTAAATGTCGAAAGGGTTCTCAATAGTGGTTGATTTCAATTCATTAGTCGACGAATGTTTTGGTCTTGTACTTTGTGATGATTGTATGAGAAACTTAATAAACATAACAAGTGAAAGTTTAATTTAGATTAAGGGTCGAAAGGCATATTTTGAATATGTGTTCTAATCATTTTTCAAGTAAATGGAACTTCACGAATTAATAACATCAAAGTCTAAAGTTCGAAATGATTCTTTCTTGTTATAGGCATAAGGCTCATGACATGACCATTTGATTGAGGCTTACACATATTTGATTTATAAAACACTAAATTATTATTGATTCTAAAGGTCGTAAGGATTACTTTTGATAATATGTTTTCCAAACTAATCATCCTATCCATGTGATCATTTGTCCAAACATGTATGTTCTTTGTGTGATTGTTCTTATATTGCTTTTCTTGTTGGTTTGATCCGTGACAATCATAACCATCAACTTGTTACTTGCTTAAACAAACAAACGACACTTGAGTGCAACCAAGTCTCTTGGGACGACCTTGACTTACCAAACCCAATACAACATATGACTAGGGTATACTTGCCCGAATGTGTTCCTAGTTAATCGGTAATTCTTGTTTATAAATTTAAAGCTTCGATGGAGCGCATCAAGTTTTTGGCGCCGTTGCCGGGGATTTGGTTTTTGTTCTTAGGTGTTTGTTTGTTTGCTTATTTGTTCGTTTCCTTGATATATTGATCGATTGCTTGTTTGCTAATTTGTTCGAATGCTATATTGCTCTTGCTCATAAATGATTGTTTCTTTGTTCTTGTTTGATTGCTTGCTTGCTTGTTTTCTCATGATGATTGCTTAATTGCCTCTCTTGCTCTTTGTCTAAAAAAAATTTCTCATTTCTCATAATTGCTTAAATGATCTTGGCATAAAAATCAAATTTTTTGATGTTGGGATTTCGTTTCATGTGTTCTAAAAATACGCATTTAAAAGTTTGCTAAATGTGCTTGAAAGTGTTTGCGAAAAAACCACCCAAACCACTCCAACCGATCGGTCACCACCCGTAACCGATTCGGTTGGAGGCTTTTGAACCAATTTTTTTTTCTAGTTTGTGTTTTTCTTGTTTTGTGAGTTTTATGTTTTATATGTTATGTGATCTCTTGCATGTCTCTGTGTTATTTGTTCGTGTTCTTCTTGTTCGGATTAGTTTCATATTAATTTTGAATAAGACTATCTTGTTTTAGATTGTTTTGTTTTGATTTGTGTTACGTGATTAATTATGTTTGCTTGCGTCTATGTGCTTGTCATTTTCTATGATCGTGCTTTTATTTGCTTATTTTTGTTTTAAGTGTCGTATTATGTTCTTGATGTTCTTCTAGTACATATGTGTTTATGTGTTTTATTTGCTTGTGTCTATTTTCGTATTCGTTACCTTATGTTTTTTTGTTTTATTTTGTCAATAAAAGTTTATAACTGAAACTTATTAAAAAAAAAAAAGAAATTTGGTCACCAGAGTGCCAACCGAATCGGATGGAATCCATGCCGATCGGTTGGAGCTCTCGGTAAAAATTGGCCTAAGGGAAACCAACCCAACCGATCGGTTAGATCCTCTGACCGATTGGATGGACCAATCGGTAAAAAAAAAATGTTATTTTCATTTTTCGTATTTTGTTCTTGTGTGTTTGTGTTTAGATCGAATAAGTTTAAATATCTTTTGGTTTTTGCAAGAGCATCATTTCTTTTATTCTACTTAAATTTGGTTTTTTTTTTCATTTTAAATTTTGTTAATTTAGTACGTTGTGAATAAATAAGTACTTGTTTTAAAAATAAAAATGTTTTGAACTTTGTAGGTATGTTCACTGGAAACCCTCACGAGACTTCACTCGTCCGCTCGGGCCACCGAGGGGTTTAAAAGGCTTGTTGCATACGCTAAATGCAACCGTGATGCCTGCGAAAGTGAGTTTTAGAATTTTACGCGTTTTTTGTAGTTTAGTTTATTTTTGCAGATTTAATAAGCTCTTGGAGATTGGATTATTGGTGATATTATACTTGGTGTGGAGATGTTTTGTTGAATGAGAAATTGATTGATCTTATAAGCATATGCTAGCATTTGCTTAGCACCTTATCATATGGAGTTCGATCGCAATTTCTTGGCCCGGGAAGTTTCGTTTCTCTTGGACTATTTATTTATTTATTTTCTCAATTTTACATGTTTTGAAGTTAATTTTCATTACATTTTGGTCAATGCTTAACTTAAGTGTGGGGGGAAGTAAATAGAAAAAACGAAACTACTTTTCAAATTTATAATTTTTGGGGCCAATTTAAAATTTTGTATACTTGTTTGCCCTTGTGATCTAATTGTTTTCACGCTTTTAGGATAATATATTAGAATAACTGGATCAATCCACTGGTGAAATCTGTAATTTTGAAAAAATTGAGATGTGTCCTGATTAATATTGCAATCCATTCTGGGATCGATAACATTTGCTAGCACATATTATAGCCCTTTCCGCTAATATGTGAGGATTTGAGCCTGTTTCGTATATAGCATACATCTTTTATGCTTGGATCTTTTGCTATTAGTGTGCCGGTGATTTTATTTATTCTAGAACTTGTACTTGTAAATCATTACCAGACCGCAGTAAGATCACATTCGTGTGATATAAGTGTATTCGTGTGATAAAGAGGCATCCTTAGGAATAACACCAAATGGCCATCCGTTTACAAAATATTTTTTGCTAACCACATCGGTTAGTTAACCTCGTATTTGGAACCCATTTGTTAGCGTTTATCTTTAGCGCTAGATACCCTTAGTTCACCCTCCGAACCAATCCTTTTCATTTGTGTTACATTCAGAAAAATACAAAATTATTTTACAATTTAAACCTTAGCATAACCCTTAGTCGAAGTATAAATGGTGGTTGCTAGTTGCTTGGAATGTTGGATTGTTTTTGATGATTGATAGTTAGCCACACTTTGCCAGTTGTATGTTCCATTCCGACAAAGATGAAGGATGCATACTTCTTATTTGTATTTTTGTGGTGTATGCTTATACGAAGTGTGTGTGTGTGGGGGGGGGGGGGAGATGTGTATGTATGAAGAAGAAAAATAAAGTATTAAAAAAAAGGAAAAAAGAAGAAGATAAGTCATCGCAATTATAAGGTGACAATTATAGCCAATGTGCTATATATGAAGTTGAAGAAAGAAAGTTATGTGATATGTTGTTAGCCAATGAGCTAAATATGAGGAATATTATTATGGCGAATCGATGTATCGATATGGGAAAGTTCAAAGAAGAGGAAGTTGTTAACTATAATCATTTACGGGTTAGCGGTTTGTTCGGTAACTAGCAACAATGGGACTTAGACTTGACTTTATTTTTCTTTTAAAACCAATTTCATAAATACTCCCATGCCTTATCCCTACCCTTACCAAATTACTTTATTCGTTGTTAGCTTTCGAGCATCCGGATATAGTGATGGCTTTGTGAAAATACGTAGTGCATTAATATTTTAGTGACCATCCGATTTTTGAGTGATTGAATGACGCGCCAGCGATCTAGTGTGTATTTTGGTGACCATCCGTTATGTGAATAGCGCACCAGCAATCCAAGATATGCCCTAGTGACCATCCGTTGTTCGAGTAAATCAAGAATTCACGCTAGCGATCTAATATGTTCTTGTATGAGATATTTAAACATAAGCCTGGTACAACCTCGAAGCCTGTACATTACAACCCGAATAAAAGACCTCTTTAGATGTTTACACTTGGCGCTTACGCCACGTCGGTGGAGTTTTGTTTCTTGGACAAGCCTATGGTAATAAACGGATCATGACTGAGCAATGAGTGTGATTTCTCTTATATATATACTCCACTACCTAAATAAATGAGTGATTGAGTGAATTATACTTCGTTTCTTTTTCGTGAGGTGTTTAGAAATGTTACTCAAGCAAGAAAATCTATGGGTATTGTCATACATCTCGGTTTTTCACCATAACGCTTAAAAATGATGAATCGTATCTTGTACTTGTATTTGGTAGATTTGCATCATAATTTTTATAATCATTTTTCATGCACCATGTGAGATCTATTTTTCTTAATATTTGCTTGAGGGAAAGCAAACCCTTAAGTGTGGGGGAGTTTGCGCTCATTTTCTCTTAAAAAAAAAAAAATAAATAAAAAAAAAAAAATAAAAAAAAAAAAAATATATTTTTTGAAATTTCAAAAAAAATTTTCAAAATTTTCTTTTCGTTGTGTCATTTAGGTATGAATTTCGATTTTTCTTTTTCTAGATTTGCTTGAGGGCAAGCAAAGTTCAAGTGTGGGGGAATTTGACTTAATATGATAAGTGATTGTGAAAGTGAGTAACGTGTAACGATTGATTGGTGATGTGAGTGTGCTATGCTTAAAATGCTTAAAGTTCAAAAATAATATTATATATAATATTATCTTATTTTTATTTCATTTAAATCCAATAATATCGTTTCCTCGAAAGTGGTGAAACAAAACGTTAAGTTAAATCGTTAAAACTCGTTATATATAAATATAACGTAACGTTATTAAATACGTAACTGAAACTTAAAAATGCACGTGCGTGACGGAAAATAGTAAAATGTAAAATAGAAATAAAAATGTCAAATAGATTCTGTTAGTCCATGATCTTTCACTGTTTTTACATTTTATACCCCAACGGCGTTTGCGTTGCATCGTTAGTCCTTAGTTATATATAACTTGCATTTTTAGTCCATACTTGTCCAAAATGTCATTCTGAGCTTGGAGTTTATTATAATAACAGTTTCTACCCTAAAGTTACTGATTTTACAGTTTTAATCACAGATTTTCCACAGTTGGCAGTTTTAGTCCCTCTAGTTGAAACTATTCGCAAAGTTAGTCCAAAAATCACAAAAAGGTGGGGAAAATTATCCTTAAGTTGGTAGATTTGCATCATAATTTTTTTAATCATTTTTCATGCACCATGTGAGATCTATTTTTCTTAATATTTGCTTGAGGGAAAGCAAACCCTTAAGTGTGGGGGAGTTTGCGCTCATTTTCTCTTTAAAAAAAAAAAAAAAAAAAAAAAAAAACCCAAAATATTTTTTGAAATTTCAAAAAAAAATTTCAAAATTTTCTTTTCGTTTTGTCATTTAGGTATGAATTTCGATTTTTCTTTTTCTAGATTTGCTTGAGGGCAAGCAAAGTTCAAGTGTGGGGGAATTTGATAACGCTAAAATTGTACATGTTTTTAGGAGCGTTATCATAGATTTTATGCATATATATTGATCACTTTTATGAACTTATGGTACTTAATGAAGTATAATTTCTATTTCAGGTTCCTGGAATCTCACGATAAAGAAAACCAATAAAAAGACGAAGAAACGATCAATAAACGAAGATTTATGGATATACGAAGAATTCCCGACAAAAGCGAGTCTCTTGGAGTATATTCGAGAAGATAAAGTCATGAAGTTGTCACTCCAAAGACTCAAAAATAAAGTACAAGAGGGAAAACGAGAAAAGAAATGAAGAAAAGAAGCTAAAACGAAGAAATAATGGAAGACTCGTTGTTCCCAACACACCTCCACCATTTTGGCCATAATTTGAGCATACGAACTCGGATTTAGATGATTCAAGCGGCCACGAAACCGGGAGTGAAGGATCTACAACTTTTGTGTTTATCATTTCTGGCGAAAATGCCCCATCCAATTGATATTGGCCCGCAACCGATTCGGATGGAGCTAACTTTTTCATCCATCCGATCGGTATGGTCCCGTATCCGATCGGATGGACCAGTCTGACCTTCCCAAGTTATTTTTAATGCATTATTAAGTGTCATTAAGCCCCAAGCCCGATCACTTACCTCCATTTACTCCATTTCCTGGTATTTTATGACACTTAGTGCCCAAGTTTCATACTTAGAGGCTAAGGGTTGATTTCTACTATATATATGAGTGCTTAGGCTTGGTTTTCAGTGTGAAAATTCTACCCTCCACCCTTAAGGACGAATTTTCACCAACTTATCTCTCCCAAAAGACCACCAACCTCTTCCATTTTCAGAAGAAGACTCAAACACATGGAAGAAGGTGTTGCGTATTATTTTCCGGCTTGGTAGAAAGCGTATAGTTGATTGGAGGCTTGAAGGTTGCTATAAATCCTTTACCTTTGCCAATTGTAATTCATACTTTGGGTAAACCTTGTTACTTTTATATTTCATGATGTTTATGATTACCATGATTGTTGAATCTTTGTGTTTGATTGAAATAACCGTGGAATAGTTTTGTATACTTGTTTGGATATTATGATAACTTGTGATAAAGGGATGTTTGGATGTTTGTAGTGTTTGTTTGGAATATGATGATAACATCATATTTGGTTAAATTGGAACTTGTCTTGTTTATTGTCTTGATTAATCATTGTTGAGTTTAAATATCGAAAGGGTTCTCAATAGTGGTTGATTTCAATTCATTAGTCGACGAATGTTTTGGTCTTGTACTTTGTGACGATTGTATGAGAAACTTAATAAACATAACAAGTGAAAGTTTAATTTAGATTAAGGGTCGAAAGGCATCTTTTGAATATGTGTTCTAATCATTTTTCAAGTAACTGGAACTTCACGAATTAATAACATCAAAGTCTAAAGTTCGTAAGGATTCTTTCTTGTTATATGCATAAGGCTCATGACATGACCATTTGATTGAGGCTTATACATATTTGATTTATAAAACACTAAATTATTATTGGTTCTAAAGGTCGTAAGGATTACTTTTGATAATATGTTTTCCAAACTAACCATCCTAATATCTATGTGATCATTTGTCCAAACATGTATGTTCTTTGTGTGATTGTTCTTATATTGCTTTTCTTGTTGTTTTTATCCGTGACAATCATAACCATCAACTTGTTACTTGCTTAAACAAACAAACGAAACTTAAGTTCAACCAAGTCTCTTGGGACGACCTTGACTTACTAACCCCAATACTACATATGACTAGGGTATACTTGCCCGAATGTGTTCCTAGTTAATCGGTAATTCTTCTTTAAAAATTTAAAGCTTCGATAGAGCGCATCATACTGTGACAAATGGTAATTTCCCGTCTTAATAATTATGTTTAATTATCAGAAAATACACATTATTTATTTTCTGACATCTGTTAACGAGAAGTTATATTATTTAACTGTTTATTTCATTATAATAATTCAAAATACGTTAAAACATGATTCACCAAATATCGGAACGAGCTCACATGCGAACCACGAAAACTAAATATATTCACAAACTACCAAATGGGCCTTAAATTCACATCCCAACTCCTAAATCCGGGTACTGTTCATGACAGCCCAACATAAGCCCAATTTTCCCTTATAATTTTATTTCTAAATCGACCCAAAGCACTCCAAATTCACCCCGTTATCTCACAATTTCTAAACACAACATATACGAATCTTTGCACCACCTAATTCTCCTCCCACCAAAGTATTAGGATGTCGAATTCTAGCTCATGATATAAACTTTTGATACGTGTAAACGGGGCAAAGTGAATCGCCCTCAAACACACCCATTCGAATTCATTTTTTTCACCATTTCTCCAAATTCGACCCAACTTGAATTTACCTAGTTCTAACATTTTTATTAGGTCATTATTGAGTTATTAAGTATATTTCCTAGCTTAGTTCACAATATCACACGTTGGTTTATACTTTGGACCCTTAAAACTATTATGTCAACATATATTTGTGACCAAATCGAACCAAATCACAACCTACACACACAACTTTCTAAATATAATCACAAGATCTCTTAAAGTCCACATTCCTTACATACTCTCTGCCACCTTTACTGTTCCTACAACTTGAGTCTCAAAAATCCTTTATACGTATATATAAATGTACACCTATTGCTCTCATTTACTTCCATTCACACTTAAAAATATTTCATGCATTTTTCCTAAGCCTTTTCATCCCTACTCGAGCTACTGAGAAGACCAGAGGCCATTTCATAATCAATTCGAAGCCATTCCAAGTTACAAAGCCCTATTCGAATCGAATTTATTTGTTCTAGCGAGCTTGTAGATTTTTCTTCTTGTTCTAGTCATCTATACACGTTAACTCACCACCCTAGAGGTGTTGTAAGTCCTCTCATCTTGTTCCCATTTCATTTCGTTGCATTTTAACTCACTATGCATCACGTTTATATTGTTTTCGAACATATATGTTTTACTTTTATTTTTACGTATTAGATTTATTTCTAGAACACAAGACTTAGTTTGCCTCCCGTGTGGAAGGCCTAGGAACCATGAAACACACCCACATCACATTTATTTGTTGTTTACATTGATATTTGAATTCCATTTTAAACTTGAAACACACGTATAAAATCATGCAACCTAAAAATTTGACTAAGTCCTTTTAGTTTAAAACTGTCCCAAGTCGCCTAGAAAATGACCTTGTAAAATCGAATTCGACTTAATAACATACCGATATTTTTACACGACTTGTTTCTTCATACAACAAGCTAATAAATTGATGTTTATAGTTTACCAAGATAAGCTCTTAAAAGCTTCTAAAAATGGCCAAAGCTCACACCTATCGCAATTTGTAAAACTTATATAAAATCCGAATTGGACTGAAAAGCCTATTAAGCAAATAATAAGCAATCTGAATAAGCTGGACTTATAAGCTCTCTTGATATGATTTTATAACACTAAAAACAAGCCCAAGGATAAGCCCAACTTGCCTTAAAACCCACGGATCGTTAAATGTTAATGGGTCTTTAATATTAGCTCGTTAAGCCCATTAATAGGAGAATACGCCATTTTGGCTAATAAGCAGTTGAATTAAGCTTAGATAAACTTTAATAAGCCACAGAAACTTTCGGATAATTTTCCCCACCTTTTTGTTATTTTTGGACTAACTTTGCGAATAGTTTCAACTAGAGGGACTAAAACTGCCAACTATGGAAAAACTGTGATTAAAACTGTAAAAACAGTAACTTTAGGGTAGAAACTATTATTATATTAAACTCCAAGCTCAGAATGACATTTTGGACAAGTATGGACTAAAAATGAAAGTTATATATAACTAAGGACTAACGATGCAACGCAAACGCCGTTGGGGTATAAAATGTAAAAACAGTGAAAGATCATGGACCAACAGAATCTATTTGACATTTTTATTTCTATTTTACATTTTACTATTTTCCGTCACGCACGTGCATTTTTAAGTTTCAGTTACGTATTTAATAACGTTACGTTATATTTATATATAACGAGTTTTAACGATTTAACTTAACGTTTTGTTTCACCACTTTCGAGGAAACGATATTATTGGATTTAAATGAAATAAAAATAAGATAATATTATATATAATATTATTTTTGAACTTTAAGCATTTTAAGCATAGCACACTCACATCACCAATCAATCGTTACCCGTTACTCACTTTCACAATCACTATTCATATTAAGTCAAATTTTCAGACTTTACCATTATCCAGGTCGTGTGTTGGAGCCGTTCCCATAAACTTACTTGAATTTACATTTCACCTTGCCAGCTACGCTCAAGGTGAGTCATAGCCCCAATAATACTTTATTACTCGTTTTAAACTACTTGGGGTGAGAAACATGCTTACTTTTATGGATCTTTTAAATAATGCTTTTTGTTTGATAAAACTATTACGTGTTAGCCTAAGTACTGTATCCCAAATTTATGCCTATACTCGTGTACCGTTAGTTCCCGCTGGGAAGCACGAGTGATATAAATAGACCTATTGAGGTTGACACCTCCATCCGTGTTGGAGAACCAACTGTCCAGATAAGACAAACGGATGTATACCATGTCGAAATACAAGTGTCAAGGGATAGAACACTTGCCAGGCCTTATTATTATTACATGAACTCATTTCATGCCACTGTCGTAGCTTCGGTAACATGGAACTTAGCGCAGCGTAGTGGACTTTCGTATAACATTGTGCACACTATAATGTTAACTCGTAAACTTATTGATCCAACTTACTGCTTTATATAAACCTATGAACTCGCCAACCATTGTGTTGACACTTTAGCATGTTTTTCTCAGGTGTTTAGTTGTATGATATATGATGAAGCAAGGCAGCGCTTGGCAGGGGCATAGGCGCACTTTTGGAGTGTACACATAACACTCAAGACCAAAGTTTTTGTACTATGGGACAACTAATAATAAATAATGGGCCTTGTTTTCCGCATTCCTATTTTGTAAAACTTATGTTTAATTAATAAAACTTTTAAAACGGATTTGATAAATTCGTTCTCTATTACTTGTGTTATGATCCAACTAAGTAGCACCCCAGATGTTGTTACCGCTGCAATCTGATTTGGGGGTGTTACAAAATATATTAAGCTCAAAGAGTCTAATATACTCTTTCGTCTCTTGTGTCAAATCATACAATAAATCCTACACTAATATCGTAAATCCAATAATGGTTACAACCAAATGTCCAAATTAACTAAAATATTGCAATAATTTCTAAATACAAATAATCCGTGTCAAAACCCCGGTAATACTCCAATAGCATCCAATCATCGTCGATCACGAAAACAAAACAAAGATAAAGATTAAGTTAGTATCCAAGAATGAAGAATAAAACAACTAAGTCTTGTAAATAAAAACTCAACACACACTAATTAAACCATACCGGACTTGACCCATGTTATAACCAAATAAATATTAACCCTTGACATAGGGCTTATGAGCCCGTTGACTTAGACAAACACACTCTATGGACTGTTGGGCCTAAGCCCAACTTGACACCTCCACAACACTTTACAAAGCTGTTTTCACCATTGTTTTTACTAAACTGTGTTCACAAAAATCCTTTGGTAACCATTTAACGACCTTGCTTCTCGAGTAGCACTCGACCCGTGTCGAGACCAAATCAACGACACAAGACAAACAGATGCACCCTATGTAGGTGTTTTGACCCGAGACCAAAAGATTAACATCGACTCACCCTAATTGGTTTCAACCATAACCGAACACAATCACATCTGGAAATACTTAACTTGATTTTTAAATAAGTAACTCATCAGAATATTTAGCCAATTAAGAGCAAGACCGAAATGATTAGTAACTCCAAATACGACATAGAAGCTACACAATCAAACCCTTGTGTTTCTTGTTTATCGCTACCAAATCAGTTTTCAAATGACATATACCAGCCACACACTAAACAAGTAACACTTAACCAAACTGAGACCCTTGGTGTTCGCTGCTGCTAAACCGAGACCAAACCAAAGACATCCGAGACCAAAGTGGTCTTGGCTTAACCCTAAACGGGTCCAAAACATTTTAACGATAACAAGAAAATAAAACATAGGCTAGGACAATCAAATCCAAACTAGCACAAATCGACAGACCACAAACCTCAACCAAATGGACATCAAACGTACAAATAAATACACAAGATCGAATATACGCCCTCAAGCAAAGATATAAATGCAAAATAAATATATATAGCCGTGAGTCAACTCAACTCGTGAGTTGACTCGGGTGAGTCAAATGACTTAGTGCCGAGTTATCCGAGTTCGGTGTCAAAAACATCAATCCACACGAGTTAGTTGCAAAAACATTTAGTTTAGTTTAGTTTTTAATATAAAATCGTTTTATTTTAATAGATATTGTAACACCCCATCCAAGAATGGGTCAAATGTAACATTTATGACGCCAAACAGAACATACGCAAGCAGAAGAATTTAATAATACAATGGTTACAAAAGTATTCTAAGGGATAATAATAATATAATCAATCTGAACATAACAACTTCCAAAACTAAGATACAAACTAAGTCAAAATGAAAACTCTAAGTCCAACTCTAATCTATGGGGAGCTATCAACAGTGCAGTCCACTAAGAGCTCCTAAGCACTCTTCACTTAAAACCCAGCTTCCCTCTTAAAACCTGCCGCAGGAAAAGAAAATGCGGCTGAGCTTAAAAAGCCCAATGAATAGATATATATAATGAAAGGTAATAAGCAAACGAATGAACAAAACGAAACTAAGGAAACCTGCTGAACAATATACCATAAGTCATGAGAAAATAAATGAATGTATAAGGAATCAAAAATAACAAAGGAATGCCCACGAGCCCTAAACAGATATGTCTAGACATGATAAATGAATAGACCCAAAACAGATAAACATAATCATAATCATAATCATCGCAAAGTCATAGCAAAGTGTACATGGAGTAGCTAGCTCACAATGTACCAAAAGTGAAATGGGGTGTATGACACACACACAATCCATTCACTAAATAACTGAACTGAACAAAGTACCTAGGATGTATCCATACGCTCTCTACAAAATAGATATACATATACAAGTTCGAGATTGTGCATACGTACGTTAATATAATAATAATAAGTATGGCGGCCATGGTTGCTATATAGCATAAGTGGGAACACTGTGGACTAAATCCCACTTCCACAGAGAGTGTCAATACCATTGGTGCATCAATGGCACGGCCATGGACTCCCCATGACTGGCTATAAATATGGGCAACATAATAGGCATAGTACATGCAATATAATGATAAGGGATAATTACAAATTATCCAACTCAGATAATAGCTATATGAATAGAATATAGCATGAAACGAATAATCAAACGAATACTGAATAAATTTGGATCAAAGCATATCAAATAACAAATATCAGGGAATCAATGAGTCATGAGAATCCTTAAGGATAGAGTACAATCAGATTATGTAATTGTGAAAATCATTTAAATGTTGTTTTCATGAAAGTATTCTTTTAAAAACAGTTTTTATAAAAGTCATTAAACCTTCATATAAAAGTGGCATCGCCTTGGTTTCATGGCAATCATTTTAAAGCAGTTTTTCTCAAAACATTATCATGATATATTTAAGAAAGGTTTTCACACGAAGTTATAATATTTAATGGGTTAAAAAGTATCAAAGGGTTCTAATACGGATATTGAAGTCACAAGAGAAAACGGATGAATCAAACCATATCAAACAGAATAACCAAACGAATATCAAATGAATCATAACTCAGAATAGCAAATATCAAGGAATCAAAAGTCATGAGATACCCTTACTGAAAAAGGGCGGAATATCTGTACCTTAGCCAATGAAAGGAAAGCAAACAAATGAATGAATACAAGGAAACAATGTCGTGCCTCTTCAAATGATCTACACGAATTAGTGACCATTCAATACTTATATGTTTATTTCATAAGTTACAAATGGTTTTAATGATTTATGCTTATAGTTATACTCATAAATTATTTTAGTTTTATCTTACAAATCTGGGTCAGTTTCTCACAAATTTTAAGACACATCAAATGAACTCCAGATACTCTCCTAATTTTTTTGAGGTTCCCACACAAGTTAAGTAATTACTCAAATTTTTGCAGATTTTATTAATAAGTGTAAGTACCCCTTTAAAATTCATCTTTCCAGACCTACCCAGAAAAAGAACTGCACAGACACCCAAAAAGTTTTCCCATGACTAACCCATTTCGACACTTCAGAAAAATCCACCAAAATTCCAAGAATCCACACATATACTAAATATTACCCTTGTCAAATTATAGCTCTTAAACCCCCACGGTTTGAAAATTAAAATTCAAAAACACCAGCTGAATTTTCAGACTCCTAAACTCAGGATTGACAACCAATGTTCTAAAAATCAGAAAGTTACCTTCCTGACCTCAAATGATCAAGAAAATTCATATCCAGAAAATAGACAACTTGAACTTAATTTTAGACTCAAGAATCTTGTAAAAATACATTGGTATCATCACGATTTACCCCGTCCAATCCAACCCAAAAATCTGGACAGCATGCAGTGAGACAGAAAAACAACACTAGCCCTAACTCTTTTAAACCCTAACCGACTCTTAATTAATTCTAGGGTTTCAAGGTTTGATTAGCCATATTAATGTGTTATTAATGATTTATATTAGGGCTGAAAACATAGGCTAAGGTTTGGAATGAAACTGATCCGAATGAAAGGAACCAAACATGAAATCTTTACATATATAAACAAGGTTTCAATGTGGCGAAATGTTTCTTATCATATGTATGTATATACTTAATGAAACAACCAGCATAACGATTACTTGATTATGATTAGTTTAGCATGGTTTAATTCTGATTGTATGCATCCATGTATGTGTTGAATAGATGAGAGAAATCAAAGGAATATACAAATACCTTTATGTCGAGACCAAGAGAGATCAAAGGACTAGGATAGTGATCACGAATCAACAACCCAACCAATATACTTGCTACGAATCACAAGGGCTGCAACACTCCTTCTTCTTCTTGATTTTTGGAGAGAAAACACAAGGAATTATGGGACAATTTAGGGTTCGGTTAAGGAGGAATTAAGGAGAGCCGATTATAATTTTTTTGGGGGAGAGGGAACAAACATGTAAAGGAGGGAGGGGGAAAAGGAAAACCGTGTCTTGTATTTAGGCAAGTAGGGGAACCACATCCTTTTATTTTGTTAGATAATTCATTATGTTTTCCTTATTCTTATCCCCTTTGTTTTATAAAAACGTAAAACATAAAATAAAAATTAAAGGTGTCGTTAGTTTTGTAGTTAGGATTAGGACATAGGATTTTAATTTAGTTATTTACGTAGGATATATATTTAAATGTGTACAAATTATATAACATATAGTTTTAATGTCGTTTACTTATTATATATAACTTAGGTAAAAAAAATTCAAATTAGATGTAAAAATGTGAAATCAGAATTTAGGGTTTTACAACTCTTCCTCTCTAAAAAGTTAATTTCATCTGCGAAATTGAAATGAATTGATTAAACGAAAACATACCAGATTACGAAAGGAAATGAATACGATTTTAACAAGTGGAAAGGTTGTTTCTCATGACTCAATCCTAACGATCCAAAATAGCCTCACGCTCTCTCAACAGAACAAATCATAACAAATCTGATCCAACGGATTCGAAACCACATGCGACGGATGATAACTGAGACATCTCAAATGAGATACATGAACTGAAGCATGATATGAACATGAGATAAATACGGAGGCAATGCTAAACGGTAGGAATTTTCACAATCCTATTCTAAAATTCCGACGAATCTAGGAAACGTACAAACGATCAACGAAGTAATTATCGAATTATCGAACGTATAAAATGCATAAGGATAAGGGTAGAATAACCGTAATGATAAGAACGAACTTAAGGACTAACGAATCACTGAATTAATCTCAATATTATGTCAGAACGTCTAACCCTTCTGTATGGAGATACCCCAAGAACACACAACCCCCGGTCTAAAATTCCAAAGTTCCTCTACCACGGTAATTATTCTTTTAGTCACTATAATCAACTCCAGATCTTCAATAAGCAGCTATCTAACCCCCTTCCAACAAAAGATGTTCTATACTTCCATCCCTACCAAAGTACAGGATCCTAACATATCCTCTAAAGTCCGAATAGTTCATTCCTTCTGTCCATTTATCTGAGGGTGAAAAGAAATCTTAACTTGAGTCTGATTTGTCAAGCCTTCTGTAGTTCTCCCTGGAACTGTGAAGTAAAACGCGAATCTCTGACACGATCACTGCTGCCAACTCCAAGTTATGTGTTGGATATTCCGCCTCCTACTGTTCTAGTTGTGTTGACGCATAAGCGATATCCTTCCCGTGTTGCACAAGTGTATAACCAAGTCTCTTCTTGAAATCATTCCCAAAATTGGTACCCACCTAGAAGATAATTCCTGTTTCAGCTCTTCAAACTCAGTTCTCGTGCCTCATCCCATCTAAACTTCTCCTCTCTTCTTATACGCTTCATCAACGATAACGCCAGTCATGAACATCTTCCACAATCCTTCTACAAGACTCAAAGGTTCTAACCTCAGTAACTGTCGTCGGTCTTGACCATCTAGTGATAATCCCAATCTTTGCAGGATCCAAAATGATACCATCTGCTAAGAACGTCTCTTGTCCCAACCACAATATCACCCTTCGAGAATTTTGTTTAAAGCTTCTTCTAACGCAACATTTCTAACACAATACGAAAATGATCCTCATGTTTCTCCTTCGTCTCTGAATACACCAAGATGTCATACTATGAGAAATTTTTCCCAGTACTCACGAAAGACATGATTCATCAGGTCCATAAACAGTCAGAGCATTAGCCAATACTGTTGGCATCACTAACACTCGTAGTGGCTATAACGAATACGAAAGGCAGTTTTAGGAATATCTTCAAGCCATAAATCCATCTAAAGGAAAACTTCGCGTCTTAAAATTGATCAGATACATCGTCGATTCGAGGTAGTGGATAACGGTTTCTAGCAGTAATACGGTTCAGCTTCCAAAAGTCAACACATAATCTCCTACTATTATCCTTCCTCTTTACGAATAAAACCGGGGTAGTCCACGGAGGTGTACTCGGACAATTAAAACCACTTACAAGTTGTTCCTTTAGTCCTTCCCATCTAAATGGTGTCATTCAATATGGAGTTTCAGATTCAGGCAAAACGTCGTTCCATACGGATAGAGTTCTGTCTCATCAGACCTTACTGTTCCAACACTTCTTAAGATATCTTATGCTCCCAATAAGTTCAAGTTATATGATGTTTGTATTATCACATTGATCAGGCGTCATAATACTTGCGTCTTATAATCATGCCTTTATTGGTATCATATTCTACCTCGAGTCGTGACTAAACAATCTCTTAGTACCATGTCATATCAACTTCACATTCTGGTGGAAATCTTGGTGGTTCGTTTAGGAATTACATCAAGAAAATTCAGATTGCAAAATGACTCTCAAGGGAAGATCCATCCAACGGTGTATTAAATAGGTGCTAGAAAAACCTTCACAACCGCGAAGAATAATGTACAAGTTTTCAGGGTAGTAATGATAACAACGGTTAATCAGTCGGAAATCATGGTAATGAATTCAAGATTGTTCAAAACACCAAAGGTGGGATGTAGTATGACAGTAGTTAGCATCTAAATGCTCAGTCCACCAATCCATACCAGAATGATATCGAAACCGTATACTTCCAAAGGAAACATTTTAGCAGAACGAATCCTATTGTCAGAATGAAATGGACAATCCTATACTCGTGGTTACCCACCACCAGATTTCTCATAGGAATGGAAAGGGTTAAGGCATAACTTAATAGTGTGGAGGGGAACCTTAATATGCTTAGCAAAAGCAAGGGAAATCACCGAATGTGTTAAACACACCATGGTCATCAGAATCCTCAGAATGGTCGAAGAGGCATCTAAATGATTAACAAACGAATCATAGGTTAAGGTTGGAATCAGAAAATAAAACTCATATAGTGTAAGGCATAACCATAAAATTCTCAAGGCATTTTAACCTTACTTGGTCACTAAACTCATGCTGAGCAACATGATAAGTTTCCTAAATCTCCAGAAAGAATGATCTTAAATGGGGCTTAACTAAAAGGTAGGGGTACGAATTAGAGTGATGCGGAAACAATATATCTATCAAATGTCTTATCACATAGTCTACCCAATCCTCACCGGTCATATCTTAAGTTCCTCCAGAGTGGAAATCCTAAGGCAAATTCTCAAAGGTTGTTTCATAAGCTCCTATAGTGCAAACCTAAGGGCCTAATATTTACAGGTCATGATTTTATGTACTACAAGTCGAAGCCTTTGCTCTGATACCATAATTGTAACACCCCCATCAATGAACGGGTCAAATGTCACATTTATGGCATCAAACAGAACATACGCAAGTGGAAGACTTTAATAATACAATGGTTACAAAAGTATTATAAGGGATAATAATAATGTAATCAATATGAACATAACAACTTCCAAAACTAAGATACAAACTAAGTCAAAATGAAAACTCTAAGTCCAGATCTAATCCATGGGGAGCTATCAACAGTGCAGTCCACTAAGAGCTC
The DNA here is from genome assembly GCA_021014915.2 of Artemisia tridentata subsp. tridentata. Classification (NCBI taxonomy): domain Eukaryota; kingdom Viridiplantae; phylum Streptophyta; class Magnoliopsida; order Asterales; family Asteraceae; genus Artemisia; species Artemisia tridentata. The sequence continues at coordinate 367,992,901 of CP139509.1, read as the reverse complement.
CTAAGCACTCTTCACTCAAAACCCAGCTTCCCTCTTAAAACCTGATGCAGGAAAAGAAAATGCGGCTGAGCTTAAAAAGCAAAGTGAATAGATATATATAATGAAAGGTAATAAGCAAACGAATGAACGAAACGAAAGTAAGGAAACCTGTTGAACAATATACCATAAGTCATGAGAAAAAAAATGAATGAATAAGGAATCAGAAATAACAAAGGAATGCCCACGAGCCCTAAACAGATATGTCTAGATATGATACATGAATAGACCCAAAACAGACAAACATAATCATAATCATAATCATAGGAAAGTCATAGCAAAGTGTACATGGAGTAGCTAGCTCACAATGTACCAGAAGTGAAATGGGGTGTATGGCACACACACAATCCATTCACTAAATAACTGAACGGAACAAAGTACCTAGGATGCATCCATACGCTCCCTGCAAAACAGATATACATATACAAATTCGAGACTGTGCATACGTACGTTAATATAATAATAATAAGTATGGTGGCCATGGTTGCTATATAGCATAAGTGGGAACACTGTGGACTAAATCCCACTTCCACTGATAGTGTAAATACCATTGGTGCATCAATGGCACGGCCATGGACTCCCAATGACTGGCTACAAATATGGGAAACATAATAGGCATAGTACATGCAATATAATGATAAGGGATAATTACAAATTATCCAACTCAGATAATAGCTATATGAATAGATTGTATCATGAAACGAATAATCAAATGAATACTGAATAAATATGGATCAAAGCATATCAAATAACAAATATCAGGGAATCAATGAGTCATGAGAATCCTTAAGGATAGAGTACAATCAGATTATGTAATTGTGAAAATCATTTAAATGTTGTTTTCATGAAAGTATTCTTTTAAAAACAGTTTTCATAAAAGTCATTAAACCTTCATATAAAAGTGGCATCGCCTTGGTTTCATGGCAATCATTTTAAAGCAGTTTTTTCTCAAAACATTATCATGATATATTTAAGAAAGGTTTTCACACGAAGTTATAATATTTAATGGGTTACAAAGTATCAAAGGGTTCTAATACGGATATTGAAGTCACAAGCGAGAACGGATGAATCAAACCATATCAAACAGAATAACAAAACGAATATCAAATGAATCATAACTCAGAATAGCAAATATCAAGGAATCAAAAGTCATGAGATACCCTTACTGAAAAAGGGCGGAATATCTCTACCTTAGCAAATGAAAGGAAAGCAAACGAATGAATGAACACAAGGAAACAACGTCGCGCCTCTTCAAATGATCTACACGAATTAGCGACCATTCAATACTTATATGTTAATTTCATAAGTTATAAATGGTTTTAATGATTTATGCTTATAGTTATACTCATAAATTATTTTAGTTTTATCTTACAAATCTGGGTCAGTTTCTCACAAATTTTAAGACACATCAAATGAACTCCAAATACTCTCCTAATTTTTCTGAGGTTCCCACACAAGTTAAGTAATTACTCAAATTTTTTCAGATTTTATTAATAAGTGTAAGTACCCCTTTAAAATTCATCTTTCCAGACCTACCCAGAAAAATAACTGCACAGACACCCAGAAAGTTTGCCCTTGACTAACCCATTTCGACACTTCAAAAAAATCCATGAAAAATTCCACGAATCCAAAAATATCCTAAATATTACCCTTGTCGAATTATAGCTCTTAACCCCGCACGGTTTGGAAATTAAAATTCAAAAACACCAGCTGAATTTTCAGACTCCTAAACTCAGGATTGACAACCAATGTTCTAAAAATCAGAAAGTTACCTTCCTGACCTCCAATGATCAAGAAAATTACATATCCACAAAATAGACAACTTGAACTTAATTTTAGACTCAAGAATCCTGTAAAAATACATTGGGATCATTAAGATTTACCCTGTCCAATCTAACCCAAAAATCTGGACAGCATGTAGTGAGACAGAAAAACAACACTAGCCCTAACTCTTTTAAACGCTAACCGACTCTTAATTAATTCTAGGGTTTCAAGGTTTGATTAGCCATATTAATGTGTCATTAATGATTCATATTAGGGCTGAAAACATAGGCTAAGGTTTGGAATAAAACTGATCCGAATGAAAGGAACCAAATATGAAATCTTTATATATATAAACAAGGTTTCAATGTGGCGAAATCTTTCTTATCATATGTATATATATACTTAACGAAACAACCAGCATAACAATTACTTGATTATGATTAGTTTAACATGGTTTAATTCTGATTGTATGTATCCATGTGTGTGTCGAATAGATGAGAGAAATCAGAGGAATATACGAATACCTATATGTCGAGACCAAGAGAGATCAAAGGACTAGGATAGTGATCACGAATCAACAAGCCAACCAATATACTTGCTACGAATCACAAGGGCTGCAACACTCCTTCTTCTTCTTGATTTTTGGAGAGAAAACACAAGGAATTATGGGACAATTTAGGGTTCGGTTAAGGAGGAATGAAGGAGAGCCGATTATAATTTTTTTAGGGGAGAGGGAAAAAACATGTGAAGGAGGGAGGGAGAAAAGGAAAACCGTGTCTTGTATTTAGGCAAGTAGGGGAACCAAATCCTTTTATTTTGTTAGATAATTCATTATGTTTTCCTTATTCTTATCCCCTTTGTTTTATAAAAACGTAAAACATAAAATAAAAATTAAGAGTGTCGTTAGTTTTGTAGTTAGGATTAGGACATAGGATTTTAATTTAGTTATTTAGTTAAGAAATATATTTAAATGTGTACAAATTATATAACATATAGTTTTAATGTCGTTTACTTATTATATATAATTTAGGTAAAAAAATTCAAATTAGATGTAAAAATGTGAAATCAGAATTTAGGGTTTTTCAGATACCGATTAGGGTTTTCAAAAATAAATGAAATAACAAGGAAAAGTGGCGCGTGGCCTTACCAAATGAGAGATAGACGGTGGAGGAAGAGGTGATGGGTAGCGGTGAAGTGGTGGTGACGGCGGTGTGCGGCAGTGTATGACCAAACGAGCTCCTCTTGGCTCCAAACGCTCCAGAACTACCTCCCTTGTCTTGATCTATATGATCGGCTAATAAAACAGGTCGCTAGAATTTTGGCTGAAAAAGGATGACGGCGCCGGAGTTATAATTTCCGGTGGAGGAGTTAACTAAATGATAGAGAGGAACCCTAATCGAGTCTTTTATATGGAGGGGAGGGGGCAAAGCTGGTCAAATGATAGTGGAGGGGGCGGCGGTGTAATTTTAAAAAGGGGGTAGAATTTGAAATTTAGTTAAACTTTCAGCTTATACATTGTGGGCCCCATTTGACATAGCAAACGACCGTTTTAAAATATGGGACTTTCGCCATTGAGTCCGAAATAATTTCCCCGATAAAAACGAGTATTAATACGTGTATCTTTCCCGGAGTTAATTTATTTAATTAATCGATTCGTTTCGTGTATTTTAAGTTCTGCCGGCTCGATAAAGGAAAAACGTTCACGTTAAACAAGATATCCACGGTTTTTCAAACCCAAACAAGTTCAAAGAAATTTAAAAGCTGCGGGAAAAAAAATGTTTTGCCTAGTAAAATAAGTTTAGGAAATTTACCGGGTGTTACAGCACATACCCTTAAAAAGAAATCGCGTCCTCCCGATTTAGTTCAAGTTATAGATCGGAACAGTGTCGGTGAAAAGGTTATGGTACTAGTAACAAATTTAGGTCTCACTAGGCTATTTTAAGGGTTTCTCTTTGCTTATGGGAGGGTATCTAGGTTGTCTGTTATAAATTGTCTCCTCTTTGTTGACTTGGCGAGGTACGATGATTCCGGGAGTAAGCTCAATAGGGGAAAACAGTTTAAGTCTTAACTACGCAATGTTTCATAATTTTGCTAGTGTGGTCTCCTTTTAAATTCTCACGGTCTTAAACCAATATATGGTCCATGTCCTAGTGACACAAAATCCTAACCTGATACATATAAGATGGTAAAAATGGCGAGGTAACTGATCTTCAAGATTTTTGTTTCGGAATTATGCGTTTTCCTCCCTAGAGGAATGGATAAAATATCGTTTGAAATCTTTATTTGGGTAAACGTTTGTACGAATTTGACCAAAATCACTTCCTAGGTATTACGCATTTCTTTGTTGGGAATTAATAGTTATGTAAGCTGACACATTTTTAAAAGATTGAAAATTTTGTAAGACGGGTTTTTAATCATGGTATGGGTAAGATACTTTTCACAAAAATTGACGTTTGACATTTCTCTACAAAAGTTTGATAAAATTTGACTAGAAGAAATTAAATCCTCAACATAGGTATTTCAGAAAAATATCACTACGAGTTTCAGAGTTGTTACAAAAGTAAGAACGCCAAAGAAGAAGGGTAGTCGAGCATGTACGTCCACCTATGTTCCCAACTATCTAAGTTAAAAGATATAGTTGCCAATGTTGAGCGAGGTTCAATGTTTAACATCAGGCGAAGCTCATAGATGTAAGTATCCAACTTGTTAAAACGGTACTAAAAGGTATCCTGACAGAAATTGTTGTACTGGAGGTCTGAAAGTGATTACTTGGTGCTAAGAGGTATCATGACTTAGATTGTTGCACTAGTGATCTGAGGGCATAAATCAGCCTGACACTATGTTGAGAAAAGTCCTTCTTGTTTACAAGGTGAGATCGGGTATCAATAGTCGCTAGGTAAGCTAAGATCTCTTGGCATCCTAGTGTTGAAGTCAGGTCACATAAAAGAAATGGGTTTTGAGTCTGTGTTGTCTAGACTCCTAGAGGGTACAATATCTTGAGAGCGATGGTATATTGACAACCTAGTTCAACGCATGCACTACTAATCAGGGAATCTATTCGCATGGAACGAATGGGGGATGAAACAGTATCAAGTCTTGGTAGGTTGTTATCTATAGTTTCAGGCGAAAGTGTGGAATTCGCTTCTAAAGTTTGATTTATTTTCAAAGGGGAAAATATTGGTTATTCTGTTTATGAAGTATTAGTATAAAAACATTTTTCATGGAAGTAAATGGTTCACATGGTGATTGCAAAAATTCTTTATAAAATAGTTTGTAGAACAGTTCATAGGGTGATAGAGAACGATTTATTGTTTATAAAATAATGACAAAATCATAGTTAAATTTGTGATTTATTAGCAAGATAAAGATCGGTTTACACCATGACTTGCGAGATGGTTTGTAAAACAATTGATAGGGTGATAAGAAGATCATTTGTTATTTGTAAAATATTAGCAAAGCGGTAGTCTACTTAGTGATTTGGTAGCAAAATGGTTCATCGGGTGTAACCACTGGTAAAAATATGACATTACAATAAAACTATACTTATCCTTTTTCCACGTAGAAATTTTATTTATTTATTATTATCTGTTCATAACTGTTATCTTATGTGACATCTCCGATAAACGTGCTCGCTCGCAACCTAACCTTAACTAAATTAATGTTTATCTATATAAATATCTTTGACCTAAGACTTTATGAGATTCCATTTACCACTTTACGTTATTTCGTTAACTTACGATTAAAACTAAACGTTTCTTATTTAATACGAGTTTTATGAAACCCTAAACTACCATAGCAACATATAAAAAATAACGAAACCCTAAAAATACTAAAATATAAATTATCTGAGTAATGTACAAGTCACTAAAGCACAAAAACCCTAATTCCCCTATAACTCCCGATAAAACTCTAATTTCTCAAAACTATTATTATATGTAATAAATTCACAAACTCTAATTAATATTTTTACAAAATATATATGTACAAGTCTTCTAAACCAAGGTACAAGTCTTTAATGCATAAAACTAATTATTTATAAAAACCTTATATAAATCTTAATAATAATTATTTTAAAAGGCATAAATTGTAATAATTTCACATAATAATTTTTAAAATAAGTTTATTAATTTATAAAATGAATGTACAAACCCTCAAACCTATAGTACAACCCTTTAATGCATAAAAACTTAAAAACCTATTTAAATACCTTAAAACCTTAATAAAAATTACATAAAAATTATATAAATTAGGAAATTATTAAAATTATATTTTTTTTATTTTCTAAACCCTAGCACAACCCTCCTAAGCCTAGAGTACAACTTCCCAAAGCACAAAAATCATTCTTCTATACATATATACAAATCGATATATCTATTTTTATTTCACAAAACCTTAAAAATCATTTCTAAAAATCCCTAAACCCTAGGAAGCCTACCTAAACCCTAACCCTAGAGTACCACATGACCAAGCATGATGTACAACCACCTAATGCTCTATTCGAACCAAATTTCCCAAATTCCTATAACCTAGTTTGATCCAACCAAAACTAAACTAAAACCCTAAATTACTTAAACCCTAAGACACTAAATGAAAGAACACAACACCTCCACATCCCCTCTCCTCTAGAACTTCATACTTGTATGGTTTAAACACAACCACATCACCCCTTCATCACCATCACCTCCATACGCCACATTTTCCCCCTCCTCTCCATCCATATGGCACCAATAGGAATTAAACACATCCATATGTCCCCTCCTAACCCTCATTGTCATTTTCACAAACCCTAATCCATACCTTCTATAAATATCAAACCCATTTCATTTCTTTCTACAAACCCTAAGCGACACACACTCAAAACAACCAAACTTTCATCCCCTACTGATCTAAACAGCCTAACATAAGTCTAGGAAAGAGTTCTTATAAAGTCTAGGAGGAAGGAGGAACCTTTATGCTCACCTATAAATCCTTTCGTCCCATACGCCCTAGTCGACCAAGATAATAAGTTGCGTGCCGGAGGCGTTTGTCAACTTTGTTTTCCATCCAGACTGTCCAGGTAACTGGAAGTACGATTTGGCACGGAGTGGCATGGATTTTCTTTTATAAAAAGAGTGTCTATTTGTTATCATTCAGCTAAAAATGTAACTTTTATAACGTATTTCAAAACCTCCCGTTGGGACCTCTATAATGTAACTCTGATATAGATAAATGAATGATAACAATTTTATTTAAAACGTCTCTTTTCGAGTCGTTTTCTATTCTCATGACTGTGAACCTTGAAGTAGCACCCCAAACTTATATTCCGCTGCGTATATCGAAAATGGGGGTGTTACATCGGGTGACAGAAAAATAGTTTTGAAAAGTAATGGAAAAATAATTTTTAAGATTGTAGTAACACACTTTTATTGTTTTTAAATCAAACGGTTGCTAAATCAGCCCACAGGAGAGTAAAATGGTTCATAAGGCCGTAGTAAAACTTGTAGGTTAATCGTAACATAGTTTACAAATTTTATTATGAAGATGCTCGTTGGTTTATGAAATAGTAGGAAGGTAGCGAATTAGTTTATTACTTAATAATAGGATAGCTGGTACAATGAGTTGTAAAACAATTTATAGGGCTGTGGGAAAATAATTTATTATTTATAAATTAGTAACAAAACCGCAGTTTGTGATATATTAGCAAGATAGTAAGTCGGTCTATAAAGTAACTGGTGGGATGATATTAAGAATTCAATTCATCGTTTATAAAATAGTGGTAAAGTCAAAAATTTTGTTTTTATGATATAGTAGTAAAACGTTTTGTAGGATGACCGCAAAATGGTCAGCCAATAATTGAAAACAGTTTGTATGTTAGATAGCGACACAGTCCTTTATGGACTCGATTTGTGATTACTAAATGTTCAAAAAATAGTGAAAGTATAGAACGTAATTGAAGTATGATGGAATGTAGAAGTTGAAATAAAACTGTATTGCTTAAGTGCGTAAACAACCAAAATGAGATGAGTCAAAATATGAGAGTAAAAATGCGGTAAGTTACGAATGTAAGTAAGAATGAGATAAGTACGTACGAAGTTAAGGTAATGATTTGAAACTATTTATATCGCGGATAATATGCCCCATTAGTGGTGACTATTAAAACGAATGTGTTGAAAAAATAAAGCATGTTTAAGATTGTGTAAAAGAAGATAAACGAATGCTAATGAGAGTGCTATAGTTGAAAATCCGTGTAAAGTTTAAATGTGGAAAGAGTTGGGTAGACAGAAAGGGTAATAAGTAAAAGCGTTGAAAAATGGTGAACGAGGATTAATGAATGCAAGTTGTAGTGAAAATGTAATCACATAGAAAATGTGTAAATATATAGGTAGGTTTCATATATCTTATGACGCTTGTTTAACTAAATAAAAATGAGTGTAAAAAGTGGGTGCTAAAAAGTAAACGGCTTGGATCCATGGTTAAAGTGTAAAGGGGTGGAACGGTTAATGATCTTTCGGAATAATTGGTTAATGGTCCATGAGTTATATCAAATCCTGATCATCCGGATTCGAGTTATCTAATTCAGTACCATCTTCGGGACGCAACCACTAGGGCGTACATCGCTATCAAGGTCATCACAAGCAACTATACTTACAAACTTAAGGTTACAGCTTTCTTAGGAGTACTATTATCTCACTTACAGTCTCCAAGGTCTACTTCATACGACTAAACCATTAATGTGTCCATTTTGATTTGACGGGTTGCTTCCTAAGGCAACTAATGATGTCATCTGACTTATCAACTTATAATGCGGGGTATTCAATCTTCCTTACAAATTGAGGGGCAGGGGAAAATGTGATATTAGACCTAATGGCCTAGGGCAATACCAGAGTAGTAATGTTTTCAAAATAGTACATCAATATGATACTTCTTTAAAATAGCAAAACCAGTGTTGACCATTCAAGACAGTATTTAAAATAGTATGTTGAAATAGCGTACCCAAAATAACGTATCCAAAAATAGTTTTCCCGAAATAACGTTTTCAAAATATCGTATCAATTTATATATATTATATATATATATATATATATATATATATATATATATATATATATATATATATATATATATATATATATATATATATATATATATATATATATATTTCGTAAAATAACGTATCGCAATTCATTGTTATATAAAGGGGGTAGTAAGGTGGGCATTTGGTATTCCCGAGGGATAAGTGAAAGGTTAGGTATCTTTTCTAAAATAGTGGTTCGGTTTGCTACATAAGTTCCTAAGGCTTCTGATGGGTTACAAATAAACCTATCGTATGTTTTCTAGGTCTTGTTAAAGATTCATTGGTTATTTCGTTGTTTACTTCCATCAAGAGATCCTTCTTATAGGTATTATGGGAGGGTCGTTCCTAGACGACTAGTGATCTAACTCGGTCCATCCATTGAGTGTAAGGTTTGGGGTAGCGGTGACCGTAACATAACCAAAAAAACGAGGTTAAAGAAACAAATTCAAACGAGACTCAAAATCATAGAATCAAGCAATCTAAATTCAAACAAAGCTAAAGCCAATTAAAAACACTCCAATAAACTCAAATGTGTTTAATACAATATCGAACGAGTTAATATAAACAGCTTGAATTCAAAACGGTGACCGATCGGGTCTCACCTAACCCGGTGCAGACATAATCAGACGGCGAAGGACGAGTACTCCATATGTGTGGAAACGTATAGCGATTCGAAGAGTATTACGATTAATGAAGTGTTGCAATATAGGTGCATCATGTGTAGGGATAAACCTTCGTGATATTCGGTGCTCGTGCACATATGCAAAACTTTACCATTCCCAAAATCAAATAAAAAAAGCCCGAACATAATTCTGTTATAACTACTCCCAGTATCGCAAAATTCATTTCTGAGACGTAGGTGACCGGGCCACGTCCCCACTATCCCTGGCTGATTATAGGTTATCAGTCTACCCTCAACCGAGGATCAATGAATTTCGGGATACTCAGCTTATTTACCCTAGTACTATGTCCCTCACTTTAAAATCGTTTTAAAAACTACAACGAGTATTCAAACTCGGGATCAAATATTGTGTTTACGCAAGGAAATGGCGTAACTCCGTGATAAGTTTGATGCATAGGCGTAAGTATAAGAAAATACTTATAGTGAATAGTGAAAACAATGGAAAATAGATCATCAAATAGCAAGGCACACATTTCATCAAATATATAATTACATATCTCATCAATTATGTTATCCAAACAAAATTACAAGCGAGACATCAGCTTGGCAGGCAGGCACGTGACAGTCATAGGATTAAGTTTTCATAAAAATGGTTATAGTCTAGGTTTTTGAAAATACCCAGTTCTCTATAGGCTCTGATATCATCTGTAACACCCCCAAATCGGATCAACGGAAGCATACAAGTCTCGGGGTGCTACTCGATTGTTATCACAACACAAGGTACAAAGAACGGTTTTACTTCAACTGTTTTTAGAAGAAATTTCATAACTGAAAACATACAATTTACATCATTCAAAAATAGTGCGGAAAATATAGGTCCATAAGGGATTTAAAGCGGTCCCAAATAGTTTTCAGAGTCATCTATGACCATGCCATGCCCTTCGCCAAGCTCCTCAAAAAGTAAGATATGCAGCGGAAAAGATCTAACACCTGAGATAAAACATGCTAAAAGTCAACACAAAGGTTGAGTAAATCGATATGTTTAAAAGTAAAGTAGTTGATCACAATATTCCAAGTTTAGAAGAAAGTGGGCTACGTTGTTATACGCCCGAAAGTTCAGATGTTACCACTGCACTAAGCTCATGACACACAAAACGTTAACCGGCACCAATAACATTGGCGTAAGTCGACAGTAACCGCGTAATTTATATTATAAAGTTGCCCTCAAGTAGGTACTTTGCCAGATACCTAGATAACTCGAATATAGTACAACACATGCGACCGGACCCAGTCAACATGGCGGGATGGTCAATTCCTATAGGCCTATATCCCTATATTCGCGCTCACTCGCAAGTGATTAATGGTTCATGATCGAGGGACTTTCTTTTGGCAAGGACGGTACTTAGTGCTTATCAGATGTTCCGCAAAGTTTTCAGTTCAAAGAACAGTTTTCAAACAATTGTGATCATAGTAAAAACAGTAGCATGTATCTCACCCCAAGTAGTTTACAAAACAGTTAAGATAAATAAGAGTGGGGCTATGAACTCACCTCAGTATGCAGCAATGCAAGATATCACAACTAGAATCAAGTAGTAAGACACAACGACATTCAGGAAGTATAAGCATAACGGTACTGGATCGGCACAACCTAATAAGTAACATGTTTAAGAAATAATCCTCAAGTAGTTTATGAAGCAGCGTTCGTTGAATACTCGTGTTAATATAGAAGGGTTTAGTTTTCTATGGCGATAAAAGAAGTAAACATTTATATATCGTGTGGACGTTAGAGAAATATTAAGAGGATAAGAGTCGGTGAATAACAATTAAACAACAAGAAAAGACTGAAGAAAAAGAGGAAAAAGTTCTCGTGTAGAAGTCGTAAAATGTACAATCAAACAGTAACTCACGCCAAAACGAATAGAATCAAGAATGAACGAATAAACGATAGCGAATGAATATAAGACTAAAGATAAGTCGATGAATGAGTTGGATGTTTACCCCGTGTCCCAAAAATGTAATTTTGTATATATTTGGATAAAGTCGTTTTATATAAATTTAGATTTAGGTATGTTTATAAGTGTCGAAAGGTTTTATAAACTTTGACGTAACGTGTCCATTTATATTACGTTTCCGAGTCAATGTGAATATTTGTAAACAAGTTTTATTACAAATTTTATAAGTTTTATAAGTTTCATATCGTTATTATTCGCGTAATTATTAGATTTGGTTTATCGGATAATTTGTGTCCGTTCGGGTCCAAATATACTAAGCTCAACGAGTCTAATATACTCTTCCGTCTCTTGCGTCAAATCATACAATAAATCCTACACTAATATCGTAAATCCAATAACGGTTACAACCAAATGTCCAAATTAACTAAAATATTACAATAATTTCTAAATACAAATAATCCGCGTCAAAACCCTGGTAATACTCCAATAGCATCCAATCATCGTCGATTACGAAAACAAAACAAAGATAAAGATTAAGTTAATATCCAAGAATGAGGAATAAAACAACTAAGTCTTATAAATAAAAACTCAACGCACACTAATCAAACCATACCGGACTTGACCCATGTTATAACCATATAAATATTAACCCTTGTCATTGGGCTTATGAGCCCGTTGACTTAGACAAACACACTCTATGGACTGTTGGGCCTAGGCCCAACTTGATACCTCCACAACACTTCACAAAACTGTTTTCACCATTGTTTTTACTAAACTGTGTTCACAAAAATCCTTTGGTAACCATTTGACGACCTTGCTTCTCGAGTAGCACTCGACCCGTGTCGAGACCAAATCAACGACGCAAGACAAATAGATGCACCCTATGTGGGTGTTTTGACCCGAGACCAAAAGATTAACATCGACTCACCCTAATTGTTTGAAATTAGACCAAAAGATTAACATCGACTCACCAAAAGATTAACATCCACAGCGAGGCTCTCAGAAACAAATGTAACATGGTTATCTATTTGGTAACGACACAAGACAAACAAGTGTACAAGTAGTTACCAAATAGATAACCATGTTACATTTGTTTGTTGGTCACTTCCATGCAGTAGTCTCTTATTGCAGACTTGTATATTTGCAAAATTGCAAGTTGCAACTTGCATTAGTGGGCAAATACTAAGAACATACAAAAAAAAATAAAAAAAAAAAAAAAAAAAAAAAAAAAAAAAAAAAAAACTATCATGACTTGACATTAGTTGCAACTTACAAATTGTATCATTCAAACAACAACAGTAGGCAAATAACAGTTGCATTTTTGCAGACATTAGGCCTTTTAGTCATAACAAAATTAGCAACAAAATCAACCATGAAATAGTAGTATCTTTGATATAAGAATGCCAATTCTTGAAAAAATAAAAAAAATAAAAAATAAATAAACTCGGGTTAGTCAGGTTGACCCGAACCCGAATAGGCAAACTATTTTGAACCCGATACCCGACCCTATTTGAACTCGGGTTAATCGGGTTGACCCGATTGACCCAAGTTAGATTTTGAACCCGATTAACCCGACCCGAATATTCTTATTCGGGGTCGGGTCGGGTCGGGGTCGGGTCGGGATTTTTAACACCCCTAATTACCACACATGAAAGTGTGGACTTTATAATTTTAACCGTGAACATTTAACCTTTAAAATGTGAAGGATTTAACTAGTTTTGTGTAGTGCTAGATTGCAATTTTTTTTTTAATATATATATTTTTTTAATTTATTTTTAAATGGTAAAACTTATTATTTAGCATTAGTTTCTGAGAGCCTCGCTGTGGATCTTCGTCAAAGGCCCCTAAAGCTTCGAAGAGGTCTGAAGATTACACATATATAAACTCTAGGGTTAATACATCTGGAGGTTACTAAAGTTTCCCAAAAATTTGAAAAAAGTTACTAAAGTTTTTTTTTGTTGAACCGGGTTACTATAGTTTCCCAGTTCGTCTTTCCCTTTCTAGCCTGCCTATTTTCACTAGTTTCCCAGTTCTTTTTCTGAATTTTTGGGAAACTATAGTAACTTAATTCAAATTTTTGGGAAACTATAGTAACTTAGTTCATCTTTGGGAAACTATAGTAACTTACTTCAAATTTTTGTGAAACTATAGTAACCCGGTTCAAAATTTTAAATTTTGGGAAATTTAGTATCTTTAGTAACTTTTTTCAAAATTTTGAGAAATTTTAGTAACTTCCGGATATATTAACCCATAAACTCTATGATCGATTAGTCCTAACTATAAATATTTCGTGTAATGAAATGAAACGGAGCAAACAAAAGTTCAAAGTATATTAAGAAAAAAAAAAAAAAAAAAAAAAAAACTTTATATCCGACAACAAATTATGTCAAAGATTCTTGTATTTATTATACCATCATTTGTGGTGCATTATTATGTTTGTCACACGCAGAAAAACACTATGCTAAGGATTAGATCCATTAAATGGTTTGAAGTTTGAACCATTGGGAGGTCATGGAATTCATGCAAAGTGCTTTAACGTGAAACTATTAAATCATGGGCCAAAACGTGGAATTTCGATGGATTTACAAAAGAATTAATAGAAGAATCCCAAATTGATAGTATGTCGCAATGCATGGATTTTAAGTAATATCTAGGGTATACAAGTATTCGTTTATCTAGAATGGGTATATTGTTCAAAAAGCTATAAACCACATAATACACCACCGAAAGGCTTTGTCTCATTTGATATCCACCTCCAAAAAAACTTTTGGGCCAACCGAAGAGATTTTGTGGATAAAAGGTCATAGGTTCGAGTCTTGGCTTGTGCTCACTCCGGTTGGTGCTCCTCTAGGTCAAGAGAGTTGCCGAAACTATTTTGTGTAGGATGAACAATGATTGATGCCAAAAAACACGTGTGATCAACCACATAATACACCACAGGCAAATGACCCTTTGGCTTTAGGTTGTAATTCACTTTCTGTTCAAACAATTTATTTGATGCGATACATATACAAACGCCGATAAATAGCAACGTGCATATCTTTATTATTATTATTATTATTATTATTATTATTATTATTATTATTATTATTATTATTATTATTATTATTATTATTAATTTAATTATTTTATTTATTTTTTTTTTTTTTTTTATTATTATTTTTTTGAACTTAAATGTGCATATCTCACTTTTATTATTTCGTTATTGTATTTCTGTTGTCTCCTAAGGAAAATAATAACCTTTTGAGTAGAATAGTCTAAGCTTGTAAATGCAAACACTTATCAGTTTGTTACGTGTAATTTTTGACACATACCCAGAATTTTATGTGAAATGAATTTTACCCGTTCTTCTTTGCAAAATCTAGAAAGAGTAAATGAAGGAGGTTGGCGGATGAAAATGAAGGGGGAAATTGCATGTTCCCACAAGTGGATTGGTACGTTGATTCCTATGCATAGAGATTGCATGTGAAGCATTCATTTCCCTAAGCTATCTACACATATATAAAAGACAATGGAAAATAACTCTTACGCGTAAAATTTGTGTATAGAAATATGAGCAGCATATATATGTCGTCTTAAACTCAAAAGATAAGACAAAAGCAAAATAAAACACGTTAAACGGATCAAACATGGATTTGGACACATTATTTAATATTTATACATCTCAATCAGTGAGTGAAGAAATAACACGGCTATCATAATATATCCCAACACAAAGCCTTGCCATTTTAAGCCTTGTAATTACTCCAAACTTTCATTTTTTCATTAAAAAAAAAATAATAAGAAAAAAAAAAAAGAAGCTAATTTTCACATCCTTTCGAAAAATAAATTTAATATCTTGCAAACAGTAAATTATTAAGTGATAAAAAATACACGAGCGCGATAGAAAGAATTATCTTTCAGTAGACGGGCACTTCGATATGCTTTCGACGAACTTTTTTTTCGAGCTTTTTTAGTGTTAAAATTTGCATCTGAAAAAATCACATGTGATTGTTATTTTATAAATCATGTGTAATCACACAAATCACATGTTATTGCATAAATCACATGTGATAAAAATAACGAATCATATGTGATTTTTCCAGACGTAAATATCAATACTCACAAAAAAAAACTCGAAAAAAACTCGTTGCAATGACATTATTCGTTTCGTGTAACGATTAAAGGTTTATAGAATATTTAATTTTTATTTTTTTAATTATTTTTTTTAAATGAGAGCGTATTTTTTTAGTTTTTTGAAAATGTAAATGACAAAGATTTGCTCATTGAATCTTAAAAAAATTTGTGTTCTATATTGAATTTTTCTCTTTATATTGTTTCAGTAAATATTAAAGGCGTGTAGACTATACATACAAGTAACATATAAACTCTACTCGTATTACTTCTCTGTTTCATTTTTAATACTCTGTCAAATAATTGTAGTAGTTGGCAGTTAAGAGTTGAAATTACAGGATTGACATTGACTTTTGAAGCAAGGTAAACCATAATGGAAGAATGTACTGATAACATAATGGGTCAAATTAATGGAAACTTAAATAGATGTTTATCATGAAACAAGGATCAAATGTGTTGGGTCGGCTCGCTTATTTAGTGATTTTAGTACACCAACTTTATCTTTATGTCCGTTTCTTAAAAATGTATATAATGAATGATACTGCAAATCTTTTTATCAAGAGGTCAATTTATGAGCATTCTGAAAACAGTTATATATAGAGAGAGCTCATATATATATTCTTAGTTTGTTCATCCTATTAGATTCGTTTTATATTTGCTAGTTTTATCAATTTTTAAGCACTCAAAAATCCATGGGTCATGTGAAAGGAGACAAATCGAAAGATCGAGTAATGCTTTGCACACTTTTAAAATTTATTGAAACACTCTTATTTAAGCTTTAAGTGGTTGTACAAAATTCAAGCTGTGCTTTATCTGTGCTTTATCTGTTTATACTGTGAGTGTGCAAATCAATTAGTTGAGTGTGTCAATCACTTCCCAAATCGAAAGTCAGCTCTACCACAAACATACATATTAAAGGAGATACCACCAGAATTAAAGAGTCAACACACAAAGTCAACTCTGCAATTCACACACAAAGTCAACTATGCAATTAACACACAATAACAACATACATCTCCGACCAAACATCATCTTGATCATAGAGACAAAGTAAAATGCAATGTAATGAATAGACCCTTATAATTATGTAGATAAGTTAGTTAGAGAAACTTCTAGAAGCTTAGCTTGTATATAAATAGCATTGTATAATGTATAGCTCTCGTTTCATTATATACAAAATGGTGAAGTAACAAATTTTGTTTTTCAAATTTCATTACAATAATCCATTAGTTACGTTCTGTTACATCTCAAACCTCCGTTGTTGATATGGTATCAAAGCTCTTATCATGAATAAGCTCATTATAAATCATCATTTTTACCAAACAATAATGACCAAATCAACATCATATCTATTTCTCATTCAATCAATTCTTGATAAAAAAAAAAAAAAAATGCTTCAATTCACAATAAAGTCAAACCTTTAATTCACTATTTATACCGTTAAAAACAGTTAAAGTTAGTTAGAACCTCCATTAATTCACTCAAATCACAATTTGTACAGTCAAATTCTACAATTTCATTGCTTTTTATCATTCAAATCAACATACATAATAATCAGTCAAAAATGGCTTCTGGTGATACATCTAATGGCAACACATCAACTGTTATTGTTAACTCATTAACTGTCGACCAGATCAATTATGATCATCCACTATATCCACATCAAACATATCATCGAGGCTTGGTGTTGATTTCTAAGAGGTTAATTAATTCAGACAATTATAGTTCATGGAAAAGGTCAATGGTTATTGCTATGAATGCAAATAATAAGAAGAAAATTATCACTGTAACTTCATAAAACCACGTATCAAATCATCTCTTAAGGCCCTGTTTCTTTTTTACTAGATGGGGAAGAATAGTGGGGCCTACTCGTATATAAGTCACTTAATGGGGAAGGATACATTTATTTAGCCTTGTGAATTAAGACTCATTAGTGGAAAAAGTGGGCCTCATTTAAAAAAATAATACTATTAAATTTGTGGAACCCACTTTCCTTCCCCATTTAGTAAAAAAGAAACGCAGTTGTTGAACAAATCAGTAACAATTTGAATTTCATTAATTCTGTGAGTAAATTTGTGGTTTGATTGCAAGAACATAATGCACAAATTGATGGTCACAGAATTAACCAACTTAAAAATGATACAGTTCAGTTAAAACAAAATGATTTTATAGTTAAGGTTTACTATCACAACTTGAAGGGACTATGAGATGAATTTGATGCACTTGAACCCCTTAGGCTACCCACACTCTGCTGGGGATGTTCGGTCGATTGCAAGTTTCCGGCAAAAGCGACCGATCAAATGAAAGGTCGCTTGGAGTGTAGAGCCAAGGTCGGTCGCTTTTTTTTTAACTATCGATCGCCTAAACGACCGATTGTTTAATAGTTTGTACGTGTTTTTGTGTAAAAAAAAACTTATTTGGAGTGTGGCAGGTCAGTCGCTTCTGGTCGCTGGAGAGAGAAAGCTAACGTGACAGCCGGTGACCCAGGTCGCTTTGGGTCATGAGTGTGGCTAGCCTTATATGTGTTTTTGTATTTGTAATTGTGATAACGGTATAGAAAATGGAGAAAGGGATTAGAAGGAAAAGGTTAGTACAATTTGTGATGGGACTTGATGACAGTTACTCAAACATTATGGGTCAAATTCTTCTTGTGCCATTACGTTGTAACTGTTGCTGAGCAGACTTGCACATTTTCTGCATTTTCTGTTTTGACCCATTTCTAAAACATGTACTGTACTAAATGAAACTTGAACATAAACGTATATATAACATATTCGAAATTGTAACACCATGATTTTATAAGTTTTAGTAATAGACTTGTGTTGTGATCATAGGATGTCTAAGAGCAGTGGGTACCCTGGAGCCATGGCTCAAAATCCCCTTCCACGTCAGCAAAAATCTCTATGGCACCAGAAATCTCACGGCACCACATTCTGGGCGGTACCCACGGCACTAGAAAATGTGGTGCCGTCATCCTTTTTTTTTTTTTTTTTTTTTTTTTTTTTTTTTACATAAAATAAAACACACATAAAAATAAAATCCTAGTGCTAGTTGGTGGTATACTTTGCCCGGATTCGTACATAAACAATCATCATTTTTTGGAAATTAAAGATAAAAATTAAAGATAAACAATCATTCGTACATGAAGCTCATTTTTGGGTCAAAGCTCAACCCAATATACATAACTTAAGACCAACTACCCAATACTTAGGATCACTTTTACGTTCAAAAAGAAATCTAGCTGGTCAATAATTCTTGTCTTCTTCTCTCCAATAATTCTTCGTCTTCTTCTCTCCAATAAATCTGCAACTCAAAGAAAAAAAAACAAACCAAATACAAACACAAACACAACATATAAACACAAACACAAACAAACCCACAAAAAAAAGAAAAAAAAAGAAAAAAAGAAAAAAGAAATCCACGGCGCAAGATCACCAGGGCTGGCCACCATGGCGCCAGCAGCCATGGCGCCACCCACGGTACCATGAGCCATCCAAATTTCTCGGCTGGTCCGACGGCGCCATGTTACCAGCCAAGGGTACCGAGTGCTCTAAAGGAGTTTCTAGAACAATAAGGCCCCTCCCAACAATAACTCATCTTTAAACTTTAACACACTGTCACATCAGCTTTAACACACTCATCTTTAACTCAGCTTTAACACACCCAACAATAACTCAGCTTTAACACACCTTAACTCACCTTTATATCAAATATTTTCAAATTCAACCCCTAACTTATAAATTACTTTATTTTTGAAAAACATAACATTCATTAAAATTGGTGATACTTGCGAGAGAGTTTTATAAGAAGTAGTGTGAGAAAATGAAGTGTTCTGAAAGTGGGTTTTATACTGAAAAGTAGCCGTTAAACTAGCCGTTGGAGGCTATTTTAAAATTCATATTCAAAGTAAAAGTAACCAGGCGGGATATATTTATAATTTATAAATTCAATTCAAATTCAATTCAATTTAAAATTTATAAATGAAACGGGCGGGATATATTTTGAATTCAAATTCAATTTATAAATTCAAAATGAAAGAATCTTGGGCGGGATATATTTATATCCGTTTCAAATTCAAACTCATTTTAAAAAACGTGTGGATTTCTAGCCTATAAATACCCAGACTTCTCAAACACATCTCACACACAAACACATTCAAACTGCTAAGATATTCAAGATCCAAACTTATCATTCCCCAAAATGCAAATGACTTTCAAAAAAGATTTCTTACAACAATTCCCCAGTCCTCCTCGCCAAGATTTTTCGCAACAATTTCCAAGTCCACCACATGAAGAAGTCCATACTCCACCGGAGCATATCTTTCCGGTTTTCCAACCAGAAAATGAACTGGTGAACAATCCACCGATTGTCGACCAAGACCCAAATCCGTTTGGTTTAACAGAGGAACAACTCAGACTTATGGAGCAAGATATGGAAGTCCTGCTAGAAATGGAACAATGTGAATGAGAAGATGAAGCTGCTCGTTTGGAGCAGCAAGCCAGAGACGAAGAACAACGTAGGAAGAACTGGGAAATGGGTTGGTTCTCACCTGATTCCTCTTCGAGTGAAGACGGTTGGGTCTCAGATGATTCCTTCCATTAATTTGTAGTTTCATTTTAATTTCCGTATCGTAGTTTCATTTGTAGTTTCGTTTTAATTTCCGTATCGTAGTTTCATTTGTAGTTTCGTTTTAATTTTCGTATCGTAGTTTAATGTAATTTCTATTTGACATTTAATGTATTTCTATTTGATGTTTAATGTATTTTAATTTCCTACTTTAGAAAACGTTACAAGTTTTTATAAAACATTACATAACATATCAAAGAGGGAAACAAACAAAAAAAGACAAGTAAACAAAAAAAAAAAAACACTTTTGTATAAAACACAAGGGGCAAAAATGAAAAAAAACAGAAAAAAAAGAAAAAAAAAAAAAAGGAAAAATCGTATGAAACACAAGGGGCGAAAGTGATTTTTTTTTTTTTTTTTTTTTTTTTTTTTTTTTTTTTACAAAACCTACCCTTAACACTGCGTTAACGCAACATACCCACAACAGTTAACGTGCGTTTAACGCACTAAATTTCCCTTTAACGCAAGGTTTGCGTTATGCGTTGGGAACGCTCTAAGGGTAGATGAGACTGAATTTAGCAAGACAGAATGATATTTTAAGTCAGAAATAGAATCAGAAAATATGCAACCATGAGTAGTGCGCATGAATAGAACAATTATAAGTCTTATCAATCTCAATGTGCATATTCAGTAATTAGATTTTAGAACTCAGATATCAGTAGAATAGAAGGACATCTCAGATACCAGTAAAGTTCAGTGTAACATAGTAAGATAGATTAACAAGAACAACCAGAGCCTAGTAGAAAACTAGTATAGCATTATCGTAGAGTTAGTGAGGAAAATTCAGAATTGGTCCATGAAGAGTGGATGACATGTGAACAGATATACATACTTAGTTCTTAGTAGCAGAAACAGAAAGTGATAGCGTATCAATAATAGTGGCCTAAGCCCACTAAAATACATGCTCGAATCAAGCCTACATACCCAAGGTTCGCGAGTCAACCATGACAAGAACCATATAAACCCAGGTCGAGCTAGACCTTGTAACAGCTCTCAGGCCGCATAGTACATGCGCATAGGGTTGAGCATCGGTCCCGGACTGGACCGACCAAGACCGAGACCGAGACCGAATTAGCCCAAAAGCCGAGACCGAGGACCGGACCGAATGTGGTCGGTCCGGTCCGGTCCGGTCCGGTCCATTCTCGGTCGGTCCGGTCCAACAAGGCAAAATAGTCGGTTTGTGTTCTGGACCGGACCGGACTGACCAAGACCGAGACCGAATTAGCCTAAAATCCGAGACCGAGTACCGGACTGAATGTGGTCGGTCCGGTCTCGGTCGGTCTGGTCCGTTCGGGTGGTTTGCTCAGCCCTACATGCGCATGAGACAACTGTCCCCAACTGTCACTAACGGTTAAGACGTGCGAGTCTGAGATAGCACAGTGGGGAACACAGGACCAACATTATAGGAAGCAAAGCACTCTCCTGTATGAGCCAAGGAGAGAAGGCAACCTGTCCTTCTTGTCTGCTCTCTAGATGATCAACACCTGGCTCCTTCGTAGCCGTTGATTATCTCTCAAGGGTTCTATTTAAACCTACTTGCCTCTATAATAGAAGGCATTAACGTCAATTATAGCAACTATACCGTTGGGAACACACGACCAACATTATAGGAAGCAAAGCACTCTCCTGTATGAGCCAAGGAGAGAAGGCAACCTGTCCTTCTTGTCTGCTCTCTAGATGATCAACACCTGGCTCCTTCGTAGCCGTTGATTATCTCTCAAGGGTTTCTATTTAAACCCTACTTGCCTCTTTATAAATAGAAGGCAAGTGATAACGCTCAAATTATACATATTTCTATACGCGTTATCTGTGCTTTTATGCTTACATATTGATTAATTATATGAACTTTCGATACTTAATAGACTATATTTGATATTGTAGATTCATGTGATGTATCGTGGAAGAAAACGAAAGAATACACGAAGATATGAAGCATAAACGAAGAAACAAACTCAAGTTAAAGATCTCCCGACACCTGTCTACTGTTTTGGCTATAAGTTGAGCATACGAACTCCGATTTAGTTGATTCAAGTAGCCACGTAAAGCTAACAGTAGAGCTACAACCTCCGATTAGTACTAATATCTGGAAACGACCACAAGTACGCCGTACTTGGCAAAAAGTATGGCGCACTTTCTGTCAGGACTTCAACAACCTCATTTATGGCACTTATAACTTCTTGCATTCATTAAGTCCGATCATATACTTCACCACCCTTCCTCTCCACGTTTATTGGCATCCCTAGAGCCTATTAAACAGACCCCAACCTCACTTTAACAGAGAGAACACCTAGAGAGAAGATCACTACCTAAAAGGGGGAATTAACACCAAGTTCACCCTTTATCACTATCACATTTAATCAGAGCCATATCGGATGAATTAGCCACTTGTTTCTCATCTCCAAAAGGGTAGTGACAGTACCTAAAGGGTTCGGGACAATAAGAGTTTGATATCTTGGGTTTTAGTTTATTTTTCGGTTTGTAAGCTTGTCGATTTTGCCATATTCGATCTTGTAAACTTTGGTACACTCTATTTACCTTTTGATATGAAAGTCTCTGAATTTTACATGTTTGATATGAGTCTTTCTTCTGTGATTATGGAGTAGTAGGCTTGTGTTTGTTTAGGCTTTATTAGAGTTATGATGTAGTCTTGATCGTATTGATATGCTTTTCATTGTTTATGCTTGTATACTTGATATGTGATTATTCAGATTATTGTCTATCCATTGGTTGATCATATTAGTTGAATTAGGCCACAAGGGTTGATTGTGTGGTTGATTTTGAGTCATTTTGGCCAAACGGATCAATACTAGACTTGTAAGAATTGGATAGTAAATTGGTAGACAACCCGGATAATTATGTGTTTAAGGCCTAATCTCATGTCTAACGAACTTGATTAGGAGAAGTTTACTTGGATGAACAATGACCACAAACCAATCATAATGCACTTGATATGCTTAGAATTATAGGCCGAAAGGGTTTCTTTGCATATTCGGTAGATATACTCGTGTTGGTAATTACCCGTTATTCACCACTTGTATGCTTTATTTGCGGTTGCATATCTATATATTCATTTCTAGACTCGTGTCTCTGTAGCCTAAAAAAACATATTTTTAATAATCATGGTAACAATCTTAATCATTTCTAGCGTTCGTGGTAACTTAGTTGTTAATACAAATATGAGTCCTATGGTCGTGACAATTATTTGGGATTCTCTTTTAAACTACATTCTGAATCTGAAAATGCGCACAACTCCCTCGGGACGACCTGGACTTGCCTAGACTTTACTACATTCGAAAGGGTATACTTTCCCGTGTGTTTTAGTCTATTGATTGGCATTACTAGTATTATAAATTTAAAGCTTTTGAAACACATCAAAGTTTTTGGCGCCGTTGCCGGGGAGTTTGTTGGTATTGTTTTTATTCAGATTGTGGTTTATACTCGTTTTACAAATCGTGCCGTACAGTTTTCTGGCAAACTGAACAAAAAATTTTCTTTATGTTACTGTAAGTACGCCACACATTTAATGTTATGCGACGCACTTTCCCTGATTTCAAAGAATGCACCAGTTTTTGTTTATAAAACCGCCGTACTTGTTGTTGGAAAAATAAAAAATGGTTCTGAGATAACTCCAAACAAACACAAAACCTTCTTAATGCTTAAGTTTATTGCTGAGAACATGAGAATTGCTTTTTATGTGCTTTTGCTGTTTAAACTCTTGCATTTGTTTATAGCGAACATTAAATTAAAAATACAAAAATATTTGCTTTCTTATTTGATTTGTGCTTTGTTGATTTTGTTACCTTTTTATGACTTTGGTATATCTGTTTTCTGCTTGTTATTTCATGAATGCTTATTCACAATTGCTACTTATAGAAACTTTATCAAACGTAAAACAAGAAAATACTTGTTATCTCACTTGTTTCGCATTTTGCTATATGAATTGCCTCTAAGTGCTTCAAGCTTTTCTAGCATGGTTATTTTCTGCTTATATGTTTTGCAAGATCTGTTAATCAAAATTAAAAATTATAAAAAACGTATTAAGTTTAAAATGAGAAATTGCTATGGTTTTCATATCATATGTGTGAAAATGATGTTATGTAAACTGATATCTTCTGAATATGAATTAGTTATTGGTTAAGAATATTATATGAGTTGAACGTCTACAAAAATTTTCGAAATAAAATTAGAAAAATGCAAAGTACGCCGCACTTCTTGTATTTTTCAAATCAAACGGTCAAATTAAAACCCTGAGTACGCCGTACTTTTAACCAAGTGCACCGCACTTCTTGGGTTGATCAGTCACAAAACATTCAAATCTTTTTCACAATGATAAAACAAGCTCCTTTGCTCACTTCTGAATGTTTTCTAAGATTATTAGAATGTAAGTCTGTGCTTGGCTTTGTCAACACTAACCAACATATGCTTTGCATTTAAATAAAAACCAAAAATGATTTTATTTCTTAATTATTTTTGTGTTTATGTTTGCTTATTTTGTTTTATAGCATGTTCCTGTTTAATATAATTAGTCATGTTTTTTGTTTGGTTAGTTTTAGTTGATAGTTTTTGGTCGTTTTGCATACAAGAAAAATTAAAAATCTTAACATTTTTTTTTGCAGTAATACGCCGCACTTCACTATAAGTGCGCCGCACTTTGCACCTGGCTTGCTTCCTCATTTGTATACTTATAAAATATCATGAAATTTAATCTAATAATAATGATATATTTTTCTCTAGTTTCTTTATCTTTTATTGCATATGCATTTTGTTTAGTTATCTAATTAGTCTTTGTGTTTTATTTTTCATGATTCTTCTCCTTTGTCAACCTTTTTGCATTTGTATATAAAAAAAAAAACGAAATCTCTTACTGATGAACGACGCACATTTTCTGTTGTACGCCGCGCTTTTGGTCCTGAGAAAGAAAAATATTTTCCTTTTCTTTATCTTAAATATCATATAGGTTACTTTATTTTTGAACTTATTTTTACTTTCTATTTGTTTGTTTACTCTTTTGCATCCAGTGTTTTGCATATGTCGATTTGCTCTTGTGTGTTTGTTTGCATGTTTTGATAAAATGTATCAAGGAGTATAAAATCTAAAAAGTTTATTGTTTTTTCCTTTTTATTCTTAGTTTTTATGTGCTTATCTGACTATGTGTGTTTGTGTGATTGTATTGTTTGCCTTTGTGTTTAAACAAAAATACGAAAAGTTAAAAACATGTTATATCCTAATAAAACCGCCGCACATGTGTTGGTGTGCGGTGTACTCGTGTCAATTTTTAAATAACATGTGTTATTTTTCCCGCCGAGATAGTCTTTTGAATTTTTGGAAAATAATAAAAAATTAGGCCGCACTTTCTTTTAAGCGCGACGCACTGTTTGGTCTGCAAAAATATTTTAGTTAAAATTTATTTTCTTTGATAGTTTGTGAACTACGCTATATTGAAACAATATCTTAAATGAATCCGTGCCTGAAACTTTTAGTTTTTTTATTAGTTTGCCTAAAGAAATATTTAAAAACCCAAAAATATTTACTTTTCTTTTAATATTATAGTTTCTTTATTAGATGTTTCGTGTGTGTTCATGGTTGTTATTAAAATTTAGTTTATGTGTTTTGTGTCCTTGATTGAGTGTGTTTAAGTATTTTTATTTTGTTATAAAATATAAACAGGAAAATAGAATTTTGCTAGAAATGCGCCGCACTTACTCTCAAGCACGGTGTACTTTCTTCATCAGTCCGCAAAAATAGTTTTGTTAATTTTTTTATACTTTATATAATTATAATGTGTTTGTCTTAAAATTTGAAAACCCAAAAAGATTTTCTTTTCGCCTTTATTATTGCTTTCGTATGTGTTGTGAATCTTTGAATAATACTGATTATATTTTCCTTCTTATTTTATTTTTCATTTCTTAGTGTTTTTAGTGTGATTGTTTTTAGTAAATTGTGAATAAATAAAATTTTAAGGAAAATTCAAAAATATATTTTACGAACTTTCTGGGTGTGTTTGCTATAAACCATCACGAGACTATAACTCGTCCACTCGGGATACCGAGGGGTTTAAAGGCTTGTTGCATACGCTAAATGCAACCGTGTTGCCTACGAAAGTGTGCTTTACTCCCTCCGTCCCATATTAAGTGTCCACAACAGAATCTTGGGATGTCCCAAATTAAGTGTCCATATTGTATTCTGTAAGATACTCACAAAGTAATAACACACGTATGGATTAAGATCTTGGCCGAATAGAATAAGAATTGTAGAGTGAGAAAGAGAAGTTGGGAACCTTAGAGAGAGAAAATGGATGATATTAGATTAGAAGTATGAAAGGTCCAACCCTTCCCTTGTGTGGGAAGGGCTTTATATAGTACAATATTAGGCGCCCCGTGTGGGCTGTGGAGTGAGCTGACAGTGGGTAAAGACCCGACCCACTCCACGATTACTTTAATAACTAAACTAATACTAATATTACTGATAATCCTACGAGCTAGTTAATGCTAACTGATACTCGGGGTGACCGAGTCTTCATAAGAATATTTGTATTCCTAACAATCTCCCCCTAAGGGAGGTCACCTCGGAAATAATATCTTGAATTCTAACATTCTATCATACGAGTATGACTTCCTAGCTTGTAGTTCTTGATTCTTCAAAATCTTGAAACTTTATACTTTCAGCAGTAAACACTTTTGACGACTGATCTTTTGTCTTGGATGATCTTTGAAGATTCTTCGATGATATCATCCAGCATATGTCTTCTAGTCATCTTGTTTCAGCATCGTCTCCATATGATATTGTGATCTTTGAACCGACATGCTCACAATTTTCTGGATCATTATTTTCAGCATCAGAGTTGCGGAAGCAGTGTCGAAGGTCTTTAAATTATCATGATTTCATTGATTATGATAGTGAATTGTGAGCATGTGGTGATGGATTGGCATCTTTTCGGCAATCAGTTGCAACCGCCAGGTATTCCTGCATACGACAGTTAGTAATAAAACGTCCGGTACTTACAGGTTCGGAATTCGAGATTGTTAATAGCATAGTGTGAAAACTCTCTCTAATCCTTATCAAGGCCGTTCCTAAATAAGAAACCCCCAGAGGGCTTACAAGATCTACTGTAGTAAATCAACGATTAGGTGAGTCGCTGGAGTTCTCTCCACGACTGTAGACCGTTTGAAACTGCCGCGACCACTAAGCGTAATCCACAAGGAATTACAGAAGTGACCTGCTTTTAGGGCTGTTTGTTGTTGACCCTGGCAGGAATTTCCATTCAATCACCGAGAGTTACATTTGTAAACTCTCTCATAAATGTTCTGGCAGATTGCTAAGATCTGCGTAGGACTCATAAGTTTACACCTGGCGTCCTTAATGTTAAGCTGCCAGTGTAGAAGTAACGTGTGTTCCTATTGAGATCTTTTGATGCATCTCTTGGCTCTAGACTCAATAAGTGCATTTTTGGTAGTCGGAGACTGGAGCGGTGTCTCCTGTTTCAATATCAACATAACTCGTAATGAGCGGTCGATAGATTATGCAGGGTTCCCCGTGAGAATGAAACAAGTCCTTTTAAGAAACTTGAGTGGCTTAGAAGGTTTAGTGCAGTGCGTCACTGGGTCCATGACGTCTTGTCTTCAATACCGGTGTTACCTTGGTAACAGCCAGTAGCATATTAATTGAACCCGATTTCTGCCCTAAGGTTGAATAATTGGAGGGCTCTTTCTTTTCACCCTTTCTCAGTTCATTTTCTTTTAATTCTTCAACCCCTTCTTTCTCCTTTCTCATATTACTCCTTTTTCATAATCATACCTAAGGACTTTCTAATACTAACTATTTGGTATTGTCCTTGGGTAGATCCCTCCGGCTCTGGCGGATCATAGGACGGTTTTCCTAACCTTAGCCACCTTATAACACCATGACTATCCTATGTTGCCGTAAACCAAAATCCTTGAAAAATCTCTCAAAGTGTTCATGATTATGAAACACATTTTGCTAACACTTTGAGAGTTTTATGTTTTTCAAATGCTCCTCCTTAACATGTGCTCATATGTTTTAAATTTTTTTTGCACATGTTGGGTAGAGATTGTACTTTTTGAATTGATCCACTTTCAGTGAACATGACCGATTCGAGACACGCTTACATCACTGGTTGGACTAGCTTGAAATTATTACCCGACCTGGTCAAATTCACAGAAAGTTTCTCGAAACGATACACTCTACTTAGATACGTCCTCTTCGAGACACGTTTATATCACTGGTTAGACCAGCTTGAAATTATTACCCGGACAGGACGCATCCTTTCAATTAATGACAGTTTTTGTTTCGTCAATTCATTGGTGAAGTCTAAGTCGCGTTCACTTGAGATGCCACATCCTTTTTGTATCACAAACCATTTGCTCCCCCTCAATATGTGCATCGATATACGAAAAAGTTTAGCACATATGGGAGAGCTTACACTTAAGTTCAATAGATCACATTTTCATCATGTTTCATATTTAAATCATATTCTCTCCCCCGATCAAAAATTTCAAACCACTTGAGATTTGTGATCCCAATTGATTTAAATAAGTTAGAAAACATGGGAGGAAATGTGGTCAGGTATAATATGTGTTGATAATGGAACATGACGATGCTCCCCTTCAATCAATGAGGGAGAATGTTAGTGTCAGGTATGATAGGTATGAAAGATTTGATTTTAACAAAAATCATACACTGACACATAACAACCACATTTTATTCACTGCTTATTAGGTACAGAGTGACATGTTTTGATGGTATGAGATTATTGAAATCATCACTCTCCCCCTCAATCGATGACCCGTCTTCTATTTAAATAGTTGTGGTCATTGATTGAGTGATAGATTTTTATGAAAAGTTCAATTCAGATTGATATTCAAAAATCATGGTACCACCAAGTTTAGCACAAATACTTTCCTGAAGAATCATAGATGGAAAAGTATCTGTGATGCAAAGAAGATTTCTCTTCTTTTACAAGAAATGATGCACTGAAACGTACATCAGATCGAAGAAACATGGATATAAAGTAATCCGTGCCCAGGTGAACTTCACCCAGTTGGAGGAATAGCTGTCTTTTTGGCGACATGCTTTCCTCATAATAAAGCACGGGTTGCAGTTTGAAGTAACCGCAAGCCGATTAGACATGTTTTAACCAGTTAATATAACTTCTGCTCGAGCTTCATTTAAAAACCCGTGTCATTATTGAATGACATTTCTAGGACCATAAATGTTATCGATAAACAGAAGACATGCCTAGAAGAACTATTTTTGGTATTTTTTGTTTTTCTGATTTTTATGGTTTTTATAGGTTTTATATTTTTCTATTTTCTTTTTGGTTTAAGATATCTACAAATATATACAAGGATATGTGAAGCGAATCCTTTACTCCTCATTTTCTTCTTAAAGACCCTTGAGTGTTTCTAGAGTCAAACTCTTCATGCCAAGTCGCGGGAGAATAAATTGAAACCGTTCTCTCGGAAGCGCCTTAGTGAAGATATCAGCCAACTGAAACTCTGTCCTCATGAAGTAAAGTTCAACAACCCCTTTTTACACCTGTTCCCTGATGAAGTGATGCTGGATATCAATGTGTTTTGATCGGGAGTGCTGGACATTGTTGCAGCAAAGAGCAATAGCACTTTTGTTATCACATTACAAAGGGATCTTGTTGTAAGCAAAGCCATAATCCGATAGTTGTGATCTCATCCACAGAATTTGAGCACAGCACGCAGACATGGCGATATATTCAGCCTCTGTAGAAGATATAGAAGTACTCATTTGCCTTTTAGATGACCAACTAACCAACTTTTCCCCCAAAAACTGAGCACCTCCCGACGTACTCCAACGAGTATCTTGACACCCCGCATGGTCTGCATCCGCATATGCTGTGAGTTCCATGGCGGTGTCCTTAGGATACCAGAGACCCATGTGAATAGTCCCTTGAAGGTATCGAAAGACCCGCTTTACTGCTTCCAGATGCTTCTTGGTAGGCTTGGACTGGTATCGAGCAAATATGCATACAGCAAACAATAGATCTGGCCTACCAGCAGTGAGATACATTAGAGATCCGATCATGCTTCGGAACTTTGTTTGATCAACCGGAATCCCAGAGAGATCATCATCCAACTTCGATCTCTCAATCATAGGGGTGTCAACTGCATCACTTAAATCAAATCCAAATTTCTTCAAGATTTCATTTGCATATTTGGATTGATTAATAAAGATGCCTCCGGGACTTTGTGAGATTTGTAGTCCTAAAAAGAATGACATTTGTTCCATCATAGACATTTGGAACTTAGAACTCATCTCGTTAGAAAACCTATCACATTCCTTAGGATCAGAAGAGGCGAAGATGATGTGACCGGATCTACACACACGCCTTGTGTTAGATGTGATACTAAGAATTATACGTAGTCTAGCACGCGGAATTTACTAGCTAGCACTTAGAAGACTTTATGTGTTTGTGTTTTGTATGGTTTGAATGTAACAATGAATGAACACAGAATAATGAACTTCAACTTCAACGATTCAATATTATTGAAACAATAATACGAGTGATCTTTTATCACGAGGGTTTACAACCTTGAATCTCAATGAATTAATTCGTACTTCTATATCTCTGTATATCTAAACCTTAACCTAGGCAATCCTTTTATAGACTAAGGATTCCTTTACAAGATAACTATCAACTAAAACGTATAAGATATTCACAATATCTTTTCCATATTTATCTATTACATAAATCATAAACAGTACAAACTTCTTCACTCAGCAGTCCTAACTGCTTATGTCTTCAAAACTCTTCAGTAGTACTAACTTCCATCTTCAACAGTCCTAACTGCTATCTTCAACAGTTCTAACTGCTATAGCTTAATTTCCTAACAATCCTCCCCTAAACTTATGTTTTCTATCCAAATCACTAAGTTTCTTCTAATTAAGCTTCTTCTTCTTAATGTTGAAAATTCTTTCAAACATCTATCCCATCAGTCACTTTAGCCTTTGACTTTTCTTTGCTCTACAAGGTTGAAAATCTTTGTCACTAATAAGTCTACCATCTCAGAGTCTTCTTCAACCTTGAGTCTTCCTTGTATCATAGCCAATAACACAAATGTTCTGAGTGGATAGTCTTTTTCCACCAACATATAGATTTCTATTCCATCCTTGTTAGACACTTTGTGTACTCCACACGTTCCAAATAACTTCCAAGTGACATCCTTCACTTGTGCTTGAAATCTCCATATTGACTCTCCTCCATCTGGTTCATAAATTCTCTTCAGTTGAACCCATAATTCTTTATCTTTATCTTTAACAGGATCTTTATCTTTGAATCTCTCTTTCACTAAGCTCCATAGTTGATTAAGATCTTCTCTGTCAAAACCTTTGAGTAAATCTTCAAACAACTTGTACCTTTCAGAAATATCTCCAAGTCTGATTATCTTCCATCCTTTCATTCTTCCATCAATGAACACTTCCCAGTCAATGATTGGATGTTTTACTTATAAAGGTTTGATATAAGAAGATTCTGGAACAATCATCATCATACTTCTGATCTTCTCATTTGTTAACCCTTCTTCTTCAAACTTTTGTTTCTTTGCAACATCTGATTCCATAGTTTCTGATTCTCTCTTCTTACCTGTTTTGAAACCTCTTCTTGGAGTGTTCAGAATAGCATAAGTTTCATAGAATTCCCTTTCAATTATGGCATAATATTTTCCCTTGAAGTCTTTCATAGTGTAATTTGCTGAGTTCTTCAAATAATGTTTCATAGACTCAACTTGTTCCTTCTTTGTTGGCAACTTTATCTTGTATCCTGACTTCTGCCTTTCTCTTATCCTCTGAATCAGATCTTCCCATGTTGCTACTCCATTCTTTTTGAGTATGAACTCTTTAAGCTCCTCTGTCTTTTCTTCTTCATTCAACTGTTTGTCTTTGAGAACCATTGAAGCTTGAGCTCTTACCATCAAATCAGAATCCAACAAATATTGTAGTTGTTCATTGAACTCCTCTTGATTTACCTCTTTAGATCTTGTTCTTTCCATAAATTCAGCTATGTTTCGTACATCATCAGCAGCCATTTTTCTTGCAAATTCCTCATCTTGAGCTATCTGAGCTTGTTTGGCTTCTTCATTAGCCAAATCTTCTTCTATCATTTGCCTTGCAACTTCTGCATCATGATCTATCTGATCTTGAGTTTTTGGTTTTAATCTCTTGAGCCTTTCAAGTTCTTGAGCTGCTTCCTCTTCTTCATGTGTCATAGTTATTTTACCTTTATCAGCTCTTCTTCTTTCATAAACTGGCTCAGCAGAAGTTTCACCAGTTGGAACTGCTTGATGCTCTATTTCAGCAGTTGGAACTACTTGATGCTCTGTCTCAGCAGTCTGAACTGCTTCAATAGTTTGAACTTCTTTATGTGTCTCAGCTGTTTCTTGAACAATACCAGAACCTGAACCAATATCTGCAACATTACCAAAACCTTCATCTTGTTCTGAGCCTTTATCATGCCTCCCCTGAGAACCTGATCTATCCTTGTCTTTACCAAATTTCCTCCCCTGTTTGGAAGAATTTTCATCATCCCCTTCTGAACCATCTGAATCATCATCAGAAGAAGAATCATCATCCAATATCACTTTTGCCCTTTTCTTCTTTAACTGATCTTCAAGCTTCTTCACCCTTTTAGTGAGCTTGGTGTAGACTTTGGAAAACATTGCTTTATGAGATTTCAGCTCCTCATTGTTCTTCTTAAGCTCCTCCTCCAAGGTCTTTACTCTGTCAACTAACTTGGTACATATTTCCATCAATTCAGTTTGTGAAGAGCTACCCTCATCACTTCTAGCTGTGTGACCTGCTAGGAGAGGTGAATCTTTGGGCAAGGATCTAGTCACAACCCTAGTTAGACTAGGTTTAGACCTTCTCCTATAAGTGATGGGTGGTGGTTGGGTTGTTTCAAGTTCTTGAGTGGATGTGTGATGGGGATCAGTTGAAACTGCTGAACCTTCACCCAACTCAGTTTGAAGCATTTGAGGAAACAATGGAACTGGTTCCCCTTGAAAAAGCCTACTAGCCATAGCCATATTTTGAAAAACTTTTGATTGAAGGCTAGGCGTAGCAAAAGTTTCTGTTGGTTTTGTAAGCAAATATTTCTTTTTATTCAAAAGAGTTTGAACAAATCTTGGATACATTAGAAACTTTGTTTTACTGTCAACATTTGATGCCATACCCTCAAAAATAAATTTTGAAAAGTTAAAAACTCTGTTTGTAGACAAGCAAATGAGAGTAATAGCAATATTGCTACTGAAATGCTCCCAAGCAGTCTTTTTAGGACTTAAACAACTTAAAAGAGTATGTATCAAAAATCTCCATTGAGGTGAGAAACATCCTTTTTGAAAAGTTAATTTATTTTCAGATGTATCATACCCCATTTTGGTAAGTTCTTCCCATATTTCAGTATTTAGCATAGTGTGGATACCATCTGAGTCATTTAATTTAAGATGTCTCCTAATTATAGACTCGGTAACAACAAACTTAACACCATCTACTTCAGAATGAATTTCTATGTCTCCGTCATCACTTGTTAAGACAGATGAATTATGCCAGAACTGTGTGATGTGCGAGACATAAAGAGTAGGAGAAACGGTTAGAGCATACCTTATGTGAGAGTGGTTGAGAAAATCCACAATCTCATAAAACTTCGGCCCATCTCCTTGCTCTGTTTTCTCTAAATACGCAACCTGGTTGTGACGCTTAACAAATTCCAATCCAGCCATTCTTAATGATGAAAAATGAAAGATTGTAGCAAGACAATGATCGTATAAATTGGAATTGAGGTTTTATGTAGTCGCTTGGGGTTTATAGGTACTGTTTAGGGTTTTGTGAAATATGCGTATGAGATAAATTATCTTTAGAAAGAGAATAAATAAATTTATGGTAAAAAGATAATTATCGTCTGTAAAAATCCCTATAAGTATCTTAAGAATAACGGTTTTACCCCAACGGCTAGAAAATTAATTACTGACAGATTTTTACAACGGCTAGTTGAGCCGTCCTAACTTTGTACTAACCGTACCAACTATTGGAAAAATTTTGTTGAGCCGTATGAACTTTTGAAACAAATTTTAAAATACCATGGCTCAAACATAGTTTTTAGCAAACTATCAGCTATTAACGGATTTGATATGTCTTTACCAATAGCCGTTTGCTTTGGACTAGCCAACTCTTCACACTTAGATATGGTGAGCTGATAACCATACAATTTTTGGTAAATTGTCAACCATCAACGGATTTGATTAGTCTTTACTAGAAACCGTTTGCTCTGGACTAGTTGGTTCTTATGTGGGTAAGACATGGTGAACCAATTACCATTTGTTGTATGCAAAGATCACATACTAAGCTTCAAATCACCATAACAGTCCAAAACATATAGCATTAAATTCCTTGGTGTTCTCCATCCAATCCTGCAATTGTTAGTCCAAAAACAAAGAAACAAGCCACAGAGAACTTGTCTCACTATATAAAAGCATATAAGTAACAATGCACATTACAAAGAAAAATTAATTTCCTTGTGGAACCCAAGCCAAAACAGACTTAGGCTTTCCTCTAGCATCAACATAATTCATTCTTTTCAAAACATTCTTAGCACCATTGGGTTTAATTGGTCTCCATACCCAACATGCTGAAGCATTCACTCCATTACCCATGTTTCCCTTTGCAGTGTTTTTATTCACACCAGTACCAATTACCCTGCTAGCAGTTGGAACTGCTGGCTT
Source organism: Artemisia tridentata subsp. tridentata (assembly GCA_021014915.2). Classification (NCBI taxonomy): domain Eukaryota; kingdom Viridiplantae; phylum Streptophyta; class Magnoliopsida; order Asterales; family Asteraceae; genus Artemisia; species Artemisia tridentata. The sequence goes on along the minus strand of CP139509.1, from coordinate 367,957,972 downwards.
GGCAGTTGTTACCTTAGGTTTCCAAACTTGGTTTTTCACCACTGCTTTCTCATAAAAAGTTCTTTTACCAGTTTTGTATAATGGTTTAAAAACAGTTATTGGATTTTGAACTGGTGGCCTTGGGTGAATTGGTCTCATAGGTCTGTCAGTCTGATCTGCTGGTCTAGCAGTTTGAACTGCCTTAGGTCCATACCTTAAAAGAACTGATCTAGGTATCATCTTATCATTCCTAGGAAAAGATTGAGGTCTTGCTATGCTCAACCTATGATTTGTATATCCAGATACCCATTTATCACAATAATCTGCAAGATGGTGAAAGCTACCACAAGAGTAACAAGCTTTTCTATAGCAGACAAAATCCTCCCCTAATTGGTGAGATTTGAGGTCATTCTAATTCCTTTGGTTACCTCTTGGCTTGTTTGTGGTTCTATACATTTCTGCATACCTAACTGTTGGTCTAAAAGGTTTGGCATTTGATCTAGGCCTAACAATCTCAGGTTTAACCATCTTTGGAACTTTTGGTTCCTCCACTTTAGCACTAACAGGCTTAACCACAGCCTGATCATCCTCATCATCAGAAGTCCATTCCTCAATGGTTGGAGCATCTGAGTCCATAGCTGAGGACCTATCAGAAGACACCTTGTCCTAAGATAGTGATTGATCACTTGCACTTTCATACACAGGTTTATCAATTACATCCTTCTTGGGTTGAGGACCATAGTTAAGCACAGGTAATTGAAATTCAGGGAGTCCTGTGTGTTCTAAGTCTATGCCTGGGGGTGTTGGAATTCCTCTATAGGGAGGTGGAACTGACTTATAACCTAGGCCTGACTTAGCTTTATTAAGAATCTGACTCTCAATTATCTTTTGAACACCTTTTGATGTGTATTCTAGTGTGTCTACACTCATCTGAATGTTCTCCTTAGCTTTCTTAACCTGTTCTAGCTCATTTTTTAACAAAGTGATCTCATTCTCTCTAAACATTAAGTCTCTCTTAACAATAATCATATCATCAGAAAATTTAGACTCATTACTTTTATAATGAACAATTTGTTCTTCTAACACAGCTAAAGCTCTCTTATGATTTGCTAAGCTAAAAGCAGTTTCAACTAGCTCTTTTCTCTGATTCTCATATCTTGTCTTAAGTGTTTCTAGATCTTTTAAAGCTTCACAAGATTTAGAACATTTTGAAACTTGTACCTCAGAATCTGAGAATGCCATGAGAGCAACCTCTGTAGATGCTTCTGCTTCCTCCTCTGCAATGTAGCTCCAGTCAAATCCTAAGCCATCAATGGCAACCATGGCTTTCGAGCTTGAATCAGTAACCTCCATAACCCTTGACTTGTTTCCATAACCTCTGCTCTTTCCATCTTGTTGGCTTGGCAATCTGCACTCCCTTGAATAATGACCTTTCTTGTGGCAGTTGAAGCACTCAATCTTGGACTTGTCATATCCTGCAACATCATTGTTGTTTATGACAATCTTCTTGCCTATCTTCTTCAAGAATCTTCTAGCTCTCAAACTGAGAAGAGAGAGCTGCCACTTGATATCCATCTCTTCAATATCATCTTCATCAATCTATTGAAGATCTGAATGAGTCAACATACTTCCATTGTGCTGAGTAGTCAAGAAAGCACAATAAGTATCATCATTCAAAAGTCCACTAGTACTGCTTGAGGTGCTAGCAGTACCAAGGTTTGCACTAGCAGTACCAACTGCTCCAGCAACTTGCACTTCTTCATCTGGACTTGAGGAACTGGGAGTTGATACAAAGGCCAAATTCCCTGAGCTTGAGCTTGAGCTTGATCCAGCAGACTTCTTAATATCATGTTCAACTATCTTGAAGTTGCTATAGAGATCCATTAAGCTCATGGAATCTATATCAGGCTTGTTTTTCCATACTACCACATGCATAGCCCATTCAGATGGTAGACTCCTCAGAAATTTGGAGTTGAGATCTTCCTGAGGCATCTCAACGACTCATTGCTTGTTGCTGTAAAGTTCTCAAACTGATGCTTGAGAAGGGTCTTCTGGGTTTTCTTGGTGGCTTCATTCCCACCATATCTTGCAACAATAGCTTCAAAAAGGGTTTTAGCACACTTGAACTTACTAAAATTCAGCAACTGATCATTGGGAATAGTCATCAGAAGCAAACTTCTAGCCTTAACATCATTCTTGTGCCTTGCCTTCTCTTCATTAGTGGTTGGCTTTGTCTGCACTGTAGTCTCAGATTTTCCTTCAACAACAGTTGTTGTTGTTACTGGTGTAAAAGAGTTTCCTTCTTCAATGATCTCCCAAAGTGCATAGTCTTGCACTTGGAAAAATTGCTCAATACGAAGTCTCCACATGTCGAACTCATTAGGTTTAAGCATAGGAAGCTTAGCAGCAATGTTAGTTGTGGTAGGTGTTGTTTCCATGTCCATATTTGTTCTTCTCGGATCTTCTAAATCTAAGTATCAGTAACCTGGCTCTGATACCACTTGACCGGATCTACACACACGCCTTGTGTTAGATGTGATACTAAGAATTATACGTAGTCTAGCACGCGGAATTTACTAGCTAGCACTTAGAATACTTTATGTGTTTGTGTTTTGTATGGTTTGAATGTAACAATGAATGAACACAGAATAATGAACTTCAACTTCAACGATTCAATATTATTGAAACAATAATACGAGTGATCTCCTATCACTAGGGTTTACAACCTTGAATCTCTATGAATTAATTCGTACTTCTATATCTCTGTATATCTAAAACTTAACCTAGGCAATCCTTTTATAGACTAAGGATTCCTTTACAAGATAACTATCAACTAAAACGTATAAGATATTCACAATATCTTTTCCATATTTATCTATTACATAAATCATAAACAGTACAAACTTCTTCATTCAGCAGTCCTAACTGCTTATGTCTTCAAAACTCTTCAGCAGTACTAACTTCCATCTTTAACAGTCCTAACTGCTATCTTCAACAGTTCTAACTGCTATAGCTTAATTTCCTAACATGATGTCATCTACGTAGATCTGAACAAGAAGTAGATGTTTGCCCGATTTCCTAGTGAATAGTGTAGGATCAACAACACCTTTGGAGAAACCATTAGCCAGAAGAAACTTCGATAAAGTATCATACCACGCCCTGGGTGCTTGCTTTAGCCCATATAGAGCCTTCTTCAAACGGTAGACGTGAGTAGGACGATCAGGATCCACATATCCTTCTGGTTGATTGACATAGACTTCCTCTTTCAGATCACCGTTTAGAAATGCTGTTTTTACATCCATTTGGTAGACGATCATATTCTGACTGGTAGCATTAGCTAGAAAGATTCTGATGGCTTCAATTCTAGCAACCGGTGCAAATGATTCTTCAAAGTCTATGCCTTCTTCTTGTCTATACCCTTTTGCAACAAACCGTGCCTTATTCTTCAGAACGTCACCATGCTTATCTAGTTTCACTTTAAAGATCCACTTGAGAGCGATAATCATTGCACAATCTGGAGGAGGCACCAATTCCCATACTTCAAGACGATCAAACTCATGAATTTCTTCTTGCATTGCCGTAAACCAAAAGTCTTTAGACAAAGCATCTTTGAAGTCCTTGGGTTCAACTTTTGACAGTACGGAATTAAAGAAACACCACAATGCATCAGTGGCAAGTTGCTTTCTTGTGGAGACCGGACGAGAAGGATTCCCAATGATGTTTTCAATTGGATGATCATTGGTCCATTTTCTGAGATGATCATGTGGTTGAGGGTAATGAACTGATGTTGCTATGTTAAGATCCCCTGAAGAAGACGTCTCTGTAGAAGATTCAGGAGCAAAGATATTCTCGAATGGAACATCATCAACAGGAGCAAAAGGATTCACCTCAAAAGAATTATCTATTGCAGAGCCTTGTTGTACCGAAGAAGACTGAACATTCAATGATGATGGTGAATGACTGACAGATGGTGCTTCTTGACTAACTGAGATAGATACCGATGGGCCATCTGTGTTGTTTTGAACTTGAGCATCAGCAGCTGGAGGTGCAGGTGGTGCTTCAGTTGTAGCATCACCAGTTGGTGGCTCAAAATATTCATCAAACATTGGATCAAACAACTTCTTCAACTCATCACTTGTTGGAGGTACATAAGGAACTGTAGGAGTGGATTCTGTACAAGATCTGAACTAATTGGTCCAGGTGTCAATAGATTAGGTGTGAGTCCATAACTGGTTTATCCAGGAGCCGTATGCTCAGTCAGTTCATCTAATGTCACGTGAATAGTTTCCATGATTTGTCGGGTTCTTTTGTTGTAGATTCTGTATCCCTTGCGATCTGGTGCATACCCAACGAAGAAACCTACGTCTGCTTTAGCCTTTAGCTTTCCCAAGTCTTGACCGTCATTTGTCGGATAACACAGAGCAGTGAACACTCGAAGAAAGGAAAGATCTAGTTTCTTGCCATGTATCAGCTCGTAGGGAGTTTTGTTATGAAGAGTATGTATCAAGGAACGGTTTTGGGTGTAACATGCAGTAGCAATTGCTTCTACCCAAAGAAACATCGGAGCCTTAGAATATATTAGCATAGTTCTTGCAGCTTCCACTAGGGTACGATTTCGTCTTTCAACAACGCCGTTCTGCTGAGGAGTACGTGCAACACTTTTCTGATGGGTAATGCCAATACTTTCATAAAATTGAATGAGTTGTTGATTAACAAACTCAGTTCCATTGTCCGTCCGGATGATTCTGACAGTTTTGTTCAGCCTTACTTGTAACTGCTTGATTAGTTTGATGATAACCTCTATAGTTTCATCCTTGGTTCTCAAAAACTTTACCCATGTAAACCGAGAGTAGTCGTCGACTACCACAAGAACATATTTCTTTCCATTGATACTCTGCACTCTCATTGGTCCACATAGATCCATGTGAAGGGTGTGAAGAACTTCCATGATGGAATTGACAGTTTTGGGTTTGTGAGTATGCTTCTTGCTTTTGGCCAGTTGACATGCAGAACACAGATGATCTTTCTCAAACTTTAATCTGGTCATGCCTCGTACAAGATCTTTGCGGGAAAGGTCATTTATGGTGCCGAAGTTTAAATGGTTTAAACGACGATGCCAAAGCCAAGATTTAGTCTTTGAGGCCTTTGAAAGCAAGCAAATAGGAGAGGACCTCATCATTTCTTCAATAGAGATGGTGTATAAATTGGTGCTACGACTGCCTTTAAGTAGATAAACACCATCCAACTCTTTGATGAAATAAGTGTGTTTTCTAAAGGCAACTTTAAGATCGGAATCACAAAATTGCCCCACAGAAAACAAGTTATGTCCTAGTCCTTCCACATAGTATACCCGGGAAATTACACTGTCACCAAACACATAATCTCCGTAACCCATAATTGCCCTAAAATGGTCGTTCCTGAATCTAACTGTCCCGATAAACTTTTTCACGAAATTCTTGAGCCGTGAGCGATCCCCAGTCATATGTTTTGAGAAACCTGTGTCCAAATACCAAAGGACGATTTGTACGACCTGCATTTGAAAACAGACAACGATGGATAACTGAAAAATGTGGATCTCCATGTGCAGCTGGGGTCCGTTTGGTTAGCACACACAAATTCTGGAACGACAGGATTCACTGATGCTACTGTATTTACATTGGAAATTACACTAGAAGTTGCAATTGACCTAGTAGCAGGGCATTGTATCACTAAAGGCAAAATTTGACAAGTTGGTTTCCATTCCTTAACCTTCACAATTTTATGGTTATTCAATCTAGTTAAGGGGCACTGATCTCCTAAAGTGAGTTTCCTTCCAGTGGGTCTCCATTGATACCCGACATTAGCAAACGTTTTTCCAGTTTCTTTCCACATTTTCTTACTTATTTCAGTTTTCCTAACATTCTTAACTTGGGGTAGTACAGGAGACATCAAAAAAGACACAACACAATCATCATGATTAGCAGAAATTAAACATTCGTTACATGTTTTACAGACAGCATTAGAATTCGAATTAATTACAGTAGTTTTAATACTAGAATCAACACGATTCATTCCATTCATTGCAAACTTATTGTTCCTAGGTTGGGCTTCTACTCTCTTCTCGTGACCACTCTTAGCCGGCGCAGTCCTATCTTTCCTTGCATTGCCTCTAGGCTTTGACCCGCTAGCTTTGGTGTCACAGTTTACTCCTGTAGAAGTAATGATGGGAACATTAGTTTGTTTTACTGTCATTTGCTTTCCTAATTTTGATGTGCTGGGTTCTGATGTTCTCAGTGGTAGATCAAAGGTTACGTGCTTGTTCTTAGTCGTAGATGATGATGCAACAAATCTATCTCTTTTGTAATCATTCTTAGGATCCGTGCCAATGACATACTCTAAAAGTTCCTGAGACCGTTTAGTGAGGAAGCAAGCATCTACAACTGCACTATCAAGTGGTTTATCTATCCTATCCTCTTCAACTATCTCACGAAGTGTATCAAGACTATCCTTAAGGTGATTGAGATATACTTGATGGGCAGACCTATTGTTCCTAAGGGAAATGAAATAGGCACAACATCAACAGCATACTTACTACAAGCAGAAACCTTTGGAACAACATTTTCACAAGTGATAATTGGCATTTTCCCTTTCACCTGAGTCTTAAGATTCTCGATTTCATTTAACAAAGAAGTTATCTTATCGTTGTGACAGTTTCGTGTGACTTTAATTGAGTCATATAACTCTTTGTAATGTTGTTTGACTTTTGAATTTTCAGCTATAAAACACTCATTTTCATGGTGTAACTTATTGATGGTGTCTTGATAGTGAAAATTCTGAGAATCTAAAGACGATGGTTTATTGGTGCCATACACATCACTCTTGTTTGATTTTAATTGGGCTATTTGAGCCCTCAATTGTCGAATCGTGTTAGTGTGAGCTTGAATTTTTTCATCGCGTTTGCTTAATTCAAAATATGTATCAAATTCAGGAGCATCAGAAGATGTCTTTGCATTTGAGATTTTACATCTTTCTTCTAAGTGTTGATATTTTAATTGCAAATTAAGATAATCAACTTCTAGTTTTGAAAAATGTTTAACCATGTTATCATGGTCATCATTTTGAATTTTCTCATGCAATTTCCAATTCTCCCCCTCAGGCTCAACAACACGATTCAGGGAAGCATTCAGTGCAACAGAAAGTTCATGAAATTGGCAAGCAGTTAGTGTAGCATCAGTAGCAGTATAAAACACATCCTGGGCAACACATTTAGCAATCAAATTCTCATTGGTGATGAGAATGTTTTTTCTCTCAATCTCACGACTCTTAAGTTCTATCGCACATTGGGACACTTCATTTTCCATATCTTTAAATACTGCTTTCATCTCATTTACGTCATTTCTAAGGGTTGTTTGCATACCCTCAAAATGTTCCTTAAGAAGCTTAAAGAATGGAATCACCTCAGTTAAGTAGCATTCTTTGGTAAGTTCAAAACCTCTTTTCCCTTCAGTAATTCCCGTTGGTGTAATTCTCTTTTTACAAGTTTTATCAAAATCAGCAAATAGTTGACAAAGAACATATATGCTAATTAGAGTTTTACATTCTGTGGGAAGAGTTAACGGAACTAAGTGCCTCGGTGTATTAGGAGGATACACCGTTGAAGCCGCTATTTTCCTAAGGGGTGGGGTATTGTCCTTAAGTGCATCAGCCTTTTCTCTTTTCTATGTCCAAAGACCAAAATATTTGCTCAGGTGTTAACTTAGTTTGCGGTGCAAAGATAGTCAACCGATTTTGCTCATAGTAATTATGGGGTTTAACTATGATTCGTTTGGCTATACATTTTGGGTCCTTCATTTTTTCAGCTAATCTCTCTCTGTTTCTGTCTTCTATCTCATTACTCTCTTCAAGTGATGACACATCAGGGGGTGCATGAACAGTCTTAAGCATTTCATTTCCATCATATAAAGCAGGTTGAGCTACCTTAGCATTCCTAAGAAGAGCTAATTTAGGTTCACCTACATTATATTCACTATGTTTATCACATAATTTTTTATGCTTTTGCATCATTTGAGCAGTTTGTCTGGTCTGGTCTTGTGTGTACAACTTGTTCTCAATCTTGTTTTTCAACGTTTTAAGTCTGGAAAAATCATTTAGGAGTTTTGATTCTTTTTCTTTGAAGTCCTGTTTTAGTGTAATTACAATTTCTTGAATCTCCTGTTTTTGCTTAACAGTTTGATTAAATTGTGTTCTTAATGAATCTAACTCCCTTTTTAATGTTTCTTCCCTTAAATTACGTTATGTGACAAATGTACGCATTTGACAATCCATTTTCTGTTCACGTTCAGTTAGCTCAAATTTTGCACATTGTTCATATATGGCAACCTGATCTTTATATATGTTAAGCCTAGTGATCAAGGTGTCATCGGGGATAAACACGGTGTTGTCATGCAACTCACAAGTATTATCTACCACACAAGCATTATCTACCACACAAGCATTTTCTACAACACATGCATTTTCTACAACAGAAGATGCACTACTTGGTACATCAGACACGTCGTTGTGATTCACATATTGCTCATATGAAATAACATTGCTGTTTCCCATATTAACAGTATCTGATTCAATATCGTCTGTCTGTTGTACTTCGGTGGGAATCTTCTATTCACCTACCATGTTATATGTGTCATAAAGTTTTAGTACCTCAGATATGACAGATGCATTGGAAGGACTAGCTTGTTGAGGTGATGAGACTACAGAAGATATATTGGCCATGAAGACGGTCTGAGCAGTGGGTTCATCATCAACATCCGAATCAAATGCATCACAATCTTCAGCTTGGAAGATGTTTGGGTCGTTGAGGGCCATATCTTGAACCGGTTGGTCATCCACATCTGCATCAAATGTGTTTCCCCCATCACCAGCAAGGAACAAAAGTTCTTCCTCATCCAGAACTGCTCCCTTTTCCTGAGCTTGCATCAGCAACATCTTGTCCTTGAAGTAATCAGAGTTCTGAGGACGCTTGGGCTGATTGCAATTCCTAGCAATGTGTCCCAACCCACCACAGTTGTAACACTTTGCTTGCCTTCCTTGTCCTTGGATGACATTTCCACCTCTGTTTTGAATATTCCCCCTACCAACATTCCTTGGATTCACATTTTGTCTTCCTGGAACATTCTGAACAATAATTCTTCCATCTTCCACAGTTGCTTGGTTGCGTGGATTTGAGGAAGTTCGAAGTTGATTGTTGGTTTGACGGAGTGTTGCTCGGAACTGTTGAACAAGCAGGGAGACTTGATTGGAAAGATCATCAATCCTCTGATCAGTGAGAGAATACCCTGAATCCAGCTGAGGGTTCATAGTAGGTTGTGGGTGCATCGATGATTGAGCAAATAATGTCTGATTCTGTGATGAGACGGGATGATGATAAGCTTGATCAAGTTGTGGATGATTGTACGGCTGAACATTTGAAATCAATGCAAGTGGATCATTGGTTGTTGTTGGATTGAGTTTTTCCCTGAGTAGACGATCATAAACAACATGCTTTTCATGTTGTTGAAGATAAGCATATAGCTGTTCATAATTGGTCTGCCTCAAACCTTTGTTGAGCTTGACTGCAGTGACAAATCTGTCCCATTCAGGTGACATGTTGTTCACGAACTTGGAATTGAGTTGGATGTTTGGCATAGTCATTCTGATGATTCTCATGTCGTTTACCAGCTTGTGAAACCTCACATAGTAATCAGTGATGTTTTCACCAGGGTTCATCTTGAAATGCTCAAACTCATCATACAGTTGTGACTCATAATCTTCTTTTGTTAATTCTGATCCAGCCAGAAGCATCTTAACATTGTCCCAAACAGCTTTGGCTTCAGTGTTGAAGTTGATGAGTTTGTAAACATCTTTGGGCAGGCCTTGAATTACAATATTGGAAGCTCGGATGTCAGCATCATATCGCTTCTTTTCTTCCTCATTCAGATCATTGTATTGACGTGGCCTATCAATCCCAAGAGTGGTCGTTCCATCCTTAGCAGTAGCCACAGCATCTCGAGTGGTGCCCATTTGAAATGGTCCTTCATCAATGGATTTAAGAATGTTAAATCCATTTTCTTTTCCCAAGCAGTAGAGTCGAATTCTTTGTGCCCATGACTCATAATCCGTCCAATCAAGCATAGGAGGGTGGGTATCTGACCCGGCAGCTTGGATGTCATCAGAAGCAGTGCTTGCCATGATATAGACGGGATTTTACAACTTTTGTGATTTAAACCGAGAAATCGAATCTTTCGCGGGATTTTCTAAAGTCAACAAAAGAAACCGTGCAATCAACAAGAATTAACCAAGAGTGAATTGCAATACTGATCTTCAAGATTCAATTCAAAGAAGTCAAATCTCAATTTTGATCAAATCGCAAAAAGTCAAGTCACAGTTTGTCAAATTGCAACAAGTCAACTCGCAATCAACCAAATCGTAATAAGTCAAATCGCAAGTGTTAACTCGCAACGTCAAATCGCAACTGGTCAAATCGCAATCAGTCAAATCGCAACACGTCAAATCGCAACTTGTCAAATCGCAAATAATCAAATCGCAATTAGTCAACTGTAATTCAAATCGCAAAGATCAAATCGCAATGACTCAAATCGCAAGTCACAGCCTCAAATCGCAGACACAAATCGCAACCGAATATACTCAAGTCGCAAAAATCAAATCGCAACCAGAATACCCAAATCGCAACTGTCAAATCGTAATTCATCAAATCGCAACTAGTCAAATCGCAGACTTTGGCAAATCGCAAACACACTCAAATCGCAACCCCGAAAGCCTCAAATTGCAACTTGTCAAATCGCAAGACACAGTAAGACAAAACAGTCGCTATCAACAGTCGCTTTCTTTGCAGTTTGTCCTTTTTCCCTTTTTAAGCAAACAACCAAATCGCAACCCCGAGGCACAGCAAATCGCAACAGTTCTTTACCAACTAATGCTCAAATCGCAGCTAAGAACAAATTACCGAGGATCAAATCGCAACCAAGAAAAACTTGAGTATACCACTCGAATTTACTCAAACTTTCTCTAAGCGAATGAAACACACAATCCAACTATTAAACCAAGCTTATACAACACTTTTAAACAAGAAAGTACAAGCCTTTAACGGATTCAACAACAAACTAAGCTGAACAAATGATATTCCTTAAACTACTATTCGAACCAAAAAAAACACAAAAACAACCTACAAATCCGTGAGTATTCAATGAAACGAACCTAGCCTTGGCTCTTGATACCAATTGTAAGATACTCACAAAGTAATAACACACGTATGGATTAAGATCTTGGCCGAATAGAATGAGAATTGTAGAGTGAGAAAGAGAAGTTGGGAACCTTAGAGAGAGAAAATGGATGATATTAGATTAGAAGTATGAAAGGTCCAATCCTTCTCTTGTGTAGGAAGGGCTTTATATAGTACAATATTAGGCGCCCCGTGTGGGCTGTGGAGTGAGCTGACAGTGGGTAAAGACCCGACCCACTCCACGATTACTTTAATAACTAAACTAATACTAATATTACTGATAATCCTACGAGCTAGTTAATGCTAACTGATACTCGGGGTGACCGAGTCTTCATAGGAATATTTGTATTCCTAACATATTCCAACCAATGAGATGAGACTTTAGTGGGTAAAAATGATATTTGATTGGTGGAGAGTGTAGTTAGTGGAATTTTCTAAAACTTTGTGCATTTTGAAAGTAGACACTTAATATGGGACGGAGGAAGTATTATTTAAAGTTTTTTTTTTTTTTTTTTTTTTTTTTTTTTTTTTTTTTTGTAGTTTTGTTTATTTTGCAGATTAAATAAAAGTGGAGGTTGGTTGTTTGGTTATATCCCATACCTGGGGAGGTGATATGATTGGATTATATCCAATTGAATTCACATACTTATGACGGCGTTTTTCTTAGCGTTGTATCTTTCAGAATTCAACCGAGCACTTAAAAACCCCGAGAAGTCTCGTTTCTCTTATATTTATTTTTCCCATTTATCCAGCTTTTAAGTTTAATCTTTCAAATTACGCATATTGCTTAAGTTAAGTGTGGGAGGAAAATAGCTTGGAAAAATGAGACTTATTCTTAAATTGATTAAACTTTGGTGTGCCCTTGGTAATCTAATTATTTATTTATTATCACTTAGGTTAATTAGAATAAAACTTAGTAAATAAATAAAGTCTTTGAAATCAGAGATGTGTCCCGATTGATAGAGCAGATCCGACTCGGGATCGATGACATTGCTTGCGCATTTATACCCATTACCACTGAAAATGTGAGGATATTGAGCCTATATCGGCATATGTCTTTTATGCTTGATTTCTTTGTTTATGAGTGTGCCGGTGATTTATTCGATTCTAGAACTTGTGCTTGAAATCATTACGAGAAAGCAGTGAGATCACATTCGTGTGTGTTAGTGCAAATATTACGATATTTAATCTATACAATCTCATTTGTTTTGATTGATGACAAACCATGTAACTTGTAATACATAACGTAAAATGTACAAGTTACTCGTAATCATATTTTGTCTCAACATACATTCAAAATCTCTCAACGTCTCAAGTCCTTGTATGCTACAACATAGGTTCGTACATGTTTGTTATGTTGCGTTATGATCAAAACCCAAATTAGCCATCAAACATGTTTAGTTAAATAGTTTACATAAAACCCAAACCATTTTTATAAAACACTTAAAAGTAATATTTATTACTTACATTTTCATAAAATATATTCTTTAGAACCAACTAGTTAAATAAAATAAACTAGTTAATAGAGTTGGACTATCCATAACCCAAAACCAATGACGCATAACCCACGACCCATGTGCATTAATGTCTTTGACATCATGCATGACATCACAATGGGTAAAAACCATGACCCATGACCCAAAGTCCATAACCCATAACCCAAGATGTCTTTGACATCATGCATGACATCACAAGACCCATGGACCATAACCCATGACCCAAGACCGGGTGTTTATAACCCAAAACCTAGATTTGTTACCTAGATGGCCGGATCCCGCGGATCCAGTGGTTTACAAGGGCCAGATCCATCTCAGAAGGGATCCTTGGGGATAGAAACATGTTTGGTATTTTTGCCTATAAATACCAACCATTGCACACCCATTTGATCACACCTTTCACATACTTTCTCTCCACCATTTCTAACACACTTAGATCAATAGGAAAACATGTAGAACACCTTCTACTCATATGATCATAATGCTTCTAACTTTCATTATTGTCGTAAGCATACTCCCGAAGTGATCCTCCAAAGCAAGGTTAAAGATGTGACAAATGGTAAATTTTCACGTTGTTAATTAATAAAAAATGGTCATTTATTATTTTTAAGTTGAGCATTTCTATGCACGTTTGCATGTTTCTGAGTATTTTTAAGCATTTTTGGGAGCTGTCCCGTATACTGTAGCTTACAGTCACTACAGAAAAAGTTTATTTTTGTCAGTAAGCATAAATTATTCCATTCCTAGTAGTTGCTGACAAGTTTTGTAATTTACTGAGAGCTTTCTCGTAATTTCTGAAAAAGCAACCGTACACGCGTACTAACAGCGCAGTATATAAGGTAACAGTCAAATAAATATATTTTTGAGTCAGTAATAATATTTTATTTCATTTCTGAGAAAAACGTGGATAAAAACTTTATTTTACGTATACGTGTCCGAAAACGTCAAACCGGGACTTTACGGTAACTATTTAAGCTTAAACCGACACACGATAAACCCACGAGGATCAAAAATACATCAAATACTCCCTCCTATGAGCCGAGTACAACAACATGGTGACAAAAATTAATATATTGCAAAGATATTGTTAGTGGGATATGATAAGATCCATTTTGTATTTATACTACATTAGGCCATAACCATTTTTACACATACATTTCACCTAAAAACACTTCCTAGATCATAATTTCCCTCTTCCTCACCAAAACTCATGGCTCACACAAGAAAACATAGATCCACAAATTTTTGTTCAAGTTATTAACAATCGGGGTGTACATTCAAGAGTTTCGGGTTAATTAGAACGTGCTTTGGGTAAAATTGGTGCAATTTGGGTTGTTTTCTTGGTCCTCTAGCCCACGTTAACACGCACCCTTGGTGAGCACACATAAAAACTTTTCTAATCTTGTTGATTTCATGTTCATTTGATGTCTAATGTTGTTACTAAATGCTAAATGTGTATATTTTGCTAAAATGAAAAAGTTAGGGTTTGATTATATATATGCATATGCTCGACATTTTTAAAAGTTTTGTACAAATTAGATTATTACTTACTTGTGTGGTAAATCTTGTTGTATGTGGTACTAGTTTGATGATACAAATGTGATTTGTGCTAATTACGCGAGTTTAAGACGATATATACACTTTTAGGAGTATATATATGAATCGGCTACAATTAAAAATACAAAATCATTGGGGTTTTGAAAAACATTAAATTTTGGCTCAAGTGGTGAAATGGTGGAATTTATGCTTAAAAACTTATTATTGATAACTTATTGTATAAGCCGTAACGAATTGTGTTTAACCCGTAAAAATGCAATTTTTGGTCGAATGGTACTATTTGGGTCGAATATATTGAATTTTGACTAAGTTTGACTTTTTAGCTTAATAACTTATTTATAAGTACTTAATTGGTTTAATTTAATTTCGATACGTAACTAATTACACTAATAAGGAAAATGGGCTTAAATTAATAATTTGGTCCATAGGGGTGTACGGTGACTGTTGGGCCGAGCCCAATAAGAAAACCAACATCTTTGACTTTTTGACCAAACGCGATAGCTAATGTGTTAAATTAATTTTTAGAAATGTAACGGTATATATATCGTAACCTAAAAAGGCTAAATAGTGTTTGGGCTTAAAATGGATTTCGGCCCAATAAACATGTCGGGTGACAAAAATGAGTTTTGAAATATTTTTCGACCCACAATGAATATTTTTACTTAACGATACGATATATATAAATTAAAACTATTTTGGACTTGTTTTGGACGCGTTAGTCTCATAAAGGGTAATAAATGGAATTTTGACAAAATCTTTATAAATGTTGACTTTTGAAAGTATATTGACTAAGCGTTGACTTTTGTGTCGAAACTTATAATTTATGGGTAAACGTAACGATAACTATACTTATGACGATAAATATACTTATAACGACTAATATATATATATATATATATCGGACTAACTTTGCAAATATAGTTAACGAAACGAGTTATTTGAGGAAATTGCAACACTTGGGGAAAATGGAAAAGTTTGGATAAACGAATGGGTCATGCCCAATTTTCCTAAATTTTCAACACTTAGAATATTTTGATAAAAATACTCATACTTAGTTTTCTAAATATTTGACATTATTTCAAATTTCTTATAATTAAAATTATATTTTAAATAATAAACAATATTTATAATATAATATTGCTCCACTAACACTATTATTTATAATTAATTATAAACTCTAATTAATTAAATACATAATTACTAAACTTTACTTAATATATATATATATATACATATATATATATATATATATATATATATATATATATATATATATATATATATATATATATATATATATATATATAGGGGGACTTTCATTTCAGAACCATCTTATCTGCGAGAACTGACAGAACCACCAAAAACATACATGCACGTCTTTTAAAATAAAATAAAAATACACGCAAATCATCAATAATCGTAAGTATCCACCTATGTTCTTCAATATCATCATGAACTCATCCTTTTTTTTCACAAAAACCTTACACACGGCTGCAATATTGTCGTTGCACGCCTTATAAAAACATACATGCACACCTTCAAAGAAAAATTTTATATTTCCAATTTCTTATCAAATTCTTTAGAACAACCATGTTTTTTTTAAAGCATATATGTTGTTTTTAGAACATATGTGCAAAAATACAATTATTGAAGGCGTGCATGTATGTTTTTGGTGGTTCTGTCAGTTCTCGCAGATAAGATGGTTCTCGCAAGAAAGTCTCACTATATATATATATATATATATATATATATATATATATATATATATATATATATATATATATATATATATATAATATATATATATATTACTTATGTATTTAATGATGAATACTAGCACGGAAGTTCCGTCACACGTATTCCCACCGTACACTTCCACCATGAGCCACCACCAGAAGTCTTTACGATAAACCATTTTTGGAAATTATATTACCACACAACAAGCAAGAAATACACGAGCACATGGTCACGAGTAAACTTTTCAAATGAGTCAAAACAAATATGAATAGTACGCTAAGACTTACTAAATTGATTTAGGTCGCGTGTCGGAGCGGTTGTACTGTAATACTTATTGACTAGCAGATTTCTATCATTAAGGTGAGTTTATAACCCCATATTTTTATACGTTTTGTTTATTGAACCTTGGGGTGAGAAACATGCAAAACTGTTTTCATGGGCCAAAAATAAATTTTGTTTTTATACATACTTGTATGCAGAAACCTAAGTTTAGTTGAATCTCATTGCGCCCACTATCATCAATCGTCAATTCCCTCTAGGAAACCGTGTGATATAAATAGATCTATTGGGGATGACACCCCCGTTCGGTTGGCTCGGCATAGTCAATGCGAACGCATTCCATATGAAATTAGTCCGAGTGTCTAGGGATTAACACTCGCGGGCACCCGTTTATTTACTAATGCCAGCTTGGCATGCTGTATGTCTAGTTCGGTTAGATAAGGCTTAGTGTTTGCATAGCGGGATAGTGTGTTATTGCTGAATTATTTGCTGAATATTGCTATGGTCCATATGTGCTTATTTACTTTAAACCTATGAACTCACCAGCGTTAGCTGACTTTTAGCATGTTTTTCTCAGGAAACTGAGGTGTGTTTACTGACGGCAGGGCATGGCGATGGTCATAATAATTGATGGAAATATTTTTATTGTTGCGTTAACTCTGAAATTTGGGACCGCTTTGTTAAATGGGCTACATTTTATTTGAAATAAATTTTATGTAAGACAAGATGACTTTGAAAATGTAATGCATTTTAAAACGGATTTTTAATCCGTTCTCTAGATCTTATTTTTTGATTATTGATTTAGTAGCACCTAAAGTGTATGCTTCTGCAATAATCTGATTTTAGGGGTGTTACAGATTGGTATTCAGAGCCTAGGTTATAGAGAACTAGGTTTATAAAAATCTTAAACTATAACCGATTTATGAAAAACTTTTCCTTATGACCGCCAGATGCCTGCCAGCCTAGCTTACTATGATTTGAGCGTTTTTTGCTTTATTTGATTAAGTGTTATATTATGCTATTTGAGTATTTTACTAAGCATATATGATATAAGTATTTTCTATATACTTTCGCGTGCCATACCATAATTTTCACAGACCATCTCTCTACGTAACATCATCATTTCACTTCGAGTTGAGTACTCGCTACATACCACACGAATTCATTTTCTATTCGACTCCAAGTTTGGACAACCGTCTTATTCTTTCGAAACACTTATATTACTATCGTAAAGGAACCCACCAACTTATGTGAGCACGACCCTAACCTACCACCTTATAACGTATCTCCTGGAACCATCTACTTTTAGGACACATCCTTGCTATGTCTCACGCTTCTTTTCTCATTGTGAAGGACCATGTCACCTGAGAGGCAAGACCTAAATTCCGCAGCCATGGAATAACTCGTAGCCCAATGAGTAGCAGAGACTATTGCTGCCTACGAGTTAGGAATTCGCACGGGTTGTGACTTAATGAACCGAGGGGCAGTTCAAGAAGCTGAAAACATTAACGAAAAGAGGAAATGGGATAACAACCTAGGAAACAAAGGGGTTCCACAACCCCTCAAAAAGGCAAAGTTGGCCAAAACTTTTACTACTGGACCTACTAACAGAAAGGCTTATACTAGAAAGTTACCAATGTGTAGTCGCTGCAAACTACACCACTACGGACCTTGCACCGTGAAGTGCCACAAACGCCAGAAGGTTGGACATATAGCTAGAGATTGTAAGTCTAACACCGTTGCAGTAGCACAGACAACATTAGGGAAAATTTGGAGAGCTGAGGTAATCTGTTTTGGATGTGGAAAGAAGGGGCATTACAAGAACGAGTGTCAGGAACCAAAGGACCAAGAAGAAGTAAACAATCAAGGAAAACATGGAGCGGAAGGAAACCAGGACTCAGACGTGATGACATAAGAATGACTACCCTATGTAATAGGACCTAAGTTTAGACTCTTTTAAGTTCGTTTCTGTGAGACTTCATTAGTATTTTTCTGTGAACCGCGTCGTATGGTACGGATTTGGTGAACTTTTATTATGAGATGTAAGCTTATTTGACTCAGACAATCAACAGTCCTATGCTAATTAGGTGTATCAATTGCAGCCCGTTGTACTACTTAATTTTACTATTAGTTAACAAACCACCTTGTCATAATTTTTCGACTATTTGAACTCGTATTATGAGCGAGTTGTCTACCATATTATCTTTTCATGAAATAATAAACTGTATTGCCACAAATACTCAAACTTTTGCAAGTATTCCATAGACTATCTCACAGTCATACTACAAATCGTTTTACTACCGGATTACAGAATCAAAGTTTTGACCTTCCTACTTTCTTTGAAACAAGGAACTTTCCTTGTGTTGCCTTACAAACTGTTTTACTAACTTAGACACTATTTTTCCAATAATGAATTGTTTTCCTAATACTCCATCAATTGTTTGCAAACCATTTTACAAACTATTCTATTACCGCCCGACAAATTATTTACTTATGAAGGGTGTTTATTCTGCAAGCTCGCGAGCAGAAAAACTGATATGTTTTCTTGTAACTAAACTCAGCATTGCATCATTGGACCCCAATTATACAAAGCCTGATCACCTTTGTATAATTCAAGTAGGACCATACTATGCTAGGAATGGTTGCCTTAAATTTTATGAAAGTCGAACATTTTATTTCCTTTTCCGAGAAATCAGAAACTCGCGTGTGTGAGCACATAAAAGTAGTGCAAGTCGCGGGCATCCGTACTAGGAAACACCGTAACCAATTAGGTTTTGACGCCAAGATACCACCTAGAACTAGCCTTACTTCATACCACGTCCAAAACCGAAAGGGTAACTTACACTACTAGCCAACATAAGATGACCCCACCGATTAACATCTCACGGTACACTACCCTTTCCGATTCTGAGACACTGCATCGTCTATCAGACGAATCTTACTGAGCCAACAAACTGACTGCTAGTAGAAATCAACAACATCTTTCAAGGTCATACTCTAGGCCTGCAAAACTCCCCAACCAACAGCGACCCTAGGTCCACAAAACCTGGAGACTCCAATGTCATCCCTAGTATAGACTGGATGTCGAAATACCATGCTGTAATCACCCATGATGGGAAACTCGTTCGCATACCTTATGGTAATAAGATCCTAGCAATACAAGAAAGACCCCTAGATGGAATTAAGAAATGAGTGCAACAAACTCAGAAATTAGGGAAATGGTGGTGGTCAATGTAACCAGCTAGCAGTAGTCAACAATGGAAACCAGGGCAATGGAGGAGGAGCCCGTGGAAGAGTTTATGCTGTGGGCAGAAGGGAAGCCCAGGATGACCCAAATGTGGTGACGGGTACGTTTCTTTTAAATAATCGCTATGCTTCAGTATTATTCGACACGGGAGCAGATAGAAGTTTTGTGTCGATCGCTTTTAGTCCTTTAATTGAAATAGCCCCGACCACCTTAGATAATGTCTTCAACGTAGAATTAGCTAACGGGAACCTAGAAAGAGTAGATACCATTATAAGGGGTTGCACTCTAAATTTATTAAACCACCCATTCAACATTAACCTTATACCAGTAGAGTTGGGTAGTTTTGACGTCATCATAGGGATGGATTGGCTATCAGAATATCATGCCGTCATCATCTGTGATGAAAAGATCGTCAGAGTACCCTATGGGAACGAAGTTCTGATAGTTGAAGGAGATCGGAGCGATCGTGCGCGTTCATCAAGATTGAGCATCATCTCGTGTACGAAGTTGCAGAAGTGAATTGAGAAAGGATGCCACCTGTTTCTAGCTCACGTTACTGAGAAAAGGGAAAAGGAGCCCGGAGAGAAATGATTGGAAGATGTGCCAATCGTAAGGGATTTCCTGGAAGTTTTTCCAGAAGACCTACCTGGACTCCCACCGGCCAGACATATCGAATTTCAAATCGATTTGGTGCCAGGAGCCGCCCCTGCAGTACGAGCACCTTATCGGCTAGCACCAACGGAGTTACAGGAGTTGTCTGATCAGTTAGCTGAACTGTCCGGAAACGGTTTTATCAGACCTAGTTCTTCGCCGTGGGGAGCTCCGGTCTTGTTTGTTAAGAAGAAGGATGGATCCTTCAGGATGTGTATTGACTATCGGGAACTGAATAAGCTAACCATCAAGAATAGGTACCCACTCCCGAGAATTGACGATTTATTTGATCAGTTGCAAGGTTCATCAGTTTATTCCAAGATAGACCTGAGATCAGGTTATCACCAACTCCGAGTCCGGGAAAAGGATATCCCGAAGACCACGTTTCGAACCCGGTATGGCCATTACGAATTCCAAGTTATGCCATTCGGCTTGACTAATGCACCAGCTGTATTCATGGACCTCATGAATCGGGTGTGTAAGCCGTATTTGGATAAATTCATAATAGTATTCATTGATGATATCCTAATATATTCCAAGAATGAGAAAGAGCATGAGGAACATCTCAAGCTAATTCTGGAATTATTGAAAAAGGAGGAGTTATATGCTGAGTTTTTGAAGTGTGAGTTCTGGATATCTGTTGTTCCCTTAGCACACCGAGTAATAACAATTAAGTTAAACTAAGTGAGCTTATGACTGAGATCAATGCAAAGAATATTTCTAACAGTTATAATACGTGAATATAAAAACACAATATTTTTCAACGTTTAAATTCTTATTAGAAATAATTCCAAGAATCTATTACCCAAGTGTTTTGCGGAACAAACACTTGGGATTGAATAGACAAGGGTTTATGGTGTCTCCTATCGAAACTCAAGTTTTGCTTGAGTGGTAACAATATACCCACTGAGCTATCTCAGTGAGTTGTATACACTTTGTAGGAGAGAAGTTACTTTGTAAAAGTTCTAAGCTTTCAATATACAAAGCACACGTAACTTCTCTCCATCTGATCTATTTATACACAAGTAATCTAAGTATAAGTGATTAAAATATTACAAGTTGTTGAGGTAGCGTGTCTGACAATTACAAACAGTAATTGTCATTTCCAAGAACCAATAGGAATGGGCTAATAAGGCTTTGGGAGTTGTTGGCTGACACTCTATGACTTTTAGCCGCAATAGGGAAGGTTGGTATCTGACAAGAGAAGAGTGTTTGGTCTGACACTTTTATCTTCTCAGATCTTTCCCTTTTGTTCCCGCCTATTCTTCAGGCATTGGTTCCTCAGTCTTCAATCACTTTAATGTTTTTGAGGAGACTGGGGTTCAGTGAGTTCTTGTCCAATACTCACTGAACCATCATATTCTTCTTTGGCTTAAGTCCTACTCAGGGAGTACCGCCTTCCTGAGAGTGAGTCCTTTATTGAACTCGCCTTAAGCATTCTAAAGATGACTCAGTGAGAGGCTGTTCTCTCAGTGACTTGAATTGTTCTCGGTTTAGCAAACACATGGCTTAATTTGTGTTCAAATCCTGTTTAAGATAATTGGGTGTTTTACGAACCCAACAATCTCCCCCTATTTGGATATAAATTATGCCTAAGTGTTTTGATCAGTATGAGTGAGCTAAAGTCTTCTGCTCATACTGAATGTACTAGAAAATAAATAAGGACATTAATATAACAAAACATTCATCAATTTATTCATATCATTACAAGTCCTATCATTCTAAGTACAAAATACTCAAGGTTCCTGAACAAGACCCATGAGTTCTAGTTTCGCCTTCTTTGACATCAACACCTCTTTATCAGGTCGATCCTTCATCATTTGATCCATCAGCCTGACAAACTCCTCATTATTAGGACTCCTGATATTAAGCGCCATCAGTTTGTAGGCAAGGAGTGTTGTCATTTCCACTTTATCAATGTCAGAGACTCTTTGAAAGGCTTTCTGACCAAATTCATCCACAAAGAAGATACCATACTCAGGTTCCTTGATGACCAGGTTGGGACGAAACTTGACTCCCTGAGGAGTAGTCCTGTTGTAGTGAAGTGCAGCTATGTATTGTTCAGGTTCAAGAGCCACAACTTTTCTTTTCTTCCCGGTCTTCTGAGTAAGTTCAGGGATAGTCAGTCCCTGAGAAGCAAGTACCCTCTCGTGGTCAATTCCAAGACTTTTGGCCACTTTTGAGAGTTCCTCATACTTAGCACTTAGAGACTTGATGAGGGTTGGGGCATTCTTGCTTGAGGTTTTCTTCCTCAGGATGGGCATCATCATATCCCATTCTCTTAACCCATAGTCTGAAAATTTGATTATTGGAAGATGTTCAGACTTTCTTGGCCCCCTATGAATTGTTATGCTTAAGGGTTTAGTGTTATGAATGGAGATGTCAGTGATTGTGCCTTCATCCTTGGTTTTGGTCATGTGCCATACGTACCTCTCATATATTATTTTCCTTCTTTCTTCCTTAAGTTTGGCTTGTTTGTTGTGTTCTTGAAGAAGTTGGGCTTGTATCCTGATGAATTCATCTCCCTGAATTTCTTTATCAGACTCCTTAATTTCCTCCTTGGCAACCTCAGAAATTACAGACCTGTTGAGTTCCTGCTCTTTCTCTTGGTCCTTCCTGAGATCTTCTTGGTGTTAGATTTCAGCAAGTTCTTCCTGAGTCCCATAGACCCTTCTCCCATCCTCTAAATCAACATAGAACGGTGCATCAGGATCTGCACTTCTTTTAGTTGAAGCCTTGACTAAGCGTGCTTTAGGAGGAGAGTTTGTTTTAGTCACCATGATTTTCTTCCCTTTGTCAATGGGAGGAGGTTGACTGGTGGATGTTCCAGGGACAGTCACCAAAGCGGAAGTAGGATCAGGGATTGGATCATCATTTTTCTCCCCCTCAGCAGATGGTGGAACTTCAGTGGAGACACCTGCTGACTGAGGAGTTGGAGTAACATGAGTGGCCTGAAGAATAGATAGGATGTTGGAGACCATAGACTTTGTCTCAGAAGTCTCATTCTTCACGACACTTAATTCGGCAGCCATTTCCTTTTGGTGGGTGGTGAGTTCAGTGACATGGGTGGTGTAGTGGATGACCAGCTCATTATGTGTTGTTGAGAGCTGTTCAAAGGCTGAAGAGATTTTGATCAGGTGCTCCTTGGATGCAATAACAGCCTGATGAATGGACTCCTGCTGTGTCCTTAGACCTTGAAGATCTACCCCCTGAAGGAGCTTTAGAAGCTCAGTAATGTTGGTGGAGGTGGACGCCTGAGAGGCCAAGTATGCATCCAATATTTTGACAAAGGTGGGATCATCTGTAAGATGTTCTTGGACTGATTCAATAGCCTTGAGGATGTTGGAGAGTTCCTGATGCTGTCTAGTGGCTATTTCATCTACAGATTTGTTCAGGTCGCCAAGTTGTTTATCAGTGAGGTTGGCGGCCTGAAGAATCTTTGCCTGAGATTCTTCTACAGAAGCCCTGAAGTTGGCATAGGAGGCTGCCGCTTCAGTGTGCTTATCCCATTGCTCATCCGTAAGTATATTGTAAAGACCTTCATTGGCTTTGCGAAGGAATTTGGCCATTTGCCTTTCAGAAGCCGGACGAGCATTGTCATATTTTTGCAACCACTCAGGAGTGGCTGAAGCACCTGATGATGATGATGAGGTTGATGGGGAACTGGGTGGTTGATCCTCAGGAGGAGGAGAAGAATGTTGTTGCTCAGAGGGCTGAGGAGGGCTTAATTGACTCTTCATTTCCTTCTCAGCATCAGGGATATCATCATCACCAAAATCAATCTCCTCCTCTGACTCATCAGCTAACAAATTTTCATAGTCAGCCAGAGAAAGAGCCTTCAGGATATCCGGCTCCCCCTCAGAAGAGGGCTCACCTTCGTTGTGGCCAGGTTCTGACTCTTTTGTCATAATAACTGGTGGGGTTTGACCAGCCTGACTAGTCATAATAACTGGGGGGGTTTGCCCAGCCTGACTTTTCGGGTCAGTTCCTGAGAGAACAAAAGTGCCTGAGATGCCTGAGGTGGGTTTGGGTTCCGTATCGGCGGGTGGTTTATATCCCTCCGAGTCTTTGTCCTCCTGAGCGCCTTCATCCACTGATGGGTGTTTTCCAGTGGAATCATGAGGCACTCCTTGTGAAGATGTATGGACCCCCTTCCCATCAGGATTGGACTGTCCTTTTGGGGATTTAGGGTCCAGTACTCCCTGATACTCTGAGTGTGATTTCTCAGAGACGTTAGCGGGATGTGAGTGGGTGTGGGTCCCCTTCTTAGTGAAGTAGTGCTGCCCCACTGAGGATATAGAACCCTGTACTCCCTCAGGCTCTGATTGTGATTTATCAGTGCCTTCATTGGGATGTGAATGGGTGGATGTTCCTGATCCCTCTGACTTGTTTATGTCAAAGGAAACATGCGGAAAGGGTTTGTACGAGGACACTGAAGATGATTTCTCAGTGACCTCCGGTGACGGTTGTTTTGTGGTCAGAAGGGTCTCTGCAGTGGGTGTCTCAGAGGTCTGGGCCACAATGTTAAGGGTGCCTGAGGCAACAGTCTCAGTGACGAGTGGTTTAGGTCTAACCACCTTACTGGACTGTCCCCTTTTCTTCTTCTTCACCTTCTTGGTTGGTGAAGGTACTGGGGAGATAGCATTCTCACCCTGAATGACTACTAACATGTAGTTGGTCAGGGCGGTGGGTTGTGCCTCAGTGATTTCACTACTAAAATTGGTCTTATGCAAGACGTCAGGTTTTGTACCTTGATCGTCAGACCTTAAGTAGTCAGAACCAAGAAGGTCCTGAAGCGCACAGGAAATGAACCTAGGATAAGACATGTGTCTTTACCTATGTTTCCCTGAGAGCTTGGCAACGAGGTCTCGGAAGATTATACCTCCGATATCAATTTTTCTACCCTCCAAGAGACTGAACATCATCATTTGCTGTGATGAGTTCACTTGCTCAGTGGAGGATTTATTCCCTCCTAGGACTTGAATGACAAATGTCATCATGAGTCTCCAGATGGGGTGAAACCATGTCTTCACTATGGGATCCTTTTCTAACAAGGCTTCAGGAGACAAAGTGGGACGCTTAGCGTCATGAGGCCCAAGGAATAGCATTTCTGCTTTAATTTCCTGGTCAGTAGGGTTTGCCTCAAAGCTCTGGGCGAAATCAAGACCAGTGGCCTTGAGAAAGGTCTTGTAGTCTAGGGAGAGGGGTTTCTTCCCATTCATCACAGTAAATGTGATGATTGATTCTCTGGTGTCCTTAGGGCTAGTAGCTGTTGCGGTACACCAGAACTCCCTGAGATAGTCATGATAAATGACTGATGGGGTTTTGGTAAAAGCCGTGGCAAGGAAGTAGTTATGTAAATACTTAACCACATCCTTGTACCCCTCATATTGTTGGGGGTAGTGGAAATTTCCAACCACGTTGTTTTTGGTCATATCCACGCCCTCCATTGGAAAGTTCACATTTGGGGTGAGGGTGATAGCATTAGAAGATGCCCTTTTTGTGTTTGGTTGGACAAATGAACTGGGTTTCTAATTGCTATGAACACACACAGAGTTTTGAGAGATAAAATGGGCAGAGTTTAGCTTAGATTTTTAAAACGCGTGTGTGTGTTTTTTTTGGTTGGGGTATTGATGAGTGCCTAAATACTCATCATTTTATTCCCATCTGAACTGCAAAAATATTTAAAAACATTCAGAAATGCTTCAAAATACTGAAAATATCTTTGAATTGTGGTTTTATCTGTTTCATGTGCAAAAGGTTTAAAAACGGGACGAAAACGAACATTTTTGGATTGACTCAGAAATAATTGTGCATTTGATCAAGTGAAGACGAAAGTCAAAGACGGAGTCAAAGTCAACCCCCAAAATCCCAAAATAACACAAATGGTCACTGGAATTAATTTTCACTATTGGCAAAGTTGGTCATTGGATTTTCAGCATTATACAAATTTAGTCCCTAAGGTTTATCTAAAATCCAAAACTAATCCTAAATCCTAAAACCAGCCACTACCCAACCCATCCCATTTAATAAAAAAACCCAACCTATTTCCCCAGCCCAAACCCACAACCTAGCCCATTTACCCCTTTGTTTTAATAAACCCAGACAAAAGGTTTGACCCTAGTCAAACCTTCCATCTCCTTTCTTCTTTCTCTAAACCGCCAAAACCCAAAACCATACCACCATTACCCACTGTTTTGCTGTAACCTCCCATCACCTCCCCCCTCCTCTCTACTACACATCACCTACCCATCCCAAGCATTAAATGCTTCGTCCTCAGAGCCATGTGCAGTTTTCCCACTCACAATAGTTTTGGCGCCAAAAATGGTTTAAGTGGCTGAGATGATTTCAAGAGGATCTAAAGGTTGCGATTTGCTCAGAGAATGAAGACAATGTAAACCCTAATATTGTAGTATAAATAGAACCATCAATGTAGCCTTAAAAAGCAAGTAGTTAATGTAGCATAAATCGTATTTCATATTTAGTAGTTGTAATATTGTAATTTCCAAATTCAGTTGTTAATGCAAGTCCATTTCAGTTATAATGTTCCAATTTCAAGTCACTTTGTATTGAATTTTAGTTATAAATAAATTTCAAGTCATCTGTTAAATCGAATTAGCTCTAAGTCCTTTTAAGTTATCATCAAAAGCTTCAAACAACCTTCCTATAAGCTTATGAAAGCTTTTCATAGCTTTGTGTAAGCTTATTTTAGAAATAATCTGCTTAAATCTCAAATTATGAAGAAAGTCAAAGAAAGTCAACATAAGCTCCAATAAGCTATTCTGAAGGTAAAAGCTATTCAGGAAGGCTTTTTCTGGGTTTCTAGCTTGTTTTTGACAAGCTAGATGTGTTCTGATCTTTAGTTCTTTGTTTCCATAGCCATATCAGTTGTAAGCTTTTTTCATATTTTCACTTAATTTCCTATACTACTGTTGCACTGCTTAAATATAGCTTATTCCTTTAGTTTCCTGCTTATTGATAGTTAACAATTGTTTTTCATCAGTTTTATAAGTCTTAAACAGCTTTTGCTTCATTTTGCTTAAAAATCATTAAAAAAGCCAAAAATAGTTAAAAGTGGTAACTGCTTTTTAATTAGCTTATTTCCAGTTGTTAATTACTCTTAACTTCATAAATAACTTAGTTAAACTCAGTTCAGTAGGATTCTTAGCTAAAAATCAGATTTCCATTTGCAAATCCACCACAGAACACCAATAAGGGGTGTTTGGTTTTAAGCAGTCAACTAGGTCAAACCCATAGTTACTAAACATTTACCAAAAGCCCAACTTTGTACCAGCTTATTTTGACCATATTAAGCTATGTCCAAGTTTAAATTAGCCTATTAGATAGAAATACTAGTTTTTAGTGCCCTATGTTAAAATCAGCCCTCAAAATGGCCAAATAAGCTAGAATAAGCCATGAGCTTATTCTGACCTATCCATTGGCATTTCTGAGTCTCTTTTGATCCATTTAGTAATAATACAATAGCCTAGGTAGAGTTGAATTGGTTTTGTGCCTTCTGCACAACTCTGCACATTAAGCAGTTCACCATTTTACACCTTCTGATCTCAGCTTTCTATCTGCTTAACCATTTAAGCTGAGACCCTGATTTTTGGTTTGCAAGTAGTTCACCTAGCTAGCTTTTAGATTCTGTGCTTGGATTCCATTTCTGAGCTTGTTTCATAGCTTATTTAAGATCTGCAATTTTGCCCTGTGCACAAGCTTATCTGCAAACACAGTTAGACCACCTGATCTTTTGCCAAATTGGACTTCAATTGGGGTGTTAGATTAGGGGCTTTTGGAGTTTTTTAATAGCTTATAGTACAGGGTATCTTTTGCCCCATTAAGGTTCCACAAATTAGCTTATTTGAAGTGATTAAAGTGCTCTGCAAGTAGGGGTATTTCACTGATTTTTCTGCATAAATTTTGATCCTGCCCTAGTGCTTATCTTGCTTATTCCTTGTGCTTATTTGTGTTTTTAAGTTGTTTTAAGCCTCTAATAGTATATTAAACTTGTTCTGAGCCTTTGGTAAAGTTTTGAGCTTATTAGCTTATTTTTAGCTTATTTGCCCAACTGCTTATCTGCCCAACTGCTTATCAGGGTTTAGTAGAATTTTGATTTTAATTTTCCTATATTAAGAATATTAATTTAGAGTTATCCTGAATTTTTCAGATTTTTCCTAAGTCATTTACTATTTTTAATCATTTTAATTAGTTTATAATAGTATTTAAATCATAATAAATAGAATAATAATCAGAAAAATATAATTTTAATTTTCAAAATTTTATTTTATTAAGTAGATTCTAGGAAAAATATAATCATATCTGTAGACCTTAGAAAAAAATAAAAAATAAAATAAGTGATAGTTTCTATTTAATAGATTTTATTTTTTTAAATTTTTAATTAAGCACTTTTCATTTTTATAATTTTCTTAGCTTCTTTTCACCTCATAATATTTATAGAAAAATTTTTAGATTTTTCTTTGTTCATTTAGTATTTATTATAAATTAAAATAGTTTAAAAAGTAATTAAGTATTAAATAATTAATAATAATTAGTTAATAAGTGTTTAATTTTCTTTTGTATATTTGTTTCTCATTTGTTAAATTAGATATAAAAAAAGCAAAATCCAAAATATCTAAAATCATCTGTCACTCTAATCCAAGCTTGAAACATATTGCCCATTCCAGCCTCGTTGGGAAACGATCCGGGTAATCACTTACCTGGTTTCACACTACACACACAAATGCGAGTTTTTGCAATTATCCTTTTTCACAAAGAGGTGATTTGTATTTATTCACGCGTATCCGTCATTGCATAATATTTATATATACGTTTTAGAACGGATCAAATTTTGGCGCCGCTGCCGGGGAGGTTGTGTTGCGACAATATTGTGTAAAGTTTAAGCGATTAGTGATTTGAGATCCTTCCTTGTGACGTTCCTATTTCCCATAAACCAATATAAAATACAAAAATATTTTTCTTTTCTTTTTTATATATATATCATATAAAAAATAAAAACCCAAAAACATTTTCCGTTTTATTTGTAAAATAAAAGATTAAAAGCAAAATTAAAATAATATTCCTCAACTTGGGTATTATTATAATAAGTTCCCAAACCAAAGATTAAAACTTGCCTTTGTGTCGCTTGCGAATTCGGCTCACCTTTGATTGATACACAAACTATAACGGAGGTTTAAGGATAGTTTGACATTAAATTGTCGAACTGAAAGAAGCGGGTTTTAAGGAGCATTAATTGCCCACCTTTGCTTCTCCGCCACTCTGTGCGTTTTTCAGTCAGAGAGCTACCGTACGCTGGTTGATTTAAGGTTTAAGTTCCTTGTGTTTTTCTTCAATCTTGTTTTAATTGAAATATTTTATTTAGTGCATGCGCACTCGTTCTTCCACGTCGACAAGTCCTTTACGTGAACTCGTAGATATTCCGAGAAGACGTAATCGTAGACGTGCTGCCCAAATAGTCGAACCCGAGATTCGTACTGTGCCCACTGATAATATGGCAGACGAACGCATAATGGCTGAGATGCTCCAAGCACCCACCGAGGGTTACGGAGATGCCATCGTTTTACCACCCATCGATTCTGATCATTTTGAACTGAAAACACATTTGATTCAGCTCGTTTCCACAAACCAATTCCACGGGTTTGAACGAGAAGACCCATATGCACACATTCGTTGGTTCAACAAGTTGACCTCTACAATCAATTACAAGAATGTGCCGCAAACAGTTATCAAATTGATGCTATTTCCATTCTCACTCGAAGGGGCAGCCCAGATTTGGCTGGATAAAGAACCCCCTCGCTCCATTGAAACTTGGGAAGATCTCGTAAAGAAATTTGTCAATTATTTCTTCCCTCCATCAAAGACGACTAATCTAAAAAATGAGATTGCTGGATTTCGTCAAGGTTTTGATGAAAACTTCGGAGAGGCATGGGACAGATTTAAAGATCTCCTAAGAAAATGCCCGCATCACGATTTCACGGAGTTACAACAGATCAATACGTTTTATAATGGGTTGAACCAAAACGATCAAGATTCACTTAACGCAGCCGCCGGTGGCAATATCTTGAATCGTAAACCTAAAGAGGTGATTGAAATTTGTGAAAATAAATCAAAAGTTCCTATTTCTTGAAACAAAGTGAATGTTCCTGTCACTCCTGCTTCTTCATCCGGTAACTCATCAGAGTTAGCCTTTCTAACGGACGCAATGCGTTGCATGATGAAGGAAATGAAAGAAATGAAGAGTGAAATTCATAAACCGGAACAAATCAAAGCCATAAACAAAGTGTGTGAAACTTGTGGTGGCCCGCATGCGTATTATGATTGTCAAGCAACCGATGCTTCACTTTACCCAGCTCCCGTAGCTGCAGTAAACCAAAATCAATACCGACCACATGCTGAAACTCAGTACCGAGCACCGAATGCTATGGTACCACCTGGTTTTCCACCCGTGCCAAATCAAAATAATCAAAATCGCTTTGTTCAAAATCAGGGACAAAATTTCAACAATTCCCAAAATTTCAATCAAAACCGAGGTCAGAATCAGGGTAATTTTAACCAAAAGCCATGGAATGTCCAAAACCAAAATCAGACGTCCTCAGATGAGTTGCTTAAGCAATTCATAAAATCCCAAGAGGAGACAAATAGGACGCAATATGAGACAAACCGGTTATTGGTTACCCAAATAAATGATATAAAAAAGTCTTTAAATGATCTACCTTCTACCTCGGGAGGTCTCCCAAGTAACACTGTTGTCAACCCAAGGGGTGAACTCAAAGCTGTCACTACACGTAGTGGTAAAGCTCATGATGGACTCAAGGTGACAAATGGCCCGGTACTTCCCTCTAACAATGGAAGTGCTAAATACGTCTAACCTATGGTTGTCCAAAATTCTACACCCACGATTGCTCCTCAACCGTCAAGAATAGATCCTACTCTTTCACGATTTATGGTTAAAAGTTTGTCAAACAAACTTAGTGAGCAAAGAACAGCCAGAGCTTATTCCAATATGCTCAATGCTACTCCTATCAGTGTGCTTGATGACAGTGATGATGATGAAAATACCACTTTCATCAAAGCTATCACCACTCGTAGTGGTGCTGCTTATGAGGGACCCTCTGGTCCTATTCCTCCTCCATTGTATGAAATGGAAAAAGAGACGGAGGATACAACGGACAAAGTGCAAATTCCAAGCCCACAAAGTACAGCATAAGTCCATCCTCCGGTTGTCCCGAAAAAGAAATCCAAACCAGGAGTTGTCTTTGAATCTGTTGAGACTCCTGAAGTTACCGCCCCTAAATCCAAACCTTATATTCCTTACCCATCGCGCTTAAATGAGCAAAAGCTCCGCGAAAAGGCTAGTCAACAAATGGACAAATTCTTTCAAATCTTTAAAGAATTACATTTTGACATAAGTTTTGCGGATGCTATCATTCTGATGCCCAAGTTTGCATCAACAATTAAACACTTGTTAAGCAACAAGGAAAAACTGATTGAAATGGCTAAAACTCCATTAAATGAGAACTGCTCAGCAGTTATCTTGAAAAAGCTTCCCGAGAAGCTTGGAGATCCTGGAAAGTTTCTAATACCTTGTGTATTTCCGGGAATGGTTGAATGCTATGCCTTGGCCGATCTTGGTGCAAGCATCAACCTGATGCCTCATTCAGTATGGAAGAAACTTTCTCTTCCGGCTCTCACCCCTACCTGCATGACTCTTGAGCTTGCAGATCGAACTATATCATTTCCTCTCGGCATTGCCGAGGATGTGTTTGTGAAAGTAGGTAAGTTCCATTTTCCAGCTGACTTTGTGGTTGTTGAATTCGACGCAGATCAAAAGGTTCCTCTCATTCTTGGAAGAGGATTCCTAAAAACGGGCCATGCTCTTATTGATGTATTTAAGCATGAGATCACATTGCGTGTGGGTAATGAAGCTGTTACCTTTAACCATGATCAAACTTCGAGGTACTCCTCAAATTATGATTCTGAATCGGTTAACCGAATCGATGTCATTGATATTACTTCAAAGGAGTACTCTCAAGAAAGCCTTGGTTATTTTCATAATTCTGTGAGTGTGAATTCCACCACATCTTCTCAACTTATCATAGCCGACTCTTCCCCTTCTCTCACTTCGTTTGAGGGAAGTGATCCCTTTTGGGATGAGGTCGAGGCTTTTCTTGCTCTAGATAGTTCACTTCCGCATGAGGTTGATGATAACTATCTTGATCCTGAGGGGGACATTCTTTTTCTAGAAAGTTTGTTAAACGAAGATTCATCTTCCCCTCTTCCACCAAAACAACTTCATAATGAGGAAATCAAGTCAGTTGAGAAAACTGATAAATTTCCTGAGATCAAGTTTAAGGACTTGCCTCCTCCACTTGAATATGCAATTCTTGAGGAGGAAGTTCTTGTCTTAATTGCTATTCAGATCTCTCTTCTTCCCTTTACCTACCCGGTGATTTCCCCTATCTTTCACTCATTCGGGAGTGAGGATATTACCTTTGACCCCGGCATTTTCCATCTAACATTGGTTTAAAAGCCGGATTTATCTCATCGGTGTGGAACTTTCTTATGTTCAATTGGTTATCCAAACATTTTGAATGAAAGTCCGATGGAGATGGTTTCTTCCACTTGCTTCCCCATGAACCAATGAATTCGGGGTCGAGTCAAGCTAGCGACTCGGTTAATAAAAAAACATGGGTTTTCACCCATGTCTCACCCAAGTGTGGGGGGGGGGGGGGTGCCCCACATGTTGTAAATATGTACATTATCCTTAAAAAAAAAAATGGCTATTAGTATTTCCTTTTTACGTTCTAAGTGTTGGTTTAACAGCCGGTACTTTGAATATTGAGGGCAATATTCAGTTCTAAGTGTGGGGGGGGGGGGAATTCTAGCGAATTTGATCATATGTACCATCTAGTACCCCCATTTTGGCCAAAATTTTAATTTTTTTTCTCACTTAGAACGCAATAAATGGTTATCAGTCCGCCATGTCTAACCCACTTAAGGATTGGCTAATCCGAGAGCAAACGGCTCTTGGTAAAGATAACTCAAATCCGTTTATGGCTTACAATTTGCCAAAAATTGTATGGTATTCGACTCGCCATATCTTTATAAGTGAAGAGTTGGCTAGCCCGCAAGGTTATGGCTTGTGGTAAAGGCATGGGAAAACCATGATTGGTAATCAGCTCGCCAAAGATAATAACTGTATTTTATCTAAGAGTTGGCTAGTCCAGAAGCAAACGGCTTTTGGTAAAGACAAATCAAATCCGTTGACAGCTGATGGTTTGTATAACATCCCGTAAATTTCCCTTCCAATTGTAAATAATAAACGAAGACTAATCTATCGTCACTGTTTAATTAACCATTTTTACAGACTAAATTTTTACTTTTATTCAACTATGTTAATCTAAACGTCGTAACACGTTTGCACATTCTTTATGTCACCCTCATTTGTGCGTTCCATGATAGTCTCAAATCTCTAACAAAACAAAGTATCAAAACTCATTCTAAATAAATTACACTATGTGTTATATAATATCACTTGAGTTCACAAATATGTTTATTAATCCCTTGCATTACCTTGAACCCAACTCGATCTTAAAAACTTCTATTTGATCACTTCCTAATATTTTTGGTCACGATTGAAAGTTGATTTGGACCCAACAATCAAATATACTTCACGTATATATTGTGTATCGTACGAAACTAATTCCATTGCCTCTCTAACTTTTGCCATTGGAAATAAAATCAACATTTGGATATTTTAGTGCTCTGTCACTTAGTTACTCACTCACTCACTCGATTGTTCAATCCCACACACGACCGAATGTTATACAATAATACATAGGTAACATCTATCACTCTACTTCATTAGATGCTCTACCCAAAATAAGATAGTTTCCCCTCAATACACCATCTGACAAATATTCTCTCTACTCTTGACTCTATCTAATGATATAACTCCATGTCAAACTTGCCACATGTTAAAAACTCACTTTGTCTCTTTTCCCCTTGTTTCTTAGTACCGACTAAAACAACCACAAGCAACCATCATTGCTACCTTTGCAATAATCTACTGTCACACTCTATCAATTATCAATAGCACATGTTGAAATCTTGTTGACCATTGCAATACATTACCAAACCAAAACAATCACCTTTAAACTTATGTTGTTTTCTTCTTCTTGGGTCTTTATACCGACCAATACAACAAATACCACAATCATCTTACTCACTTCTTCACTGTCACACTCAACTATTATTACACTTCATTCTCACACCACAATACCACAAACATATGAATACAGGGAACTAACTCTAAATAAAAGAATGTAACCCAACTGGCGTTTTTTTGATCTATATATATATATACGTACAGAAAGAAGCACTCATACACTCAAACACAGGAAAGAATAATTCTTCCTCCCTCTCCTCTCTCCACTGCCGCCGCCGGCAACCCAAGAATCACTACCACCGCCACCCTTATACTTACACCACCACCATAAAACTAACCCTCATCATCTCCTCTCTCTTTTGGTGTACATCACGCGCCACCAAAAGGGTACCATCACCTCGTTATATTTGCTACGATCCACCATAACTCACCACCATCATCTCCTTCGAATAGATCTTGAAGAAAAAGGTAGGAAATAGGTGAGTTACACACGAGTTGACCCACATACGAGTCAACTCAATCTAGATCTTGTTATTTTGGGGTTTAAACAAATGGGTTTCTAAAGTTTTTAATTAATAAAAACATGTAACAAAATCGTTTGGTATCAAGGTGTGTTTGTTTGGTCGAGTCCTTCGAACCGTGAGCTTAAGCTCACGGTATACGCGGTACTTTTGGTTGTTTTTGGTTGTTGATTGTTAATAACTTAGTTCAGATTGTGTTTGATTAAATCGGTTTGGTACCGATTGATGAACTAGGATTGATTATAGATTTGGGTTTGATTATTGGTTAACTATTGTTGTAGCTAAATGATTATAGTGTCCGCTTGGTTTGTGTTGTCGACAAGGAAAAGGGAAGCCGAGACTTAACAGTCTCGGGAATAACATTTTGGTGGTTGTTGTTGTTTTGGTTGTAACCGAGAGCTCCCAAAGGGCTAGTTTGATTTTGGTTTGTTTTGCCGAGAGGTAGACCGAGGCCAATAGGGTCTCGGCATCGTGATGGTTAAACGTTGAGGTTATATACGTTGGTATATTAAAACAAGTTTAATACGGACTTTGTGATTATGAAACGGGTTAAAAGAAATTATTACATGTGCAAGTGGCGAGAGTAACTAAAAACGGCCTTGTATTCGTGTGGTTTTGGTCATCAATATTGTTGAGTTTGGAAACTGTTAATTTGGAACTAGATTGCGTACGAATGGGATTAAAACTATCGAAACATAAACTCGAGTTATGAATTAATAATCATTTACAACTTAACAAATTAATTAATTTGTTATAGATAACATGGCATTAAAACTAGATAACATATAGAACTCGGTAACGTATAAAACTCCTAAACTACTTGTAAACCACTAGATTATTTAAGTAGTTGATAACGTGTAAAACTCGTAAACTAAAACTATTCGGAAATTAACTAACCGGATAAACTTTAGTCAAAATGGAATAGAACTTAAACCACTTGGTAAACGATTTAACCGGAATAACTTTGATTACTTTGACTAGAACTTAACCATTCTCTTACGTTAACACTTATGTGTTACATGATTCTTACGTGTTTACTTTCTTCTCATACATGCGTAATATGCTCTATACTTTGCTACATGATCTTTACATGTTTATTTTCCTCTTATACTAGAACGATATGTTTTATATTTTGGCGTGAGTACTTGAGTCTCGACATTCAAACCACTACGCGTATGATGATACCAAACACTATGAAACGAATATAACGAGAATATTTTAGAAACAAGTTTTGAAATAATATTTGGAAATGGGAGCAATTATCTATTGGAAACCTTTACGCTTTCGTATATACGTTAAGATGAATTCTATATTCTTTAGATCGTGCCGAATTCCATATCATCGTGCGCTGACTCTTGACATCGCTGATGTTACTCTATTCTGCCACACTCTTTGGCACCATTATATTTCTTACGACACTACATTCCAAGGTGAGTTCATAGCCCCACTTTTCTTGTTTACTGTTTTATAAACTCTTTGGGGGAGATACATGCTCAAATACAATGTTTTATACTTATTCATAAGTACTCTTAACTGTTTACATACTACTGTGAGTTCCATAGACTACTCTTTTATCTACTCTGAATTACTTTTGAAGGTGATACATGTTCTCTTTACATATAAACTTTACTGGATTACTTTAAACAACGTACTTAATTGATGAAACGCTCTGCTCGTTACTGAGACGTAATACTTGCTTTTAATTATAAAAGTACTTTTAAACCTCTACAAACTATTATGAATTTATAAATCCACTTTATACATTTTTATATCTCATGGAGAGATACCTGCTATAAACATGATCACAAATGATTTTCAACTGTATGCTATACCTGATCCACTATTGCCTAAGTTTACCTTTATTGCCATGTTCGAAGTCCCTCACATCATGAACCTTAATCACTTGCGAGTGAACGTAAATAATTGTGAATAGATCTATTTGGGACTGACAATGTGCACTTTATTTGAACAAACTTATGGGTTATTGGCAAATACCCATCACGAGGGCCTTTATACTTTACATCATTTTTGATGCCTGTTAAGCGTTGAGTGTCATGAGACTTAGAGCAATAGAAAACGATACTGTAGTCATGATACAGTATTGCCACTATTTTATTAAACTTGAACTTGTTATCACTATATAGCAGAAAATCACTACTTGGCAAACAATAACTATTTTGTGTTGACCCGGTTAGGGCAAACAAACGAACTATGGGTATATAACAACTTAACCCACTACTTATTTTATAACAAACCAACTATGGGTGCATAATATCGCAACCCATCGATTATTTTATTAATAATTGTATTTGTTACAATTATTACCTAAACTTGGAAACTATTGAAAATCAAACGATTTTATGCAAACCCTATGGATTCACTCACAACTTGAATTTGATAATCAACTGCTTTAACCTTAAACTCTATGGATTCACTCACACTTTGATTTGACAAATCAACTGGTTTAACTATAAACACTATGGTATTACTCACTCTTTGATTTGATAAGCAACTATTTATCTACAACTACTATGAACTCACAAACTCTTTGATTTTGAGAAATCAACAGTAATTACTCACAAACTCTTTGATTTTGAGAAATCAACAGTAATTACTCACAAACTCTTTGATTTTGGAAATCAACAATATTTACTCACAAACTCTTTGATTTTGTAAATCAACGGTTTTCAACTACAAACTCTATGAACTCACCAACCTTTGTGTTGACGCTTTTAGCATGTATTTATCTCAGGTCCATGATAAGCAAGGATGGCACGGAGGAGTACGGATACTTATGAAGGCTATAAATATCATTCGAAAACCTATTTAATAAATTTTGAAACCATTGGGACCTTACTTTGTAAACTCTGATATTCGAATGATAAATCTTTTAAAACGACCAAATTGGTGATCGTTTTCTACTATTCAACTGTTGTGCCATGAAGTAACACCCAATTTACATTCCGCTGCATATCACGAAATTGGGGGTGTTACAGATTGGTATCAGAGCTACAGTTTTAGAAAAACGGGTCTAAATGAGGTCCGAACTATAACTACTTTTACAAACAAAACATTTTATAGCCTTTCGCTCTCCGTGCTTACCATCCGCCAGACGCTTATGTGACTTCTAGATAATTTTGCTACACCAACACTCTAATATATTGATATATATATATACTCACCAACTATCTCGAGTACCGTACCCACCATTCTTAATTATCTTACTCATATCTTTATAGATACGTGTGAAATACATTTCCTGTATTTCCGGAAAATCCGCGCATGGATTATCTTGTGGATTAGTACGAGTGTTAAATCAGAAATTCTTAAGTAGGATGGTTTACAATGTCTTTATTTGGATGATTGGGATGCCTTTTATTTAAATAATGAAATTGTAAAGCGCCGAACCATAAGTTTATATTTCCATATTTACATTGTTTGGGACGCCTCTCTATGTAAATAACGAATTATAAATAAGTGGGCTTATTTGTATCTGAAATAACACGAGTATGAAATCGATAATCACAAAATTCATCAAACACACAGCATAACTCTCATTAGAAACCATAAATATTGATACATAGTGATATGATTAGCATTGGTAATGCTAATATTACAAATATCACTAAGAAAGGCATAGCATCACCAATCGGCTGACCCGCTAAGCCAATGAAAAACACCACTACCCCAGCAAGAGCAAGAACCACGACTGGGTGCAACACCTCGAATATCCTGTATGACAAAAATGCACAAGTTATTAATGCAATAAAACATTAATACATAGTGTTAGTATACGGATTCAAAGCCACACTCCTATCGTAATAGTATCTCTTACCCCCATATTTCATCTGCGCTGACGGCCAAAACCACGAGTGCTATGAGAAGCGCTATGACCTCGGCCAGGGACTCCAGATCTTCATCTGGGACGTAAGCCAAGAAGACGGCTGCAGCAGCGTACATAATTACAAGAACGGTGTAGGTGTAAGACATTTTGTAAATGTTGGGTGAGAGAAATGTGGGTAGTGAGGAGTGAAATCTGGCACATATATAGAAGAGTAGCAGTGAGGCTACTATTCTAGCCGCTTGCGTTCACTATTCCTCACACAAAGACAAACAAGATTTCTCATTCCCTAAAAGTTGGGATTCAGCAACTTTCTCTACATACACCGAATCCTCATCCGAATATCTCTATGTAAGAATCTGTCATCAACAAAACTCTTTTGTTTAACGGGTAGGTTACCCGTACAGATTCTTGTAATTGTAAACCATGTGAAATTTCAAACCATGAAAGAATAACAATAATTATTCCAAAAGAGATTTTTCCAAGTTATGTTAACTGTGGAACTATTGTAATCTCAGTTCCATCCACTATTAAGACATTATGAATTACATAATGGTCTTACTTATTCCTCTACCGTTGTGAATTTCACGATGCTTCCTTTAAAATCCCAGACATTGTATGTAATTACAATGGTCTCCAAATTTATTTCGTAACCATAAGTCTTACCACTTTGAATTTATCACAAAACTCTAGTGGTCTCTATTTTCCTTAGCAGACACTGTAAGTAAATACAGTGGCCTCTACTTTTCTTAGACACTGTAAGTGACACAGTGATCCCTATATTTCAACCTCAGGCACTGTAAATTCTACAGTAATCTCAATTAAATTCAAACACCATATTATTCAAATAAACTTGACAGAAATACTTAAACATTACAAACGATACTAGATTAAAACATCACATAAACATAAACCTAGACTTCAAAGGTAGTCCGGGTGATCCCAGGTTTGAGAATTGTTGGAATGATAACCGTCATCATAAGGATCAAAGCTCGCCAATTTCTCTTCTTCCCATTGAGCTTCCAACCTACTCAGATCCCGCTCCATGTCAGAAGTCCAACCACCATCATCAACTGCCACATTTTCCTCGAAACTTGGCTGGAAGTGATCCAGATGAGGCAAATGTTGTTGTTGCACAACCACCCTTGGTGTAGATGAACTTGATGCACCTTGTTGTAGTTGTGATTGTTGTTGCTGTTGTGGTGGTGGTGGATTTTGTTGTTGTTGTCATTGATGTTCAACCCTAGCAGCCTCAACATTCTCTTCAAAACTCCAATGGACCTTGTTGGAAATCTGGTTCTCTATCTGATGAACACAAGCCCACAGCGATTCGATGACAGCAGCATCCTTACAATATTCATCATACAAAAACGTGTCGATCACATACTTCCTATCATCTGAAATGTCTGTGCACATGGCATAGCTTTCTCTAAGTCGTCGTTTCAGTTGCTTCATAGCCTTAAACTGTAGGATGACCTTCACAATAGCATTTTGACGATCCACGTCACTACCCTCAGTTTCTGCCTTGATAAACAATTGAAATTGTTCAACGGTATGTGGTAGCTTACAAGCCATTGATTGTGTGTGTATGGATAACCCAAGCATGCCAATGGTATTTATAAGGGTCTGAAAAATATTTTTCAATTATTTTAAGAAATATAACCGTTTGTATACAAACGGTAAAACTTTCAAAATTTGTGTCTATTAAAACTAGCAACTAGTTCTAGGATACGTGGTAAAATTTTTACTTTGGCTTTCACATTTCAACGCAAGAGGCAGGAACAGATCGCGTTAAACACGCCACACCATGCCTTAAAAATCATGAACGCGCCACGTATGAATAACACTTTCCATACGGTTTGACTACTCAATCTCTAGGAACTAGTAAACCTCCTAACGCCCACTCAAAACTCTCAGGCATTATACGAGATCTCGAAACTACCTAGTAACCATATATGTCATGGAACGTGTGTTCAACATTTCATATTTGCCAAACCAAACTTACCCTTGAAACGTTTGGGCCTCAGCCCATGGCTACAATAACCTAACGCACCCTTGTTTCTCTACATTCATCTATTTTGATCTGAAACCCTCATTGTTTAAAAATCTATTATTTACAAACTCTTTGTTTGACGGGTAGGTTACCCCCATAGGTTTCTGATTTTCAAATGTTACGAACCATGTTTATTTTCAAAACGCAATAAAACAAAAATGAAAATTTTCTCAAGTCAAACTGACCGAAGAATTATGATTTTCACATGTACCACAATAAATTCGTCTCCTACGTAAATAAATATGGATTCAGATCCTTTGTTTAGGCGTACACTCCTTCCAACACCTCGTATAGAGGATTGCACATCATACGACTTCATAACAACTTATCATGTAGAAAATCTTCATCCCAATGACTTCCACTTATTGCAAAACAACCCTGACAACCACCTTAGACTAGAATCCTGGGACAGGATTCGGTTTAACGGGTAGGTACTATAACATCCCGTAAATTTCCCTTCCAATTGTAAATAATAAACGAAGACTAATCTATCGTCACTGTTTAATTAACCATTTTTACAGACTAAATTTTTACTTTTATTCAACTATGTTAATCTAAACGTCATAACACGTTTGCACATTCTTTATGTCACCCTCATTTGTGCGTTCCATGATAGTCTCAAATCTCTAACAAAACAAAGTATCAAAACTCATTCTAAATAAATTACACTATGTGTTATATAATATCACTTGAGTTCACAAATATGTTTATTAATCCCTTGCGTTACCTTGAACCCAACTCGATCTTAAAAACTTCTATTTGATCACTTCCTAAT
This sequence comes from Artemisia tridentata subsp. tridentata, assembly GCA_021014915.2. NCBI lineage: Eukaryota > Viridiplantae > Streptophyta > Magnoliopsida > Asterales > Asteraceae > Artemisia > Artemisia tridentata. The sequence goes on along the minus strand of CP139509.1, from coordinate 367,916,391 downwards.
ATTTTTGGTCACGATTGAAAGTTGATTTGGACCCAACAATCAAATATACTTCATGTATATATTATGTATCGTACGAAACTAATTTCATTGCTTCTCTAACTTTTGCCATTGGAAATAAAATCAACATTTGGATATTTTAGTGCTCTGTCACTTAGTTACTCACTCGCTCACTCGATTGTTCAATCCCACACACGACCGAATGTTATACAATAATACATAGGTAACATCTATCACTCTACTTCATTAGATGCTCTACCCAAAATAAGATAGTTTCCCCTCAATACACCATCTGACAAATATTCTCTCTACTCTTGACTCTATCTAATGATATAACTCCATGTCAAACTTGCCACATGTTAAAAACTCACTTTGTCTCTTTTCCCCTTGTTTCTTAGTACCGACTAAAACAACCACAAGCAACCATCATTGCTACCTTTGCAATAATATACTGTCACACTCTATCAATTATCAATAGCACATGTTGAAATCTTGTTGACCATTGTAATACATTACCAAACCAAAACAATCACCTTTAAACTTATGCTGTTTTCTTCTTCTTGGGTCTTTATACCGACCAATACAACAAATACCACAATCATCTTACTCACTTCTCCACTGTCACACTCAACTATTATTACACTTCATTCTCACACCACAATACCACAAACATATGAATACAGGGAACTAACTCCAAATGAAAGAATGTAACCCAACTGGCCTTTTTTTGATCTATATATATATATATATATATATATATATATATATATATATATATATATATATATACGTACAGAAAGAAGCACTCATACACTCAAACACAGGAAAGAATAATTCTTCCTCCCTCTCCTCTCTCCACTGCCGCCGCCACCCTTATACTTACACCACCACCACCATAAACTAACCCTCATCATCTCCTCTCTCTTTTGGTGTACATCACGCGCCACCAAAAGGGTACCATCACCTCGTTATATTTGCTACGATCCACCATAACTCACCACCATCATCTCCTTCGAATAGATCTTGAAGAAAAAGGTAGGAAATAGGTGAGTTATACACGAGTTGACCCACATACGAGTCAACTCAATCTAGATCTTGTTATTTTGGGGTTTAAACAAATGGGTTTCTAAAGTTTTTAATTAATAAAAACATGTAACAAAATCGTTTGGTATCAAGGTGTGTTTGTTTGGTCGAGTCCTTCGAACCGTGAGCTTAAGCTCACGGTATACGCGGTACTTTTGGTTGTTTTTGGTTGTTGATTGTTAATAACTTAGTTCGGATTGTGTTTGATTAAATCGGTTTGGTACCGATTGATGAACTAGGATTGATTATAGATTTGGGTTTGATTATTGGTTAACTATTGTTGTAGCTAAATGATTATAGTGTCCGCTTGGTTTGTGTTGTCGACAAGGAAAAGGGAAGCCGAGACTTAACAGTCTCGGGAATAACATTTTGGTGGTTGTTGTTGTTTTGGTTGTAACCGAGAGCTCCCAAAGGGCTAGTTTGATTTTGGTTTGTTTTGCCGAGAGGTAGACCGAGGCCAATAGGGTCTCGGCATCGTGATGGTTAAACGTTGAGGTTATATACGTTGGTATATTAAAACAAGTTTAATACGGACTTTGTGATTATGAAACGGGTTAAAATAAATTAGTACATGTGCAAGTGGCGAGAGTAACTAAAAACGGCCTTGTATTCGTGTGGTTTTGGTCATCAATATTGTTGAGTTTGGAAACTGTTAATTTGGAACTAGATTGCGTACGAATGGGATTAAAACTATCGAAACATAAACTCGAGTTATGAATTAATAATCATTTACAACTTAACAAATTAATTAATTTGTTATAGATAACATGGCATTAAAACTAGATAACATATAGAACTCGGTAACGTATAAAACTCCTAAACTACTTGTAAACCACTAGAATATTTAAGTAGTTGATAACGTGTAAAACTCGTAAACTAAAACTATTCGGAAATTAACTAACCGGATAAACTTTAGTCAAAATGGAATAGAACTTAAACCACTTGGTAAACGATTTAACCGGAATAACTTTGATTACTTTGACTAGAACTTAACCATTCTCTTATGTTAACACTTATGTGTTACATGATTCTTACGTGTTTACTTTCTTCTCATACATGCGTAATATGCTCTATACTTTGCTACATGATCTTTACATGTTTATTTTCCTCTTATACTTGAACGATATGTTTTATATTTTGGCGTGAGTACTTGAGTCTCGACATTCAAACCACTACGCGTATGATGATACCAAACACTATGAAACGAATATAACGAGAATATTTTAGAAACAAGTTTTGAAATAATATTTGGAAATGGGGGCAATTATCTATTGGAAACCTTTACGCTTTCGTATATACGTTAAGATGAATTCTATATTCTTTAGATCGTGCCGAATTCCATATCATCGTGCGCTGACTCTTGACATCGCTGATGTTACTCTATTCTGCCACACTCTTTGGCACCATTATATTTCTTACGACACTACATTCCAAGGTGAGTTCATAGCCCCACTTTTCTTGTTTACTGTTTTATAAACTCTTTGGGGGAGATACATGCTCAAATACAATGTTTTATACTTATTCATAAGTACTCTTAACTGTTTACATACTACTGTGAGTTCCATAGACTACTCTTTTATCTACTCTGAATTACTTTTGAAGGCGATACATGTTCGCTTTACGTATAAACTTTACTGGATTACTTTAAACAACGTACTTAATTGATGAAACGCTCTGCTCGTTACTGAGACGTAATACTTGCTTTTAATTATAAAAGTACTTTTAAACCTCTACAAACTATTATGAGTTTATAAATCCACTTTATACATTTTTATATCTCATGGAGAGATACCTGCTATAAACATGATCACAAATGATTTTCAACTGTATGCTATACCTGATCCACTATTGCCTAAGTTTACCTTTATTGCCATGTTCGAAGTCCCTCACATCATGAACCTTAATCACTTGCGAGTGAACGTAAATAATTGTGAATAGATCTATTTGGGACTGACAATGTGCACTTTATTTGAACAAACTTATGGGTTATTGGCAAATACCCATCACGAGGGCCTTTATACTTTACATCATTTTTGATGCCTGTTAAGCGTTGAGTGTCATGAGACTTAGAGCAATAGAAAACGATACTGTAGTCATGATACAGTATTGCCACTATTTTATTAAACTTGAACTTGTTATCACTATATAGCAGAAAATCACTACTTGGCAAACAATAACTATTTTGTGTTGACCCGGTTAGGGCAAACAAACGAACTATGGGTATATAACAACTTAACCCACTACTTATTTTATAACAAACCAACTATGGGTGTATAATATCGCAACCCATCGATTATTTTATTAATAATTGTATTTGTTACAATTATTACCTAAACTTGGAAACTATTGAAAATCAAACGATTTTATGCAAACCCTATGGATTCACTCACAACTTGAATTTGATAATCAACTGCTTTAGCCTTAAACTCTATGGATTCACTCACACTTTGATTTGACAAATCAACTGGTTTAACTATAAACACTATGGTATTACTCACTCTTTGATTTGATAAGCAACTATTTATCTACAACTACTATGAACTCACAAACTCTTTGATTTTGAGAAATCAACAGTAATTACTCACAAACTCTTTGATTTTGGAAATCAACAATATTTACTCACAAACTCTTTGATTTTGTAAATCAACAGTTTTCAACTACAAACTCTATGAACTCACCAACCTTTGTGTTGACGCTTTTAGCATGTATTTATCTCAGGTCCATGATAAGCAAGGATGGCACGGAGGAGCACGGATACTTATGAAGGCTATAAATATCATTCGAAAACCTATTTAATAAATTTTGAAACCATTGGGACCTTACTTTGTAAACTCTGATATTCGAATGATAAATCTTTTAAAACGACCAAATTGGTGATCGTTTTCTACTATTCAACTGTTGTGCCATGAAGTAACACCCAATTTACATTCCGCTGCATATCACGAAATTGGGGGTGTTACAGTTTGCTCAAAAATCATTTGGTTATCATTGTACCAAAGTATCACATACTAAAACATTGGCTACTCCAGAAGTAATGGCTTTTGGTTAAGAGACATAAAATCCATTAAATTTTCATAAATGATTGCTAGGGACTAGCAATAGTTTAGTGTGGGGGATTGATGAGTGCCTAAATACTCATCATTTTATTCCCATCTGAACTGCAAAAACATTTAAAAACACTCAGAAATGCTTCAAAATACTGAAAATATCTTTGAATTGTGGTTTTATCTGTTTCATGTGCAAAAGGTTTAAAAACGGGACGAAAACGAACATTTTTGGATTGACTCGGAAATAATTGTGCATTTGATCAAGTGAAGACGAAAGTCAAAGACGGAGTCAAAGTCAACCCCCAAAATCCTAAAATAACACAAATGGTCCCTGGAATTAATTTTCACTATTGGCAAAGTTGGTCATTGGATTTTCAGCATTATACAAATTTAGTCCCTAAGGTTTATCTAAAATCCAAAACTAATCCTAAATCCTAAAACCAGCCACTACCCAACCCATCCCATTTAATAAAAAAACCCAACCTATTTCCCCAGCCCAAACCCACAACCTAGCCCATTAACCCCTTTGTTTTAATAAACCCAGACAAAAGGTTTGACCCCAGTCAAACCTTCCATCTCCTTTCTTCTTTCTCTAAACCGCCAAAACCCAAAACCATACCACCATTACCCACTGTTTTGCTGTAACCTCCCATCACCTCCCCCCTCCTCTCTGCTATACATCACCTACCCATCCCAAGCATTAAATGCTTCGTCCTCAGAGCCATGTGCAGTTTTCCCACTCACAATAGTTTTGGCGCCAAAAATGGTTTAAGTGGCTAAGATGATTTCAAGAGGATCTAAAGGTTGGGATTTGCTCAGAGAATGAAGACAATGTAAACCCTAATATTGTAGTATAAATAGAACCATCAATGTAGCCTTAAAAAGCAAGTAGTTAATGTAGCATAAATCGTATTTCATATTCAGTAGTTGTAATATTGTAATTTCCAAATTCAGTTGTTAATGCAAGTCCATTTCAGTTATAATGTTCCAATTTCAAGTCACTTTGTATTGAATTTTAGTTATAAATAAATTTCAAGTCATCTGTTAAATCGAATTAGCTCTAAGTCCTTTTAAGTTATCATCAAAAGCTTCAAACAACCTTCCTATAAGCTTATGAAAGCTTTTCATAGCTTTGTGTAAGCTTATTTTAGAAATAATCTGCTTAAATCTCAAATTATGAAGAAAGTCAAAGAAAGTCAACATAAGCTCCAATAAGCTATTTTGAAGGTAAAAGCTATTCAGGAAGGCTTTTTCTGGGTTTCTAGCTTGTTTTTGACAAGCTAGATGTGTTCTGATCTTTAGTTCTTTGTTTCCATAGCCATATCAGTTGTAAGCTTTTTTCATATTTTCACTTAATTTCCTATACTACTGTTGCACTGCTTAAATATAGCTTATTCCTTTAGTTTCCTGCTTATTGATAGTTAACAATTGTTTTTCATCAGTTTTATAAGTCTTAAACAGCTTTTGCTTCATTTTGCTTAAAAATCATTAAAAAAGCCAAAAATAGTTAAAAGTGGTAACTGCTTTTTAATAGCTTATTTCCAGTTGTTAATTACTCTTTAGTTCATAAATAACTTATTTAAACTCAGTTCAGTAGGATTCTTAGCTAAAAATCAGATTTCCATTTGCAAATCCACCACAGAACACCAATAAGGGGTGTTTGGTTTTAAGCAGTCAACTAGGTCAAACCCATAGTTACTGTACATTTACCAAAAGCCCAACTTTGTACCAGCTTATTTTGACCATATTAAGCTATGTCCAAGTTCAAATTAGCCTATTAGATAGAAATACTAGTTTTTAGTGCCCTATGTTAAAATCAGCCCTCAAAATGGCCAAATAAGCTAGAATAAGCCATGAGCTTATTCTGACCTATCCATTGGCATTTCTTAGTCTCTTTTGATCCATTTAGTAATAATACAATAGCTTAGGTAGAGTTGAATTGGTTTTGTGCCTTCTGCACAACTCTGCACATTAAGCAGTTCACCATTTTACACCTTCTGATCTCAGCTTTCTATCTGCTTAACCATTTAAGCTGAGACCCTGATTTTTGGTTTGCAAGTAGTTCACCTAGCTAGCTTTTAGATTCTGTGCTTGGATTCCATTTCTGAGCTTGTTTCATAGCTTATTTAAGATCTGCAATTTTGCCCTGTGCACAAGCTTATCTGCAAACTCAGTTAGACCACCTGATCTTTTGCCAAATTGGACTTCAATTGGGGTGTTAGATTTAGGGCTTTTGGTGTTTTTGAATAGCTTATAGTACAGGGTATCTTTTGCCCCCTTAAGGTTCCACAAATTAGCTTATTTGAAGTGCTTAAAGTGCTCTGCAAGTAGGGGTATTTCACTGATTTTTCTGCATAAATTTTGATCCTGCCCTAGTGCTTATCTTGCTTATTCCTTGTGCTTATTTGTGTTTTTAAGTTGTTTTAAGCCTCTAATAGTATATTAAACTTGTTCTTAGCCTTTGGTAAAGTTTTGAGCTTATTAACTTATTTTTAGCTTATTTGCCCAACTGCTTATCTGCCCAACTGCTTATCAGGGTTTAGTAGACTTTTGATTTTAATTTTCCTATATTAAGAATATTAATTTAGACTTATCCTGAATTTTTCAGATTTTTCCTAAGTCATTTACTATTTTTAATCATTTTAATTATTTTATAATAGTATTTAAATCATAATAAAGAGAATAATAATCAGAAAAATATAATTTTAATTTTCAAAATTTTCTTTTATTAAGTAGATTCTAGGAAAAATATAATCATATCTTTAGACCTTAGAAAAAAATAAAATATAAAATAAGTGATAGTTTCTATTTAATAGATTTTATTTTTTTAAATTTTTAATTAAGCACTTTTCATTTTTATAATTTTATTAGCTTCTTTTCACCTCATAATATTTATAGAAAAAGTTTTTGATTTTTCTTTGTTCATTTAGTATTTATTATAAATTAAAATAGTTTAAAAAGTAATTAAGTAATAAATAATTAATAATAATTAGTTAATAAGTGTTTAATTTTCTTTTGTATATTTGTTTCTCATTTGTTAAATTAGATATAAAAAAAGAAAAATCCAAAATATCTAAAATCATCAGTCACTCTAATCCAAGCTTGAAACATATTGCCCATTCCAGCCTCTTTGGGAAACGATCCAGGTAATCACTTACCTGGTTTCACACTACACACACAAACGCGAGTTTTTGCAATTATCCTTTTTCACAAAGAGGTGATTTTTATTTTTTCACGCGTATCCGTCATTGCATAATATTTATATATACGTTTTAGAACGGATCGGGTATTTATAGGATAGTGGAGATGGGGTTATTTTTGGTATTTGAGCGGTTTTATCTAATCCAAATATAATTTTTGAAAATTATTTTGAATAAAATGTTTGAGATCCGTATTAAATGCCACCACTCCACTTTTCCTCTTTTTTCACAATTGGCAGAGTGAACAGTTGAGCAGTTTCTGCAAAAGGAGAAGTTGCAGAGTTTCCATCATCACACAGTGTATTGTGTGAGAGAGGGCATTGAATGCCATGTTGGGAAGTGGGGGCCCATGAGGTGTATGCCAGAAAGGTTAAGGAACAAATATTCTTATATTTAATAAGAATTCAGTTACCAACCTCAGACATTTACTAACTAGATACTTAGAGCATTTAAGTTAGTATTGAATGTCCTTTTCAAGGCCCTGAATGACTTTTCATTCAATGATGGTTTTTCAGGGACTTGGGATTAGTCACTGATGATTCAGGAATATGGAATGATTCCTGAGCTACAAGGATTCAGGAACTTGGGTTTAGTTCCTGAACCCTAAAGATTTCAGGAACTTGGGTTTAGTTCCTGAGGTTGAGGATTCAGTGATTTTTTCACTGATGTACACATTGAGTCAGGGACCTGAGGTTTATTTTTAAATGACACTTGGTTGGGAGAAATCAATCAGTGGATTGATTCTCTATATCCAGCATTCCTAATTCAGCTTTCAGTCTGGTGAAAGTTGGTTCATCCAATGGTTTGGTGAATATATCAGCTAACTGATATTCAGTAGGAATGAAGTGTAATTCGATGTCACCATTCATGACATGGTCCCTGATGAAATGATATCTAATATCAATGTGTTTTGTTCTCTGATGAAGAACAGGGTTGTTTGAGATTGCAATTGCACTTGTGTTATCACAAAAGATGGGTACCATCTTATACTGAATTCCATAGTCACTGAGTTGACTTTTCATCCAGAGTACATTTGCACAACAACTAGCTGCTGCAACATATTCAGCCTCAGCTGAGGACAAGGCAACTGATTGTTGCTTCTTAGCACTCCAACAGACTAGTTTCCCACCAAGTATTTGGCAAGAACCTGAGGTGCTTTTTCTGTCCATGTTGCATCCAGCATAGTCAGAGTCTGAGTATCCTTTAAGATCAAGGCCTGAGCATTTTGGATAATATAATCCAAGGTTTGGAGTACCTTTCAGGTACCTAAATATCCTTTTCACAGCTGTGATGTGTGATTCTCTTGGGTCAGATTGATATCTGGCACATAGACATACTGAGAATTGGATATCAGGCCTTGATGCAAGTAGATACATCAGTGATCCTATCATTCCTCTAAAGAGAGTTTGATTTACTGGTTTACCAGTGAGATCAGGACCAAGGTTGTTTAGGGAAACCATGGGAGTCTTGACTGAGGCACAGTCACTGAGTTCATACTTTTTCAGTAGGTTCTTAACATACTTCTCTTGACTGATAGTGGTTCCTTTATCAGTCTGCTTGATCTGAAGACCAAGGAAGTAGGTTAATTCTCCCATTATGCTCATTTCAAATTGCTTAGCCATTAGTTTTTCAAATTGTTTGCAAAGCTTGTAACTTGTTGAGCCAAATATGATGTCATCAACATACACTTGTACTAGTATGACATCAGTATTTGTCTTATAGATAAACAATGTGTTGTCTATCTTGCCTCTAACAAATTTGTTTTGGATCAGAAAGGCTGAAAGAGTTTCATACCATGCTGATGCGCGTGATGTGTCGTTGCGGTTTAGCAGTTTTAATGCCTACTCAAGTTTTAAATTTATATTTAGCCGACTTATCAATAACACACACACTTAACGAGCAGTGTACCCGGTCAGTATGAAGATAATGGTAAGTAGAGTGTCGATCACTAAGAGTGGAACGTATAATCTCGTTAATCTAATCAGTATTTTAATATCCTAACGCAAGGGGGTTTCAGCCTGAGAGACTGGCACAGTTTTGTTTGCAATTAAATAATAAAATAAACAATAGGCACGAATCAGCAAGTAGCACACACGTACACAGATAGATACTTGAGACAATAAGAGGGCTGTCCTTATGATTAAGTAGATTGTCACTTGTTTTATTGATAGCTTTATATGAAGTGTATGTAATTAACCCTTTCTCGTTGGTCCTATTCTCATCGGCGAGTAAACCCTTAATGACGACTTATGTCTAAAAGTTATTCCTAAGTGATCAATTTAGAAACAACCGTGGGAGCCACACCTTGTCCCGCAGTCGGGTGCCCGCAAGCCACTAATAAACACAGAGGTGGTCAATGCACTAATAAGTAGTAACCAAAGACATCAACATATAAACTTTAATTGATGGGAAAGCAAGTATTAAAGGGAGTGCAATCTTTCCGTTGTCACATTACACAAGCCACCAATCCTGATGAATTAAAGTTTGCTAAAACAATAAAACAAAACTACTTAATGAATTAAATACATGCAGCACCTTCTTACAGCTCTTGTATCTTCGATTTGGGTGTGTCTTGTGCTGCCTCTTGACTGAATTCGTCCTTCTCTTCTGTTGTCCGAACTTCGGTTAGGGTTTCGAACTCTTTTTTCTCGTCTGGTCTACGGGGGTATTTATAGTTTGTGTCTGAGGGAAGATGCGGCGCATCTACTTAAGTAGATGCGGCGTATCTTCGTAACTTCGCGTGGGGTCCAAGATTATAATATTCAGGAATATTCGTACACCGCCAGAAGATGCGGCGTAACTGCCTTTATAGATGCGGCGCATGTCCTCTTGTATCTTGGATTGTATCTGGTGATATCTTGATAGAGATGCGGCGCATGTTGATAGTGAGATGCGGCGCATCTGGAGCAGATTAGTCTTGATCTTCTTCATTTCAGTAGACTCTTCACTTTATGCACGTTTTGCTCCATTATTAGTCCAAAATCGCCAAGTTTCACCAAATGCTTGTTTTTACCTGAGAATTACAAAAGTAAACGATTAAGTATCAATCCTCATACATAATATAGTAAAACAAGTCAAATTAGTAGGATAAATGATAGTAATAAAATGTACTTATTTGAGTTCATCAAATATCCCCCCACTTGAACTTTACTTGTCCCCAAGTAAACCTTAGATTAAATCTCATGAAAATGTATCCTAAAAGATGTTAGGATTTATTTTTATATTTAAGCATGTATTCGTTTATTTCGTAATCACACAACTAAACACTTAACGAATTAGAAGTAAAATAAAATAAGTCGATAAAAGCAAATCTAATCGTTTAACTGTCCAGTCGCGACGAATATTCTATCATAGGCTTGGCAAGTATACACATCTCCACCACTAAAGCTAAGGAATAACAAGTCTAAAGCGGTAAAAAGGGTTTTTAGGTTTAAGGGTTAATTAGTCTTATTTACACTATCGATCTCAAATTCCAGAAAAGGCGACAAAATCACAAATACATGATCGAATCCACGAACACGATACTTGCAATTGCTCAAATCCTTAACTCGAATAGGCTAAAGATAGGTCCAAACTTCACCAATAATAATATATCAAAAAGGGCGACAAAATCATAAATACATAGCCGAATCCACGACTACGATACTTAAGATTGCTCAAATCCCTAATCTCAATAAATCAAAGATTTGGTTGGATAAAGAATAATACAGGGTATGGATAATATTTGGGATATAAATTGGTGTAAAATAAAAATAAACAAAACAAATAAATTAAAATCCTAAGTGTGGTTAATCACTATCCCAACCATCCCATGAATAAGACTCATATCATTGAATAACTCACGCTTTAACACTTGAAACACACGCTTTAGGTAGACACGAATTATACTCAACAAAACCTTAATCAAAGAATAATCCTTAATTGGCATTCCCATAACTGCCAATTCCCATTCAATCCATAGATATAATACAACAAATAGTGGCCATATGAACCACTTACATAACTCTACATTGTTGGCTTAAAATAAACATCCAACTCTTTTTTCTTTCTTTTTCTTTTCTCATTTTTTCGATTTTTTTTTTTTTTTTTTTTTTTTTTTTTTTTTTTTTTTTTTTTTTTTTTTTTTTAACTTGAAACATAAACATAGATGTGTAAAATTTCACCACATCACTATAACTTTCTTTCCGGATAATTTTTCCATACTTTTCATAACTTCAGAAATAATGGTAAATAGTGAAAGTAGTAAACACACGAAAAATAAACTCTAAAATATACAATATTTACTTTCACTCCAATTGCATTGTGCAATTTCCCGACCTAACCATAGATAATGAATTACGCACGCGAACACAGGTAATGTAAGGAAACACACTTTGCCTATAGCAATTAACCAACCACGGACTCTAATCTACAGGGTAGGCTAAGGTGTAAGGGTGTAACGAAACATTTTAAACATAGGTGTAAGAAACGAAAGGAATGGCTCTGAGGGTTTTTCTAGGGGTATCTTACTCTTAAAATGAGAGTAACAAAAGGGTTTATACGGGGGTTAACTAACCAGTGTAGTTAGTTAATAACACATAACATATAAAGGCTATTTGGGTGTAATCCTAGAATTTTACCAAGTTAGACAAGTCATTCCAATTAAATAAATAATACTCATTATGGTGGTCTCGAATAGTATACAAGCCAAGTTCTAAAGTTTACAAGTCACCGGCACACTCATAGATTTGTGAATTTTGGAAAAATCACAATTTTTGAAAATAACGTCATGTGTGCAGTTATGTAACTTAGATCTTAAACAAAAACATGCTAAAAATTTTTAAGTTTGATATATTAAGCACATTTTAAGCATAATTTTTGAAAAAGTTTAGGACAAGTAAGTGTTAAGTGTTCTAATTCTCCTATCCCCCCACTTAAGTTAAACAACGTCCTCGTTGTTTGTATAAAAGGTTAAAAACTGGAAAATAAAAAGAATTAGAACAGAAAAACTCCCCTGAGATTTGCTCGGTATGATCCTCCATTAGTGTAAGAGCAAAAATCATCTTTCTTGTGGATTAGAACGTTAAAGCTTCATACTTGATGTATCCACAGAAAATCCAGAAAACTATAATACCACCAACACTTGAAAACACACCTAAGATAAGAAAGGTTCAACTTGCATAATACATTAGTAGTTAGGAAAAATAAAACTAAAAAATTAAAACTGAAAATCATCAGGTCAGTCGATGCGCCGTATCCTATTGAAGAAGATACGCCGTATCGAGCCTGGAATAAATACGGATCAGAATAAAGATGCGCCGCATCCTTAACCAGGGATGCGCCGCATTAAAATAAACTGATAAAAAGTTTTAAAGTCGAAAATAAAAATGCAGAAAAATAAAATAAGATATGACCATTGCAGAGGATGCGTCGCATCTCAGGATTGAGATGCGCCGTATCTTCGTGCGGCCTGGACTGACTCGACACAGAAAACAGAATAATAAAATAAAAGATAAGCATGGGTTGCCTCCCACGAAGCGCTTGTTTTTGTTCGAGTCATGAGCCTGACTCCACCCTTATTTACTGTGTAATAGGGTGTTGTTCCCCCCACTTGGGATCAAGTGCGGATGATAATAGCAATAAACACGGAAAGAGTGTAAATTTGCTAGTAAAGATGGAAGAAATAAATAAAATTCATACCTTGGCAATACATGTACATCTTTCCTATTCATACCCGGTTTGGTTGATAAATTGGATGACTTGACCACTTCATCTGAAAGAGTAGTGTGTTGAGGAAAAATGAGTCTCCTTTCTTCTTGGTTAGTTTCTTTGGTAGTAAGGCGTCCCTTGACTTCCGCAGTAGATGAGAAAGGGTCTTTAGCAAGTACAAGTTCGAGTTCCTCTATAACCTTCATAGGTTCGAAATCATCATTTTCATCAATCATAGCAATGTTTAAGAGCTCATCACCAAAATCTTCTTCGAGCTCCACCAAATACGGGTTGATCATAGGTGCTTCAATAGGTAGTGTAATAGATTTCACCTCATCATCATTTTGTTTTGCAACCTGTTCAGGAAAACTAACAAGATTATTAGTAACGGGATTAATAATATTAAATAAATTTGTACCACTTTGTGTTGCAAGTGACTTTGATTCATCATGTGAATCTCCATCTTCAACTAGTGGTCTTGCAATTTCATCTTTATCCCGAATAGCCGCCTCAAATAAATCATCCCACATTTCTTCAAAATCCTTTGTGGGGTCATAATCTGGCTCATCCGCTCCACACCTAAATATTTCCGTTTGTTGTGGTAATTGCGGTATGTTATCGTACACAATAGCATCAAACTTTTCAATATCAGAATACTTATTATCTCCATCCGAAGGGGTATTATCATGGTGTTTTTGATAGGATGAGAATATATTGTCCACCTCGGGTGGAAAATTACAAGTAATAGCACTATACACCATTGTCCCACATTCATCTTCATTTTCATCATAAGCACTTTCGGATGAATAAGCTTCTTTGTAAACAATTGCCGGATTATCATTCAAATCAAACACTTGTGACTCTTCTTCATCTTGGGCATCTTCCGGAGAAATATCATCATCAATAATTATTGCCGGAAACCTAATTGCACCAAAATCGTATGATTCTTCTTCCTCTTCATCAATTGATAAAGTCCAAGTGTGTCGAAATGGCAATTTGTTTCTCTCTCTCCCTGACTTTTTCTGCTTCAATAACAAGTATTCTTCCATCGTGGGTTCTTTATCCATGATGACCTGTGCACCATATCTTGCTCTTTCCCACTCGTATATCCCATTATTGCTCAAGGCTCTTTCCTCTTCAAATCTGATATATTCTTCCATTGTAATATCCGGATCGTCCATCTTCCTGAAATAAAACTTACTCGTGCAAAAGAAGGGTGAAACGATCAAAGTAAAATAAAAGCTTCAGATATCTGCTGTTGATGCGCCGTATCCTATAAATGGGATACGCCGTATCTTATAATCGTTGAAATTAATCAGACTTTTATCCAGAAAATAGATACGCCGCTTTAGAATTTATGAATGCGCCGTATCGAAGTAATCAATCAAAAATCAATTTATCTAATTAAAATTAAATGCGTCGTATTAACGAAAGTTAATGCGCCGTATTTTCGTTACGTTTAAAAATAAAAGATTTTTGATTTAGTAAGATGCGCCGTATCGACGGAAATCGATACGCCGTATTTGTTTAATAATTCGCAAACTGTTTTTAATTAAAATAATAGATACGCCGTATCTTCAAAAGAAGATGCGTCGTATGGCGTTAACGTTTAGAAAAATTTTTCAAAACAGATACGCCGTATCTACAAAAGCAGATGCGTCGTATTACTTTATCGCTTAGAAAAATTTTCTTGTTAAAAACAGATACGCCGTATCTTGGGGAAAAGATGCGTCGTATCGAATTAATTAAACGCGTTGTATTAAAAAAAATTAAACGCAATACGCCGTATCTGAGAGATCAGATGCGCCGTATCGTTTGATTTAGCACAGTACAACGATAGCAGAACAGAAAAATACGAAAAATAAAAACAAAAAAATAAAACACACAAAACAAAAAAAAATAAAACACACAAAAATAAAAACAAAAGCAAACAAATAACACACAATACAACAAATATGCAAAATAGTACAATGATGCAATTAATCTAATAAAAAGAAAAATAACCTAATTAAAATACTAATCAAATTAACAGAAAATAACAATTCACTCCCCGGCAGCGGCGCCAAAAACTTGATGCGCGTGATGTGTCGTTGCGGTTTAGCAGTTTTAATGCCTACTCAAGTTTTAAATTTATATTTAGCCGACTTATCAATAACACACACACTTAACGAGCAGTGTACCCGGTCAGTATGAAGATAATGGTAAGTAGAGTGTCGATCACTAAGAGTGGAACGTATAATCTCGTTAATCTAATCAGTATTTTAATATCCTAACGCAAGGGGGTTTCAGCCTGAGAGACTGGCACAGTTTTGTTTGCAATTAAATAATAAAATAAACAATAGGCACGAATCAGCAAGTAGCACACACGTACACAGATAGATACTTGAGACAATAAGAGGGCTGTCCTTATGATTAAGTAGATTGTCACTTGTTTTATTGATAGCTTTATATGAAGTGTATGTAATTAACCCTTTCTCGTTGGTCCTATTCTCATCGGCGAGTAAACCCTTAATGACGACTTATGTCTAAAAGTTATTCCTAAGTGATCAATTTAGAAACAACCGTGGGAGCCACACCTTGTCCCGCAGTCGGGTGCCCGCAAGCCACTAATAAACACAGAGGTGGTCAATGCACTAATAAGTAGTAACCAAAGACATCAACATATAAACTTTAATTGATGGGAAAGCAAGTATTAAAGGGAGTGCAATCTTTCCGTTGTCACATTACACAAGCCACCAATCCTGATGAATTAAAGTTTGCTAAAACAATAAAACAAAACTACTTAATGAATTAAATACATGCAGCACCTTCTTACAGCTCTTGTATCTTCGATTTGGGTGTGTCTTGTGCTGCCTCTTGACTGAATTCGTCCTTCTCTTCTGTTGTCCGAACTTCGGTTAGGGTTTCGAACTCTTTTTTCTCGTCTGGTCTACGGGGTATTTATAGTTTGTGTCTGAGGGAAGATGCGGCGCATCTACTTAAGTAGATGCGGCGTATCTTCGTAACTTCGCGTGGGGTCCAAGATTATAATATTCAGGAATATTCGTACACCGCCAGAAGATGCGGCGTAACTGCCTTTATAGATGCGGCGCATGTCCTCTTGTATCTTGGATTGTATCTGGTGATATCTTGATAGAGATGCGGCGCATGTTGATAGTGAGATGCGGCGCATCTGGAGCAGATTAGTCTTGATCTTCTTCATTTCAGTAGACTCTTCACTTTATGCACGTTTTGCTCCATTATTAGTCCAAAATCGCCAAGTTTCACCAAATGCTTGTTTTTACCTGAGAATTACAAAAGTAAACGATTAAGTATCAATCCTCATACATAATATAGTAAAACAAGTCAAATTAGTAGGATAAATGATAGTAATAAAATGTACTTATTTGAGTTCATACCATGCCCTGGGAGCTTGTTTCAGTCCATAAAGGGCTTTATTAAGCTTACAGACATGATCAGGAAACTCATGGCTTTCAAATTCAGGAGGTTGCTGAACATAAACTTCTTCTTTCAGTGAACCATTTAAGAATGCACTTTTAGCATCCATTTGGTATACCTTGAAGTTCATGTATGTAGCAAAAGCAAGGAAGATCCTGATACCTTCCATCCTTGCTACTGGTGCAAATGTTTCTTCATAGTCAATGCCTTCTTGTTGATTATAGCCTTTGGCTACAAGTCTGGCTTTGTTTTTAATGACTATGCCATTTTCATCAGTTTTGTTTTTGAATACCCATTTCATGCCAATGACTGAGACATTCTCAGGACATTTGACCAAGGTCATTACCTTGTTTCTGTCAAATTGTTCTAGTTCATCATGCATGGCCTGAACCTAACTTGGATGTGTAAGTGCTTCTTTAACACTTTTGGGTTCAATTGTGGAAATGAAGTCCACAAATAGGCATTCATTGGCTGAGGCTGCTCTTAGACTAGTAGCCATGCTCCTGGTGAGCATGCCTTCAGTAGGCTCTCTAATAATATTGACAAGTTCAATGTCCTGAGACCTGGTCCAACTTTCCTAAGGTCCTGGATACTGATTTGAACTTGTGGAGGCCTGATTGGGTGGAGGGGTTGGTTCTGGAGTAGACACATGATCATTGATTGGATCTTGAGTGTCTACCTGATCACTGAGATTGTTTGGTTCTTGAGCATTTTGAACAGACTGATTAATTTCATCAGTGTTTGCATGTGCCTCAACAAACTCAATGATGGTTGGGTTAGGTAGGTTGTGAGGGATTATGTAATAGGAGATGTTAGCATCATCTTGATACTGAGTGGAAGGATTGTTTTCAGGAAGATATTCATCAGGAGGATATCTTGAAGAGTTATCAATTCCTATCTCTTCTACTGAGGCAGTTGAGAACCTGATTGCATCAGTGCTCTCATCAAAGGTAACATGAAATGTTTACTCAGTCTGCTGTCTCCTTGTGTTGAACACTCTGAAGGCTTTTGAGACAAGTGAGTATCCCAGGAAGTATCCATCATCAGCTTTTGTATCAAATTTCCCTAAGTGATCCTTGTGATTATGAATAAACACAGGACACCCAAAGACATGAAAGTAGCTGATGTCAGGGATTCTTCCTTTAAATAACTCATATGGGGTTTTCCCATGTCTCTTGACAATGATGGATCTGTTTTGTGTATAACAGGCAGTTTTGACTGCATCAGTCCAAAAATGTTTGGAAAGGACTGATCCACATAGCATTATCCTAGCAGCTTCAATGAGTGTTCTATTTTTCCTTTCAGCAACACCATTTTGTTCAGGTGTGTATGGAGAGGAAAAGTTTTGGGATATACCTTTCTCATCACAAAAACATTCAAGTTCATAATTTTTTAACTCAGTCCCATTGTCAGTTCTAATCTGTTTGACCTTAATGTCATTTTGATTTTCAATGTTCCTGATAAAGGACATGATTGTTTCAGCTGCCTGACTCTTTTTGATCAGGAAGAATACCCAAGTGTATCTAGAGTATTCATC
The DNA here is from genome assembly GCA_021014915.2 of Artemisia tridentata subsp. tridentata. Classification (NCBI taxonomy): domain Eukaryota; kingdom Viridiplantae; phylum Streptophyta; class Magnoliopsida; order Asterales; family Asteraceae; genus Artemisia; species Artemisia tridentata. The sequence continues at coordinate 367,898,401 of CP139509.1, read as the reverse complement.
CACTATGACCAGAGTATACTTCTCATGGTTAATAGACCTTGGACTGACAGGTCCAAATAGATCCATATGGAGAAGATGTAGGCAGTTCCTGATGGAAAAGTTGGTTTTGGTTTTAAAGGATGCTCTGTGATGTTTACCTTTTTCACAGGCTGAGCATGGTTTATCCTTTGAAAACACAAGTGATGGTAAGCCAAGGACCTTGTTTTGTTTTACAAGATTGTTTATGTTTTTAAAGTTCAGGTGGGTGAGTCTCTTATGCCAAAGCCAGTTGAGTGTATCAGTGGCCTTAGCAAAGAGACAAGTTCCATCCTGAGTTAGACTGGACATGTCTAATACATAAACATCTTGTCTTCTTGGTGCAATGGGGACAATTTCCTTATTTGCATTGAAGATGGTTCCTTGCTTATCATCAAACTGAACTATGTATTTTGCATCACATAGTTGACTGACACTGATCAGATTGTACTTAAGACCATTTACATAAGCTATCCTAGTAAAGACAATACCATTGCAGTTTACTGAGCCATAACCTTCAGTGAGACATGATGAATTATCAGCAAATATCACTTTGGGTCCTGGTTCTTCCACATATTTGTGCAGACACTCCTTAACACCAGTCATGCTCCTTGAACATCCACTGTCTAGATGCCAAACAGGATCCCTGGCAAGCCTCTGCACAAATAGTAAACTGGGTCAGTTCTTTCTAGGACTCCATTTCATGGAGGGTTTGGTTTTGTAGGTCTTTATGAAAGTATTAACCGATTCATGGTCAGTGGTTGAGTGGACTGAGCTACCACATGTTTTGCATTTAGTAGCAGGGGTAGCCTCAGTAGTTTGAGAGGATTGTTTATTCATTCCTCTTCTTGACTGAATGACCCTCTCTTTTCTTGAGGATTTCTGAGTGGAACTTCCACTAGATTCACAGTGTTTGTCAATTTGACAATCCTAAGGATGATGGTCATTGAATCCACACAATGGGCAAGGTGGAAAAGGCTTGGCCTTTTACTTCTGTTTCTGCTTAGAGTCGGAAGGGTAGTTCAGGCACTAAGCCTTAAGTCCTGAAAAGTTTGACATGACTGAGCATTTTTTATGATCAGAGGTCCTGTGATCTTCCTTTTTGCAAATCATGCAATAAAGGACTCTATAGCAATCATCAGTGAGATGATTTGTATAGTTGCATAGTTCACACTTTTTCAGGGGTTTGGTTGGTTTGGGTTTGGTCTTTGAGGAAGCTAGTTTTTGTTCTTTCTTTAATTGAGAAGGTTTTTCAGAAGATGCAATCTTGTCACTTAGCTTCCTGACCATTTCAGTCAACTGATCAATTCTTGGATCAGGACTTTGGGTTGCTACTTCAGAATGGACTGAAGTTGATGAGTCATTAGTATTTACTGAGACTTCAAGGGGTGGTCTTCTCAGTAGGATTCTACCTTTTCCTGATCTCTCCTTTGGAGAGTGTGGGGAGTAGACCAATGGTGGGAGGTCAGAGCTTGGTGCAGCACCCTGAAGGGTATTTAGTGGAGGGAGTGGAGGAGGTGATTCTGATTCAGGCTCACTGATTGGATCAGAAATACTGAGTTGGTCAAAGAGTCCAAGCATACCTTTCAGAGCTTGACTTTCAGGGATCAAGATGTTTCCAGTCTCAAAGTTTGGCAACTTACTGACTGGGTTGTCCCTAAAAATCCAGTCATTTGACTTGGGTTCCATCTCTTGCTCATAGGATATGCCAGCTGGAACAAAGGTCATTTCACTGGGACTCTCACTGGAGGTTTCAGTGAGGTGGTCAATTCCTATAGTTATCTTAGGAATTAAGCCCACAGAATCAAAGACCTTAGGGTTCTTTTTGGTCTAGCTTTCAATAACAGCCTTTTCTTTCTTAAGTTCTGTTTGAAGGGCTTGGTTTTGTTTCAAAATTTCAGTGTTCTGAATTTGTAGATTAATAGTTTCTAATTTTGGTTGTTTCAGTGCAAGCAGTTCATCTCTACATTTATTCAATTCTGACACAATATTGTTATATTTTGAAAACAGGTTAAGCCTTTGTTCCTCAACAAACTTTAGATCAACACAAATATAATTCATGTAAGACTGCCAATCAGAATCATCATCCATAGAAAGTAAAGTATTTACCTTCTTCATGGTGATGTTGACCCACTCTCCATTCCTAGCATGGCTTTTTCCAATAGCCACCTGATACTCTTCAGAAAGTGCCATCAGTGCACTAACTCTTATTTCCTCAACAGAGGAAACCTCTTCTTCATCCCAATCATATGCTTCAGCTACTAATACCTTGTTCTTTGTCTGAATAGGTTTGGATGTTTGAGCAGCCTGAGACAATATGGGGTTAGTTTCAAGAAGTGCAAGTTTAGCTTTGATTTTCCTATATTTTGTTTCAAAATCCTTTTGACCCTTGTTTTGAAATTGTTAGGTGGACTGAAACATTTTTTGGTTGAAACTTGCTAGTTCCTGAGGAACTGTTTCCTGAAAATTTGTAAGAGGGTTCTGAGATGGTTTTAGAATAACAGTCCCTAGCAAAATGACCCTTTTTACCACATTTAAAGCATTCAGTGGTCTCATTTGCTTTTGGTTTTGTAAAGTTGGACTGATTTCTTTTGATGAAACGTCTTGAACTAGCAAGGAGTGCCCTTTCTTGGAATTCCAAGTTCAAGTCGTTCAGGTACTCCTCACCAGTCATTTCATCAATTTCATCTTTAGAATCCTCTTGAAAATCCTGCACAACACCATTAGAATAGAAAGCAGTTGATATGGGTGTGGAGGTTAAGGCCTTTTTGGACTCAAGAGCTTTTGAGTCAGGGTATCTCCTTGAGATCAAGTTGTCCTCACAGACAAAATTCCCATTAATTTCAGGGAGCTCAAGGGTCTGAATGTGGTTAGCATTCCTCAGGCCTTGTGAGAAGTTGAGCCACTTCTCAGGGAGACTGTCGACAAAGCCAACATTAGTCTCATGCTTAGATAAAGTTACACCATCATTTGATAGCTCATTTATCAAAGTCTTGTATCTGGTGTATGTCTGAGAGAGACTTTCAGAGTCCTTTGCCCTGAAAGTATTGTACTCAAGTTTAAGGTCCATGACCCTATTTTCCTTGGTATCTGAGGGACCCTCAAAGCTATTTACCAAGTCATCCCAAGTTTGCTTGGCTGTAGAACAGTTGATGACTGATTCCATTATATCATCAGGAAGACATGATATAAGGATGCTTTTCAGGCGATGGTCCTGATTGACCACCCTCCTCTCATCTATGGTCCATTGAGCTTCAGGCTTAATTAGCCCTGCAGCAGTTTTTGGGACAAATGGGCCATCCTTGATACAAGCGATGTAGTAGGGTTCCATCCCAATTAAATAGAAAATCATACGTTTTTTCCATTTGTTAAATTTGCCAGCCTCAAGTCTGGGTGCTACAGTAGAATAGCTGCCACCCTTTTTATCGACTAACTGGGGTACACTGGTATCAGTCATTTTAGGATCTTGGTTTTAAAAACCTGGAGCTCTCTGGGTTTTTGAAAGGTTTTATAAACCAGAGGCTCTGATACCACTTGTTGTTCCCTTAGCACACCGAGTAATAACAATTAAGTTAAACTAAGTGAGCTTATGACTGAGATCAATGCAAAGAATATTTCTAACAGTTATAATACGTGAATATAAAAACACAATATTTTTCAACGTTTAAATTCTTATTAGAAATAATTCCAAGAATCTATTACCCAAGTGTTTTGCGGAACAAACACTTGGGATTGAATAGACAAGGGTTTATGGTGTCTCCTATCGAAACTCAAGTTTTGCTTGAGTGGTAACAATATACCCACTGAGCTATCTCAGTGAGTTGTATACACTTTGTAGGAGAGAAGTTACTTTGTAAAAGTTCTAAGATTTCAATATACAAAGCACACGTAACTTCTCTCTATCTGATCTATTTATACACAAGTAATCTAAGTATAAGTGATTAAAATATTACAAGTTGTTGAGGTAGCGTGTCTGACAATTACAAACAGTAATTGTCATTTCCAAGAACCAATAGGAATGGGCTAATAAGGCTTTGGGAGTTGTTGGCTGACACTCCATGACTTTTAGCTGCAATAGGGAAGGTTGGTATCTGACAAGAGAAGAGTGTTTGGTCTGACACTTTTATCTTCTCAGATCTTTCCCTTTTGTTCCCGCCTATTCTTCAGGCATTGGTTCCTCAGTCTTTAATCACTTTAATGTTGTTGAGGAGACTGGGGTTCAGTGAGTTCTTGTCCAATACTCACTGAACCATCATCTTCTTCTTTGGCTTAAGTCCTACTCAGGGAGTACCGCCTTCCTGAGAGTGATTCCTTTATTGAACTCGCCTTAAGCATCCTGAAGATGACTCAGTGAGAGGCTGTTCTCTCAGTGACTTGAATTGTTCTCGGTTTAGCAAACACTTGGCTTAATTTGTGTTCAAATCCTGTTTAAGATAATTGGGTGTTTTACGAACCCAACAATATCGACTGTGCAGTTTCTGGGTCACGTGATAGATAGTCAGGGCATACACGTGGAGCCAACCAAGATTGAGGCAATAAAGGATTGGGTAACGCCCACAACGCCTACTCAAATACGATTATTTTTAGGACTTGCCAGCTATTACCGAAGGTTTATTGAAGGTTTCTCTAAGATAGCTAAGCCGTTGACAAAACTGACACAAAAGAATGTGAAATACGACTGGGGAGATAAGGAGGAAGAAGTTTTTCAACTCCTTAAGGAAAGGTTGTGTAGTGCACCTATTTTGGCCCTACCCGAGGGTAGTGAAGATTTTTTTGTGTATTGTGACGTATCACACAAAGGTTTAGGAGCTGTGCTGATGCAGAGAGAGAAGGTGATAGCATACGCTTCTCGACAGCTGAAAACCCATGAGAAAAACTACACAACCCATGACCTAGAGTTAGGATCAGTCGTGTTTGCTCTTAGAATTTGGAGGCACTATCTTTATGGTACTAAGTGTGTGGTGTATACCGACCACAAAAGTCTACAGCACATCTTGAACCAAAAGGAGCTGAACATGAGACAGCGCCGATGGTTGGAATTGCTTAGCGACTATGATTGTGAGATCCGTTACCACCCAGGCAAGGCAAATGTGGTTGCCGACGCCCTCAGCAGAAAAGAGCAGATCAAACCCCTCAAAGTCAGATCGTTAGGGATGACGATCAGTTCGCCGCTTCCAGCGAGAATTCTTGAGGCTCAGGGTGAGGCACTCAAAGCTAAAAACCGACCACGTGAGAAAATTTACGGAATGTCAGAGAGTGAGAATGGCTTCGTAAAAAGATCCGATGGAGTTTTGTGTTATGGAGACAGGAGTTGGATCCAGCTGTACGGAGGAATTCGTGATTTGATTATGCACGAATCCCACAAATCCAATTACTCCATCCATCCAGGATCTGACAAGATGTATTTAGATCTGAAGAAGTTGTATTGGTGGCCAAACATGAAGGCCGATATAGCTGAGTACGTCAGTAAGTGTTTAACGTGCTCGAAGGTCAAGGCTGAACACCAGAGACCATCCGGTCTGCTTGTTCAACCTAAAATCCCAGAATGGAAATGGGAGCGTATCACTATGGATTTTATCACCAAGCTGCTTAAGACGTCGAGCGGTTACGACACAATCTGGGTGATCGTTGACCGTCTCACTAAATCAGCTCATTTCCTTTCTATAAAGGAAATTGATAGCATGGACAAACTCGCGCGACTGTATGTGAACGAAATTGTCGCAAGGCATGGTGTGCCTGTCTCTATTATCTCTGATCGAGACAGCCGGTTCACGTCTAACTTTTGGAAGTCGCTTCAGGACGCATTGGGAACCGACCTTGACATGAGTACAGCTTATCATCCTCAGACTGATGGTCAGAGTGAAAGGACCATCCAGACATTTGCCTTTAGCCGAGTTTTCCTACAACAACAGCTATCACACCAGCATTAAGGCTGCACCGTATGAGGCACTTTATGGTCGTAAGTGCAGATCGCCAATATGTTGGGCTGAGGTCGGAGAAAGTCAACTTACTGGACCAGACCTAGTCCACGAGACTACTGAGAAGATCGTGCAGATCAAGAGCCGAATGCAAGCGGCTCGTGACCGTCAAAAGAGTTATGCCGACAAGAGGCGAAAACCCCTTGAGTTCCAAGTGGGTGACAAAGTGATGTTAAAGGTCTCGCCATGGAAAGGCGTGATAAGATTTGGCAAGCGTGGTAAGCTAAACCCTCGTTATATTGGACCTTTCGAAATTCTTGCCAGGATCGGGCCGGTAGCCTACCGACTCGAACTGCCGTCCGAGCTCAGCGCTGTGCATGACGTTTTTCATGTCAGCAACTTGAAAAAGTGATTGTCTAATGATAACACCGTCATTCCTTTGGATGAGATTCAGCTTGACGAGAAACTGAATTTCATCGAGAAGCCGATTGAAATCATGGACCGGGAAGTTAAACGGCTAAGGCAGAGTTGTATCCCAATTGTGAAGGTCCGTTGGAACTCTCGCAGAGGCCCCGAGTACACCTGGGAGCGAGAGGACGAAATCAAGCGAAAATATCGTCATATCTTTTCGAACCCAACGAGTAACGTAAATTAAAATCCGGGACGGATTTCCCGATTAGCTGGGGAGACTGTGACAAATGTTAAATTTTCACGTTGTTAATTAATAATAAATGGTCATTTATTATTTTTAAGTTGAGCATTTCTATGCGCGTTTGCATGTTTCTGAGTATTTTAAAGCATTTTTGGGAGCTGTCCCGCATACTGTAGCTTACAGTCACTGCAAAAAAAGTTTATTTTTATCATTAAGCATAAATTATTCCATTCCTGGTAGTTACTGACAAGTTTTGTAATTTACTGAGAGCTTTCTCGTAATTTCTGAAAAAGCAACCGCACACGCGTACCGACAGCGTAGTATATATGGTAACAGTCAAATAAATATATTTTTGAGTCTGTAATAATATTTTATTTCATTTCTGACAGAAACGTGGATAAAAACTTTATTTTACGTATACGTGTCCGAAAACGTCAAACCGGGACTTTACGGCAACTATTTAAGCTTAAACCGACACACGATACACCCACGAGGATCAAAAATACATCAAATACTCCCTCCTATGAGCCGAGTACAACAAAATGGTGACAAAAATTAATATATTGCAAAGATATTGTTAGTGGGATATGATAAGATCCATTTTGTATTTATACTACATTAGGCCATAACCATTTTTACACATACATTTCACCTAAAAACACTTCCTAGATCATAATTTCCCTCTTCCTCACCAAAACTCACGGCTAACACAAGAAAACATAGATCCACAAATTTTTGTTCAAGTTATTAACAATCGGGGTGTACATTCAAGAGTTTCGGGTTAATTAGAACATGATTTGGGTAAAATTGGTGCAATTTCGGTTGTTTTCTTGATCCTCTAGCCCACGTTAACACGCACCCTTGGTGAGCACACATCAAAACTTTTCTAATCTTGTTGATTTCATGTTCATTTGATGTCTAATGTTGTTACCAAATGCTAAATGTGTATATTTTGCTAAAATGAAAAAGTTAGGGTTTGATTATATATATGCATATGCTCGACATTTTTAAAAAATTTGTACAAATTAGAGTATTTCTTGCTTGTGTGGTAAATCTTGTTGTATGTGGTACTAGTTTGATGATACAAATGTGATTTGTGCTAATTACGTGAGTTTAAGACGATATATACACTTTTAGGAGTATATATATGAATCGGCTACAATTAAAAATACAAAATCATTGGGGTTTTGAAAAACATAAAATTTTGGCCCAAGTGGTGAAATGTTGGAATTTATGCTTAAAAATTTATTATTGATAACTTATTGTATAAGCCGTAACGAATTGTGTTTAACCCGTAAAAATGCAATTTTTGGTCGAATTGTACTATTTGGGTCGAATATATTGAATTTTGACTAAGTTTGACTTTTTAGCTTAATAACTTATATATAAGTACTTAATTGGTTTAATTTAATTGCGATACGTAACTAATTACACTAATAAGGAAAATGGGCTTAAATTAATAATTTGGGCCATAGGGGTGATCGGTGACTGTTGGGCCGAGCCCAATAAGAAAACCAACATCTTTGACTTTTTGACCAAACGCGATAGCTAATGTGTTAAATTAATTTTTAGAAACGTAACGGTATATATATCGTAACCTAAAAAGGCTAAATAGTGTTTGGGTAAAAAATTGGACAATTGGGCTTAAAATGGATTTCGGCCCAATAAACATGTCGGGTGACAAAAATGAGTTTTGAAATATTTTTCGACCCACAATGAATATTTTTACTTAACGATACGATATATATAAATTAAAACTATTTTGGACTTGTTTTGGACGCGTTAGTCTCATAAAGGGTAATAAATGGAATTTTGACCAAATCTTTATAAATGTTGACTTTTGTTGACTTTTGAAAGTATATTGACTAAGCGTTGACTTTTGTGTCGAAACTTATAATTTATGGGTAAACGTAACAATAACTATACTTATGACGATAAATATACTTATAACGACTAATATATATATATATATATATATATATATATATATATATATATATATATATATATATATATATATATATATATATATATATATATATATATATATATATCGGACTAACTTTGCAAATATAGTTAACGAAACGAGTTATTTGAGGAAATTGCAACACTTGGGGAAAATGAAAACGTTTGGATAAACGAATGGGTCATGCCCAATTTTCCTAAATTTTCAACACTTAGAGTATTTTGATAAAAATACTCACACTTACTTAGTTTTCTAAATACTTGACATTATTTCAAATTTCTTATAATTAAAATTATATTATAAATAATAAACAATATTTATAATATAATATTCCTCCACTAACACTATTATTTTATTAATTTCTTTAAATCTATTTAATTAATTATAAACTCTAATTAATTAAATACACAATTACTAAACTTTATTTAATATATATATATATATATATATATATATATATATATATATATATATATATATATATATATATATATATATATATATTTTACTTATGTATTTAATGATGAATACTATCACGGAAGTTCCGTCACACGTATTCCCACCGTACACTTCCACCATGAGCCACCACCAGAAGTCTTTACGATAAACCATTTTTGGAAATTATATTACCACACAACAAGCAAGAAATACACGAGCACATGGTTACGAGTAAACTTTTCAAATGAGTCAAAACAAATATGAATAGTACGCTAAGATTTACTAAATTGATTTAGGTCGCGTGTCGGAGCGGTTGCACTGTAATACTTATTGACTAGCAGATTTCTATCATTAAGGTGAATTTATAGCCCCATATTTTTATACGTTTTGTTTATTGAACCTTGGGGTGAGAAACATGCAAACCTGTTTTCATGGGCCAAAAATAAATTTTGTTTTTATACACACTTGTATGCAGAAGCCTAAGTTTAGCTAAATCTCATTGCGCCCACTATCATAAACCGTCAATTCCCTCTGGGAAACCGTGTGATATAAATAGATCTATTGGGGATGACACCCCCGTTCGGTTGGCTCGGCATAGTCAATGCGAACGTATACCATATGAAATTAGTCCGAGTGTCTGGGGATTAACACTCGCGGGCACCCTTTTATTTACTAATGCCAGCTTGGCATGCTGTATGTCTAGTTCGGTTAGATGAGGCTTAGTGTTTGCATAGCGGGATAGTGTGTTATTGCTGAATTGTTTGCTGAATATTGCTATGGTCCAAATGTGCTTATTTACTTTAAACCTATGAACTCACCAGCGTTAACTGAATTTTAGCATGTTTTTCTCCGGAAACTGAGGTGTGTTTACTGAAGGTAGGGCATGGCGATGGTCATAATAATTGATGGAAATGTTTTTATTGTTGCGTTAACTCTGAAATTTGGGACCGCTTTGTTAAATGGGCTACATTTTATTTGAAATGAATTTTATGTAAGACAAGATGACTTTGAAAATGTAATGCATTTTTAATCCGTTCTCTAGATCTTGTCTTGTGATTATCGATTTAGTAGCACCCAAAGTGTATGCTTCCTCAATAATCTGATTTTGGGGGTGTTACAGAAGATCTTGCATCCTTATCTACTGAAGTGATCCTCATCAACCACCATCATACATACATGATGATCTATCACAACAAGCTTAGGGAACTTGTGATCTTCATTGAAGACTTTCTACTAATGGAAGTTTATTTAGATTAGGCATTCATATTTATTAGACACATTGTCTTGGATCTTCTCTTGTATCATCTTCTTGTATCTCCAACTAAATTAGTTGGTTTATGTATTTGTACCATAAAACACAAGGTTTGTTATGTTGGGCCACAAAACTTAATGGGTGTCATAGATGTGTTGTGTGGATTGGTGTAGTAGGGTGTTGGTCTCTCATGATGTGTTGTGTTGGTATGTGCTAAAACACATACCCTTTTCTTGACCAAAACCGGACCAAAATAACCAAAAACCCGACCAAAACGCCAAAAGATATTGTGTTTTTGTGTTTTTGCATGTGCAGGGATGGATATCGTGAAAATTGACAAAAGACACAAGAAAATCAAGAAAACGAGCACGAGATGCGAAAAGGCTCTGAACCGGAACCGGAACAAAGAAAATGGTCATAAAGTCAACCGAGGTCCTCGAATATCAAAGTTTGTCCAATTCCACCCTTGATCTACTTTGGAATATTGGCAGAATGAATCCCTTGATTTTCAAGAAGTACACATTTAGTCCCTATGATTAAAATTCCTTAACCCTTAAAAAAATAATAACCTTTATCCGGATCCATGATCTTCACACCCCAACTTAAACTCCAAACCCAACCCACAATCTAACTTACAAGCCCAACCCACTTAAGTTACAATCGAGCCCACACCACTATCCCTTAAACCCGAACCCATTTTACTAAATAAAAACTCGGTCAAAACTTCACCCTCGGTCAAAGTTTTGTTCACCATAATCCCACTCGGTCAAAAGATAAGAAGGATAAAAATAAAAAAAACCATCTCACCTCACTTTACCAATTCTTTCTTATCTCTCTCTCTCACAAAAAAATACCCGATCCCCAAATCCCCAAGATGAACCCTAAATTTACCCACTTTTTAATTACCACAATTAAGGGTAATTGGGTCCTTTCGTACCCTTGTCAGTCCTTGTCAGAGCAAACTAGCACACACGGGGACACGTGGGAGCAAATTACTGGATCGAACACGTATTATTTTGCGATCGTACGGTTAGCAAAGGAAGAAAGAAGAGAAAGATGATCTAAGGGTGGATTTGAAGCTAAGAGGGACGCGGATCGCCAGCGTGGCAAAGACCAGAAGGTTCGGATCGAGCTTATAAATAGAGGAGGGTTCTTCCCATTTGCGTATGTAATTTTCTTTTTAGCAAAGTTATGCTGTCGAATTAATTCTAGAATTTTAATCTTTTAGTTCGAGTTGTAATTTTCATTCGGTTTGTAATTTTTTTTTTTGTTTAAGTTTAATTCGGTTTGATCATTGTAAATTTTTAAAGTTAGTAATGAAAAGTTTCAATTTGAGGCTATTTGTGTTATCCGAATTCTCTTGTAGTTAATGCTTAATTCTTACATTTTAATGAAAGCTTAAATCTGAAGTACCTTTGAATCCGAATTTTTATTTTGTTTATTGGTCAGTAACTTTGTTTTTATATCTGATTTTCACAAGTTAATTTGAAGTTACTGTGTTTAATGAAATCTCATTTGAAGCTAATTTGAAGTTGAATTCAGTTATTAGTTTATAACTTTGTTTTTTAATATTTGATTATCACAAAAAGAAAAAAAAAAAAAAGAAAAAAAAAAAATGTTGTTGTCTACCTTTTGATCTCAGCTCATAATTGAGCTTGTTACTCTATTATACACTTTCATTAAGCTGTCTAGCTTATGTGAAGTTGTTTAACTGCTGTATCACTCAAAAATATCACTGGTCAACGAAAGTCAACTGTACCAAGGAGATCATGAGTTCTGGGTAATTTTGATAGTTCAAAGAGGAAAAGGAAGAGCTTAGCCTATCTTAAAGATAGGCATCTGTGGTAAACCCTTTGTTCATGCTAAGGGTGATTAGTGAGTATCTAATTTACAAGTTTCAAATAGCTTTTGATGAATTTTAGTGTAGATTTGATTTATGAGATTCAGTAGTTATAGTTGTTTGATCTTTATCATTAGCTGCTATTGTTTCTTTGCTAAGTTTAAAAGTAGTTTAGTTGTCTGCTGCTGCACTTGATATAGTGATTGTGTTATTGTTATTGTGTTCCTGTTTGTGTTGTTATTGTTATTATTGTAGTGTTGTAGTTTTAGTTAAGATTTTAAAGAAGAAAAAGAAACAAAAAAAAAAAAAACTAGTTTGTATCATTTGCATGTTTCCAGGAATCGAACCTGGGAAACTTTTAGAGTAAAAAAAAATGTTTTGGTAGCTTGTAGTAGTTTAGCAAAAGAAGAAAAAGAAAAAAAATATAGTTGGGTTAATTTGTCATTACCAGGATCGAACCTGGGTTTACATTTAGAGTAAATTAGTTTTTAATTTTCAAAATTTGCTAATCAGTCCTTGAGTTTCAATTTTAACAGTTTAGACCTTGTCTTTGCTTTAAAAAAGTTTTAGTTTAAATAAAGTTTCCAAAATTGCATTTTTAGTCCCTCGTTTTTTTATAAAACTTTATTTTCTTAAATTTCTTTTTATAAAATAACTTTTAATAAAAATTCATTTTCGTCCTTTAGATTTTATTTTATTTTTATTTCTATCTTAAGTTTAATTTCACCAATAGATTTATAAATCTCGGGATTAGCCCGGGATTTGCATTTATTTGAATTTTCTTTGTATGCATTTATTTTAATAGCGTAGAGTGATTTTAATTCTTCTTATTATAGTGTAATCAATTCTAAAAAAAATAATCTCTCACGTTCACTTATTCACTTCACATTTTCACGACTCCGATTCGACAAATTCGCCGTCAAACCTTCGTTGGGAGAACGACCCGGGGAAATTGTATTCGTTACGATTTCTTTGGAAAAAAAAAAAAAAAAAAAAAACAAATATAAATATAAAAAAACAAACATCAATAAAATGGCGCCGCTGCCGGGGAAGGCTTGAAACGAGTGCGTCGATTTCGTCCGTTGTTTTTGTGATTTGAAGATCCTTCCTTGGAAGTTATTGTTTTTTATAAAAATAAAAATACAAAAATATAATAATTAAAAAACACTTTTCCTACAGTGTTTTCACCATTAATAATAAATCCTCCGTCTTCCGTTGAAGGAGGGCGGTTGTAAACCATTCCAAATAACAACAAAACAAATCGTGTAATTAATCGTTATCGGATTACTTTATTACTACAACCTAATTACGGGGTTTAAGGAAGCTTGACATTAAATTGTCGAGCTGAAGAAGGCGGGTTTTTAAGCATCTTCGGAGCTACCTTTGCCTTCCCGCCACGCTGCGCGTAGTTTTAAAGGAAACGGTTACGGTTAACGTAACGGTTACCAAAAAGAAAATAAAATATTTTGTTTTTCAATATATTAAAAAAAGCCAAAAATAATTCCCAACCAAAAATACAAAAAGATTTTTGATTTTCATTTTTGATTTCTTTTTGGTGTATGAACACCCGCTCATCTTCTCAAAATCTTATTTCTCCATTATCAAATCCCGAAAGGGTAATTCGACACACACACCGTGCTCATTTCCCAAACGTTGAGGAAATGGCCAACAACCAACACAATCACGCTCCTCCGGTGGAGCCTAATCAAGGAGCACAACCGGGCCCCGACCTCCGTTCGATGGAGGAACAACTTCAAACACCATTTAATGGTGTGCGAAGGGCCATTGTGATTCCCGACATACTTGCTAATCAATTTGAAATCAATCACGGGTTATTGAACCTCATCACTAATATCTCTTACCATGGGTTCGAGAGTGAAGATCCTCACATTCACATAAGGAACTTCACGGATATAGTTGAGACAATTAAGATCAACCAAGTGCCATATGATGTGGTCAAAATGAAATTGTTTCCTTTCTCCCTCAAAGGAGCGGCCCGGACTTGGCTAGAAAAGGAACCTCCAAATTCCATCTACACTTGGGGTGATCTAGCTTCAAAGTTCGTGAACCATTTCTATCCTCCTTCTAAGATTTCTAATCTCCGCGCTCAAATCTTACGTTTCCAACAAGCCTTTGATGAATCGTTCAGCGAGGCTTGGGATCGGTTTAAGGAGTTGATTGAGAAATGTCCGAACCACGGTTTTTCGGAGCTTCATCAAATCGATACCTTTTATAATGGTTTGAGTCTTGCCGATCAAGATTCACTCAATTCGGCGGCCGGTGGAAACTTATTGGCTCGTAATACTCAAGAGGCATTCGGTATAATTGAAAACAAAGCCCGTGTGAGAAATTCAAGGAGCAAGCTTCAAACGTCTAGTGCTAATAGTAAGATCAATGAAGAAGTTATGAATGCTCTCGCCGCACTTAATAAGAAATTCGATTCGTTTGTTATTGAGAAAACACCCAACCAAGTCAATGTTATTAATAATGGTTGTGAATTATGTGGTGGTCCTCATTCTTATTTCGAGTGTCCAGCCACCGGGGCTTATGGACACGAGAATGTGTATGCTACTAATGCGGGTGGTAATGGTTACCAGCCCCAAGGAGATCGAAATCTCCTTAGCTACCGTTCAAACAATTCACTTGGGCCACCACCGGGATTCAACAACCAAAGTCAAAATCAAGGTCGTAATCAAGTGAACAATAATCAAAATCGTGCAAATAATGGTTTTCAAAACAATGGTTTTAATCAAAATCAAAACCGAGGTTTTCAAGGAAATCAGAATCAAGGGAATTTTTATGGGAATTTCAATGCTAATCAAGGAAACATGAATCAAAATCAAGGGAATTTTCCTAATCAAGGTTTCAATAACAACAACCGAGGGCAAAATTTTAATCAAAATCAAAATGTTGTTCCAAATCCGCCGCCCTCGGATGAGATTCTTCGACAATTAATGCTTCAAAATCAAAATTTGATGAGAACTCAAGAGTTGTTAACTAAGGAAATGAGTGAGATTAAGAAACGTTTAAATGATCAACCCTCGGGTTCGGGAACTACTTCTCTACCCAGCAACACGATCGCAAACCCGGGGGGAGACGTTAAAGCGATCACAACACGTAGTGGTGTTTGTTATGATGGACCTACGGCTCCAACTACCTCTTCTTCTCTTCCTCCTAAGGTAGTTGCCCGTGAAACCGAGGTGACAACGGATAAGGCACTTCCTACTAATAACGGAAGGACCGAAGACATCCAACCTCCGGTTGTCCAATCGTCAAAAGGAAAAGGGAAAGTTGATTTTGAACAAGAGGTTCCCGTTAAGATAAAACTTCCGTATCCGTCGCGACTTGATGAACAAAAGCACCATGATAAGAATACGCATCAGATGGAGAAATTCTATCAAATCTTTCAAGATATGAGTTTCGAAATTAGCTTTGCGGATGCTGCTCTCTTAATGCCGAAGTTTGCATCGATGGTGAAAAATTTGCTGAGTAACAAAGATAAATTGTTTGAGATGGCAAAAACAACCCCGTTGAATGAACAATGTTCCGCGGTTCTCCTTAAAAAGCTTCCAGAAAAGCTAGGAGATCCCGGAAAGTTCCTTATTCCGTGCAATTTTCCGGGGATGGTTCAATGTTTCGCCTTGGCCGATCTTGGCGCTAGCATTAACCTAATGCCTAAGTCCGTCTGGGAAAAATTATCTCTCCCCGCTCTTACTCCGACTCGAATGACTCTCGAGCTCGCAGATCGATCAATTACTCGACCAATTGGAATCGCCGAAGATGTCTACGTAAATGTGAGAAAATTCCATTTTCCGGCAGATTTTGTGATTGTCGAATTTGATGCCGATTCCCGAGTTCCCCTCATTCTCGGGAGAGGATTCTTAAGAACCGGACGTGCGTTAATTGATGTTTATGATGAAGAGATTACCTTGCGAGTTGGTAATGAAGCCGTGACTTTCGATTTGGATCAAAACGCGAGATACTCCTCCAACGATAATTGCATGTCCGTGAACCGTATTGATATTATTGACGTCACTACGGAGGAGTATGCTCAAGAGATTCTTGGTTTTTCTAGTGGCAATCCCAATTTGGATTCTTCTTCTACCTCTATTGATGATTCTTCTCCGTCTACTATTTCTTCACCGATCATCTCAGACTCTTCCCAGTCCCTCACTCCGTTTGAGGGAGGTGATTTCTTTTTGGAAGAGGTCAATGAGTTTCTTGCTACCGACACATCTTCTTCACCGGAAGATGATGATTCTTATTATGATCCGGAGGGGGATATTCTTATGCTTGAACAACTTTTGAATGAAGACCCTACCCCTTTTTCCCCTCCGATGGACCTTAAAATGGCTGACGTTAAGGAAATTAAGCCGTCTATTGAAAATCCTCCGGAGCTTGAGCTCAAGGATTTACCTCCTCATCTTGAATATGCTTTCTTGGGAGATTCCGATACATTTCCCGTCATCATTTCAAAAGCTCTCAAAGATGAGGAGAAGACAAAACTCTTAGACGTGCTTAAAAAGCATAAAAGTGCTATTGCTTGGCAGATCTCCGACATAAAGGGTATTGACCCTAAATTCTGCACCCATAAGATCTTATTGGAAGATAATTTCAAACCCGCTGTTCAGCAACAGAGACGGGTTAACCCAAAAATCCATGATGTCATCAAAAAGGAAGTTATTAAACTACTCGACGCAGGGATGATTTATCCGATCTCGGATAGCTCATGGGTTAGTCCGGTCCACTGTGTGCCTAAAAAGGGTGGAATGACCGTCATTACAAACGAAGAAAATGAGTTAATTCCCACACGTCTCGTCACCGGATGGAGAGTGTGTATTGATTACCGCAAACTCAACGAGGCTACCCGTAAAGACCATTTCCCATTACCATTTATGGACCAAATGCTTGAGCGTTTGGCAGGAAATGAGTTCTATTGTTTTCTCGATGGCTTTTCCGGGTATTTTCAAATACCAATTGATCCCCAAGATCAGGAAAAGACCACCTTCACGTGTCCTTATGGAACATTTGCCTACCGACGCATGCCTTTCGGCTTGTGCAATGCTCCGGGCACGTTTCAAAGGTGCATGATGGCCATATTCCATGATATGATCGAGACGACGATGGAGGTCTTTATGGATGACTTCTCGGTTTATGGAAATTCTTTCTCCTCGTGCCTCTCCCATTTAGAGAAAATGCTTGAACGATGTGAAAGCACCAATCTCGTTCTAAATTGGGAGAAGTGCCATTTCATGGTTAAAGAGGGCATAGTCCTCGGCCATAAGATTTCCAAATCTGGGATTGAGGTCGATCGAGCTAAAGTCGATGTTATCGCTAAGCTACCTCATCCCACTACCGTCAAAGGAATCCGAAGTTTCCTTGGTCATGCCGGTTTCTACAGACGATTTATTCAAGACTTCTCAAAAATCGCCCGGCCTCTGACCCATCTTCTTGAAAAAGATGCTCCGTTCATCTTCTCTCCCGAATGCATTGAAGCATTCGAGGTTCTCAAAAAGAAACTAACCGAAGCACCAATCTTGGTTGCCCCCGACTGGGACTTGCCCTTTGAGCTAATGTGTGATGCAAGCGATTATGCTATCGGTGCAGTCCTGGGGCAACGCAAGTCCAAATACTTCCAACCGATACACTATGCTAGCAAGACAATGACCAATGCTCAATCTCATTACACCACTACTGAGAAAGAATTGTTGGCCGTTGTCTACGCTTTTGAGAAATTTAGACCATATCTTGTCTTATCAAAAAGCATAGTGTATACGGACCATTCTGCTCTAAAGTATCTCTTGGCAAAACAAGATGCTAAACCGAGATTACTTCGGTGGATTCTTCTGCTCCAGGAATTTGACATTATCATTCGTGATAAAAAAGGAGCAGAGAATCTTGCCGCTGATCATTTGTCCAGACTGGAAAATCCTCATCAAAGTGTTCTCGAGAATAAGGAAATCATCGAGACATTTCCTCTCGAGACACTTGGGAAAATATCTTCAAAAAATGATCCGAGTACCCCATGGTTTGCTGACTACGCAAATTACCATGCGGGGAATTTTGTGGTGAAAGGGATGTCGTCCCAGCAGAAAAAGAAGTTTTTCAAAGATGTTAAACATTATTTCTGGGACGATCCCTACTTATTCCGGATATGTGCCGATCAAGTGATAAGACGGTGTGTGCATGGCCAAGAAGCCGTTGACATCCTCAACGCTTGTCATAATGGACCCACGGGGGACATCATGGTGCCAGCTACACCGCTAAAAAAATCTTTGATTCTGGATTCTATTGGCCGACAATCTACCGCGATGCCCACGACTTGGTAAAGTCTTGTGACTCTTTCCAACGTCAAGGAAAAATCTCGCAAAAAGACGAAATGCCTCAAAATGCAATTCAAGTCTGTGAGATTTTTGACGTGTGGGGCATCGATTTCATGGGGCCATTCCCGTCTTCACGAGGGAATAAGTATATCCTCGTGGCCGTCGACTACTTGTCAAAATGGGTTGAAGCTAAAGCGCTCCCCACTAATGACGCCCGAGTGGTTGTTAAGTTCTTAAAAAATCTCTTCTCCCGATTCGGAACACCTCGTGCTATAATCAGTGATCGCGGTACTCACTTCTGCAATGATCAATTTGCAAAGGTTATGCTCAAGTATGGTGTCACTCACCGACTTTCTACCGCGTATCATCCGCAAACAAGCGGACAAGTTGAGGTTTCGAATCGTGGATTGAAACGTATCCTTGAAAGAACCGTTGGAGAAAATCGAGCCTCGTGGGCCGACAAATTGGATGATGCATTATGGGCTTTCCGAACCGCTTTCAAGACACCCATCGGGTGTACTCCTTACAAGCTGGTTTACGGAAAAGCTTGCCATCTGCCCATCGAGCTCGAGCATAAGGCATACTGGGCCTTGAAACATGCCAATTTTGACCTTAAGACCGCAGGTGATCACCGTAAGCTCCAAATTAATGAATTAAATGAGCTTCGGGATCAAGCCTACGAGAATTCTTTGATTTACAAAGAGAAAACAAAAAGGATTCATGACTCAAAGATTAAGAACCGCGTTTTCAATGTTGGTGATCAAGTCCTCCTTTTCAATTCTCGGCTAAAGATTTTCTCGGGCAAACTCAAAACCCGCTGGTCTGGGCCATTTACCATCACTCAAGTTTTTCCATATGGAACCGTCGAGTTAGCTCAAAATGGCGGTCCAAACTTTAAGGTGAATGGTCATAGGTTGAAGCACTATTTTGGAGGGGACGTACCATCCATGGTTGTCCCGGATCTCCAAACTTTCCCCATGGACAAATAAATTCGGGGTCGAGTCAAGCTCATGTGACTCGGTTAACAAAAACAAGCGCTTCGTGGGAGGCACCCCATGCTTATCCATCTATCTTCTTTCTATTTTCTTAATAAAGAGGAGGAGATCCTCCTCCATATCTTGTGCCTCGTTGTTTTTCTGTGATGTGTCCAGGAATGCTGATGATGAAGACTCTCGTGCTCGTAGTTTCCTTCACGCTACTCGAGTTTCATCATCCGCTGCTTATCCTATATCCAAAATCTTATCGTTTTACATTTATCTTTTGGCATAATTAATAAACGGCCTTAGATTTTTGTAGGGATGCCCGTACCTTTAAGACATTGAGGACAATGTCTCGTTCTAGTCTGGGGGGGGGGTAATCTTGCGATTTGATTTTTGCCTTGCATTTTTGCTATTGTCTCGTGCAATCCCGTTTTTCCTCAAAAATTGAAAAAAAAAAAAAAAAAAAAAAAAAAAAAAAAAAAAAAATTGAGAAAATTTTCAAAAAATTTTGTGCAAAAATATAATAAGTTTTGACATTTTTGTTGATTTTCCGCTGGGTAGAGTAGGAATAAAATTTTGACTTGACCGGGCGTGTTGAGCCCTAGCTTGTTCCCTTAACCAATGATAATCATATAAGCTTGTGCTAGTCTTGTACACAAGGAGCTGCTCTTTTGCGTGTTCCCGTACTTGACTTTATACATGCATGGTTTTAAAGCTTTCGCTAGTCTTTTACATAAGGAGCTAGAAAACGCGAATTCTTTTCAAGAATTTGCAAGTTTCTGTAACTGACTTTATATATGCGTGGCTGATTATCGGCTAAGTATTCGCGAATTTCATTATTTGAGATTTTTAAATGTGCGAAGAGCGAGAAATGATAGAATTTATTTAGAAGTTAGATGCCAAACGTGGAGTAGTTGGTTCTCTTTAGAGCTCGTCGTAGGTACTTGTGGCCTTTTGCTCCCGTAAAATTGTTTCACCCCATATATTGTATAAATAATTAAAGATATTTAGGGTTAGAACGAAATTTAGTTCTCCATCTTCTTAAAAGAATTTTTGCTCTAAAGATTGGGTACACATCAAGGTCCCGTATTGAGTGAATAAGTTGTAAAGTGCTCTTAGATTTCGGATTGAGATCGGACCTTGGATCCTTACTTCTAAAGGCGGTAAGGTCTTGGATTTAAACCGTGAAGGTTCGTTTTCTAAGGGTTACTATTGGATGTTTGATGATTTGGAAACACCCGGTAATCCCGTGGTATTAAGTTATTGAGTGAAGAAAAGTTTGAAGTAAAAAAAAAAAAAAAAAAAAAAAAAAAAAAAAAAAAAAAAAAAAAAAATGTATGTTGAGATGTATGGATTTTGTGCTTATTGTGTTAGACAAGTTGATGGCACGTGAGGTGCATGTGAATGACCCTAGATCGGGCACATGAGGTGCACGTGATGTTTCTCCACAACTTATGTCTACATGTTTGTATGAGTTCTTTAGTCTTGGACGTATGTAATAACCTTGATGTGGACCTCATTTTTAAGGCAAATTTTCTTGAGAGAAGATGGAAAACTACTTAGCATTTTAAACTTGGTATCTTTATCAGACTAATAATTATGAAAATGAGAAGCTCATGGAGAAATTCATTCTTCTCACAAAAATAAAATAAGTAGAAACAAAAATAAGAAAATGGGAGCGAGAGGTTCTTACACAAGTAACTTCCATGAGTAGTGTTGGCATCTAATTTCTAAGTAGGTTGTGATCTCGTTTATAAGCTTAGTTTGGGAGCATGTGAAAAATCAAGGACGAAGAATTTTATCCTTATGGTCACTCCTCTATAAGTTGTGTTTCTACTCTATGACCCTAAAAATTATCGATAGATAATGACTGTCATCAAAAGCCGTCACTCGAATAATAAGAAAAATACAAAAATAGAATAAAAGGAAAATCGGGGAGTTTTCATAACATTGCATGAGGACATTGCAATACTTAGTCTGGGGGATTTTGGTATGTGCTAAAACACATACCCTTTTCTTGACCAAAACCGGACCAAAATAACCAAAAACCCGACCAAAACGCCAAAAGATATTGTGTTTTTGTGTTTTTGCATGTGCAGGGATGGATATCGTGAAAATTGACAAAAGACACAAGAAAATCAAGAAAACGAGCACGAGATGCGAAAAGGCTCTGAACCGGAACCGGAACAAAGAAAATGGTCATAAAGTCAACCGAGGTCCTCGAATATCAAAGTTTGTCCAATTCCACCCTTGATCTACTTTGGAATATTGGCAGAATGAATCCCTTGATTTTCAAGAAGTACACATTTAGTCCCTATGATTAAAATTCCTTAACCCTTAAAAAAATAATAACCTTTATCCGGATCCATGATCTTCACACCCCAACTTAAACTCCAAACCCAACCCACAATCTAACTTACAAGCCCAACCCACTTAAGTTACAATCGAGCCCACACCACTATCCCTTAAACCCGAACCCATTTTACTAAATAAAAACTCGGTCAAAACTTCACCCTCGGTCAAAGTTTTGTTCACCATAATCCCACTCGGTCAAAAGATAAGAAGGATAAAAATAAAAAAAACCATCTCACCTCACTTTACCAATTCTTTCTTATCTCTCTCTCTCACAAAAAAATACCCGATCCCCAAATCCCCAAGATGAACCCTAAATTTACCCACTTTTTAATTACCACAATTAAGGGTAATTGGGTCCTTTCGTACCCTTGTCAGTCCTTGTCAGAGCAAACTAGCACACACGGGGACACGTGGGAGCAAATTACTGGATCGAACACGTATTATTTTGCGATCGTACGGTTAGCAAAGGAAGAAAGAAGAGAAAGATGATCTAAGGGTGGATTTGAAGCTAAGAGGGACGCGGATCGCCAGCGTGGCAAAGACCAGAAGGTTCGGATCGAGCTTATAAATAGAGGAGGGTTCTTCCCATTTGCGTATGTAATTTTCTTTTTAGCAAAGTTATGCTGTCGAATTAATTCTAGAATTTTAATCTTTTAGTTCGAGTTGTAATTTTCATTCGGTTTGTAATTTTTTTTTTGTTTAAGTTTAATTCGGTTTGATCATTGTAAATTTTTAAAGTTAGTAATGAAAAGTTTCAATTTGAGGCTATTTGTGTTATCCGAATTCTCTTGTAGTTAATGCTTAATTCTTACATTTTAATGAAAGCTTAAATCTGAAGTACCTTTGAATCCGAATTTTTATTTTGTTTATTGGTCAGTAACTTTGTTTTTATATCTGATTTTCACAAGTTAATTTGAAGTTACTGTGTTTAATGAAATCTCATTTGAAGCTAATTTGAAGTTGAATTCAGTTATTAGTTTATAACTTTGTTTTTTAATATTTGATTATCACAAAAAGAAAAAAAAAAAGAAAAAAAAAAAAATGTTGTTGTCTACCTTTTGATCTCAGCTCATAATTGAGCTTGTTACTCTATTATACACTTTCATTAAGCTGTCTAGCTTATGTGAAGTTGTTTAACTGCTGTATCACTCAAAAATATCACTGGTCAACGAAAGTCAACTGTACCAAGGAGATCATGAGTTCTGGGTAATTTTGATAGTTCAAAGAGGAAAAGGAAGAGCTTAGCCTATCTTAAAGATAGGCATCTGTGGTAAACCCTTTGTTCATGCTAAGGGTGATTAGTGAGTATCTAATTTACAAGTTTCAAATAGCTTTTGATGAATTTTAGTGTAGATTTGATTTATGAGATTCAGTAGTTATAGTTGTTTGATCTTTATCATTAGCTGCTATTGTTTCTTTGCTAAGTTTAAAAGTAGTTTAGTTGTCTGCTGCTGCACTTGATATAGTGATTGTGTTATTGTTATTGTGTTCCTGTTTGTGTTGTTATTGTTATTATTGTAGTGTTGTAGTTTTAGTTAAGATTTTAAAGAAGAAAAAGAAACAAAAAAAAAAAAAACTAGTTTGTATCATTTGCATGTTTCCAGGAATCGAACCTGGGAAACTTTTAGAGTAAAAAAAAATGTTTTGGTAGCTTGTAGTAGTTTAGCAAAAGAAGAAAAAGAAAAAAAATATAGTTGGGTTAATTTGTCATTACCAGGATCGAACCTGGGTTTACATTTAGAGTAAATTAGTTTTTAATTTTCAAAATTTGCTAATCAGTCCTTGAGTTTCAATTTTAACAGTTTAGACCTTGTCTTTGCTTTAAAAAAGTTTTAGTTTAAATAAAGTTTCCAAAATTGCATTTTTAGTCCCTCGTTTTTTTATAAAACTTTATTTTCTTAAATTTCTTTTTATAAAATAACTTTTAATAAAAATTCATTTTCGTCCTTTAGATTTTATTTTATTTTTATTTCTATCTTAAGTTTAATTTCACCAATAGATTTATAAATCTCGGGATTAGCCCGGGATTTGCATTTATTTGAATTTTCTTTGTATGCATTTATTTTAATAGCGTAGAGTGATTTTAATTCTTCTTATTATAGTGTAATCAATTCTAAAAAAAATAATCTCTCACGTTCACTTATTCACTTCACATTTTCACGACTCCGATTCGACAAATTCGCCGTCAAACCTTCGTTGGGAGAACGACCCGGGGAAATTGTATTCGTTACGATTTCTTTGGAAAAAAAAAAAAAAAAAAAACAAATATAAATATAAAAAAACAAACATCATGGTCTCTCATGATGTGTTGTGTTGGTTTGGTCCGCCGTGCTAAGGACTCGGTATCTAGCCTTGTACCGGATAAAGTGTAGGCGACTTTGTGTTGGTTTGGTCCGCCGTGTTAAGGACCCGGTATTTAGCTTTGTACCGGATAAAGTGTAAGCTACGTTGTGTAAGGTTTCTCCGCCGAGAATGGAGTTTGTTGATCTAGTGAAGTAACTCTCGAGTTGGGTACTCGGGGAGTGGAGTAGGGCGAAGAGGAGCTTCGTGACCAAACCACTATAAATCCTCGTGTCGGTTTGCATATCCTTTTTACTTATCGCTTTACTTTTATTCTTGCTTTATATTGTTGATCGTCTTTGTGCTTGTTGTTTATGATTGTGTTGTATACTTGTCTTACTCTATGCTTTCTATATGTTCATATAGTCTTAGACTATATTCAACACTTTACATATTATGTCAAGCTTGATCGGCAATTTGTCATAAGGAAGTTTTTAAGAAAGAAATATAAAACGGACTAATAATGGCGAAACTTGATCTATACTATATTTGATACAAAAGTTTTTAAACAGAAACGTATTCACCCTCCCCCCCCCCCTCTACCGTTTCCATAATGTGATATAGGTATTTATAAATGATAAAGAGGCAAATTATGATTTAACCCAAATGGCCATTCCATTTATCATATTATTTATTCTTTAGCTAATTACACTGATTAGCTAACCACCCAAAATAAAAACATTTTGTAGCACTCATATTTAGTGCTAGATACCCCTAGTTTAACTTACTGAGCCATACTTTTCATTTCTTACATCCACTAAATAAAAATACAAAAATACATAAGTTTTAGCCTAGCTTTACCCCTTGTCGAAATTCTAAACGGTTGGTTGCTAATTGCTTGGTATGTTGGGATGATTTTTGGTTAATACTTTGTTCACGCTTGGTTATAAGTGTTGTGCCATTTCAATGAAGGTGAAGGAGACGTTCTTTATAATTTGTATTTTTTATGGTGTTTGCTTATATTAAGTGTGGGGGAATTTTTAGTTGTATGAGTATGATGCGAAGAAAAAAAATGTGAAAAAAGTGAATAGCAAAAAAAAAAAAAAAAAAAAAAAAAAAAAAAAAAAAAAAAAAAAAAACCAGAAAAAGAAAAAAAAAACACGATGAAAAAATGAATAAGAGTTGGCGTGTTGTTTGTTTGCCAACTAGAGTGATAGTAGAGGTTGAGATGTTCGATAACCTCTCGGGTTTGTGGTATGTCGTGACTAGCCATATGGGTTTCTTGGACTTTTCGACTATTGTTTTTTCTTTAAAGCCAATTCCAGTATATATTTCACATGCCTAATCCATACCCTTATTAACCCTTAGCCTAACATTATAACCCGAATAAAAGTCATCTTTTGATATTTATACCTGGCGCTTACGCCGTGTCAGTGCAATTTTGTTTCTTGTAAAAGCTTATGGTAATTTAATGAATCATGACTGAGTAATAGAGTGTGATTTCCTTATATTCTCCATCATATAAATAGCGAGTGTTTGAATGAATTATACTTTTCCTTATTCGTGAGGTTCTTAGTCATGTTATCCTAGCTCGAGGATCGTTATATGTCTCTGTTCTCGCATATTAAAAAATCCAAAAATATTTTTCAAAAATTTCTTTTTATACAGCTTATTTTTATTTTCCCTATATTTTGCTTAAGGGCAAGCAAACCCTTAAGTGTGGGGATGCTTATGCTTCTTGCAATTTTTTATGAAAATCAAATACATTTTTTCGATAGATTCAGACCATTTAAAAAAATTTCTCTCCTTTTGTCATTTAGGTTCCTTCTTTTTAATTTTTCTTTTCTTAGTTTTGCTTGAGTTAAGTGTGGGGGAATTTGATAACGCTCAAATTATACATATTTCTATATGCGTTATCTGTGCTTTTATGCTTACATATTGATTAATTATTTGAAATTTCGATACTTAATAGACTATATTTGATATTGTAGGTTCATGTGATGTGTCGTGGAAGAAAACGAAAGAATACATGAAGATATGAAGCTTAAACGAAGAAACAAACTCAAGTTAAAGATCTCCCGACACCTGTCTACTATTTTGGCTATAAGTTGAGCATACGGACTCCGATTTAGTTGATTCAAGCGGCAACGTAAAGCTAAGAGATAGAGCTACAACCTCCAATTAGTGCTAATAGTTGGAAATAACCACAAGTACGCCGTACTTGGAAATAAGTACGGCACACTTTCTGTCAGCACTTCAACAACCTCATTTATGGCACTTATAACTTCTTGCATTCATTAAGTCCAATCATATACTTCACCACCCTTCCTCTCCACGTTTTTTTGGCATCCATAGAGTCTATAAAACAGACCCCAACCTCACTTTAACAGAGAGAACACCTAGAGAGAAGATCACTACCTAAAAGGGGGAATTAACACCAACTTCACCCTTTATCACTATCACATTTAATCACAGCCATATCGGACGAATTAGCCACTTTTTTCTCATCTCCAAAAGTGTAGTAACAGTACCTAAAGGGTTCAGGACAATAAGAGTTTGATATCTTGGAATTTGGTTTATTTCTCGGTTTGTAAGCTTGTTGATTTTGCCATATTCGATCTTGTAAACTTTGGTACACTCTATTTACCTTTTGATATGAAACTCTCTTAATTTTACGTGTTTGATATGAGTCTTTCTTCTGTGATTATGGAGTAGTAGGCTTGTGTTTGTTTAGGCTTTATTAGAGTTATGATGTAGTCTTGATCGTATTGATATGCTTTTCATTGTTTATGCTTGTATACTTGATATGTGATTATTCAGATTATTGTCTATCCTTTGGTTGATCATATTAGTCGAATTTGGCCGAAAAGGTCGATTGTGTGGTTGATTTTGAGTCGTTTTGGCCAAACGAATCAATACTAGACTTGTGAGAATTGGATAGTAAATTGGTAGACAACCCAAATAATTATGTGTTTAAGGCCTAATCTCATGTCTAACGAACTTGATTAGGAGAAGTTTACTTGCATGAACAATGACCACAAACCAATCCTAATGCACTTGATATGCTTAGAATTATAGGCTGAAAGGGTTTCTTTGCACATTCGGTAGATATACTCATGTTGGTAATTACCCGTTATTCACCACTTGTATGCTTTGTTTGCGGTTGCATATCTATATATTCATTTCTAGACTCGTGCCTCTCTAGCCTAAACAAACATATTTTTAATAATCATGATAACAATCTTAATCATTTCTAGCGTTCGTGGTAACTTAGTTGTTAATACAAATATGAGTCCTATGATTGTGACAATCATTTGGGCTTCTCTTTTAAACTACATTCTGAATCTGAAAACGCACAACTCCCTTGAGACGACCTGGACTTGCCTTGACTCTACTACATTCGAAAGGGTATACTTTCCCATGTGTTTTAGTCGATTGATTGGCATTACTAGTATTATAAATTTAAAGCTTTTGAAACACATCAGCATGACACACAACTTCAACAAGTTTTCACACACTTGGGCAAATATTGCTTCGTAGCAGTCTCGTATGGTTCTTGTTTAAGTGTTATACGAGTTTCTTGATCTCAATCAATTCATCGTGTCCTTACCGTTCAGCACGGGAAACCAAGCAACAAAACCATTCCCATCCCATCTTTAAACCAATTTACATATCATACGTAAACATTGCGCCATCCGTGGTGGGAACATGATACGAAATAGCCACAATTTCTTCGACAATTTTCACCCATTTTCACTCAAAAGTCTCAAATTTTTTTTCCTTTTTGAGCAAGTTTCTCAACTAAACATGTCTGGTGAACAACCCCCTCAAATTTTGGACATAACCAATGACCACCTCGAACCCATCTAGGAGGACAACATCTCTCACTCAGAGGAAGGTCGACAAACACTCGAAAACAAGGAACACCGGTCAGCGAGAAGCCTTACAAGAAAACCATCTGGGGAGATGCATGCAACGAATGACCATGTCAACTTGCATATAGCTCTCTTCCAATAAGGACCCACGCGGTCCCATGACGAACATAAAGTCCTCATGTCAACTCCTCAAGTTAGACCAGTTCGAGAAAACAGAGGTAAGGGTAGCTTAAAGGATGCCAGGTTACAATCTTGGGTAAACGACTTCACAAGGCCAGTGTCAAACAACAGGCAGAGTGCTAGGGTGCATCAAGGAAAAGGTCTGCACTACATCCATGTGACACCAGCTATGTCGGATTACTGGAACCACTCGTAGAGGAAAGAAGGTTAGCCAATTCTCAGGTAAACACATTCCACCCCTACTTACTCATTTCCACATAACAACATACCTAACTAGAGTACACCACCACCTAACACCAATTCCCAGGTCAATATAACCATGAGCCTTGCCCAACGCGACACCCTGGTATCCATACTCAGTGCATCCCCTCATAACAACACTTGCCTTACACCATCCTCAATCAAAACACCCACCGAAGGGGAAAACCTAGTTAGGCTACTCATTAAAGCACTCTTAGGAGGGAAATAAAAACACTAATCTGTTCGTTGGATATCCGACTATGAACTCCCTAATGACCTAGTTATACCTACGAGCTTAGGCATATACAAAGGTTTATGCGACCCTGACTATCATGTGTGGCCGTTTGAGGGGGCAATTAAAACATGCGCCTGGAACGACCTAATAGCTTGTCACATGTTTCAACAAACGTTCGCCGACTCGATAGTGGCTTGGTTCAAAACTCAGCCCAAGAATAGCATCTCAGGCTAACAAGACCTGAAAGACAAGTTCCTCTCCAACTTCCAGCCAATGCGAAACTACACAGGCAACTTCATCGACCTATAATTACTACGGCAGGGTCCCAAAGAATCGTTCAAAAACTTCACTGAGCGGCTCAACACCGAAACCATGAAGATCACAGGCCTCATCGACCAACAGCTGATCGGAGCCTTCGTCTTAGGGATCGTTAAGGGACATTTTCAGAAGAACTCGGCCGCAGGCCACCCAAAACATGGAAAGAATGCTTAGAGCTGTCCAGAGAATTCATTAAAGGAAAGAAGTTAAAAACTAAATGGCGAAATGGAGAAGAAGCTTCCAACGGGAACCGTAACGACAACGGCAAACAACATCATGACAATCGATCCAGGCCAAAGTTCGGTCACCCTGGAAGGGAAAGAGAGAGAAGTGACATAAGGAACACTTAGGGAATCGAAACAAGAAACAGTATCGTCAACACGTTGTCAAAAATGCCAACAGAAATCCTTATAACTGAAAGAACATAAAATACTTGGAGCATGTCATGCCCACTTCCAAGCGGCAACAGAAAAGATGAGAGACAATTCTGCAGGTTTCATAATGACCACGGGCGCCATACAAACTCTTGTAGAGAACTCACGAAATAAATTGAGAATGCAATCAATAAAGGCAAGTTAGATCACTTGCTCCCACCAGCAAAGAAAATAGCTACCAATGACCCTAAGGAACCAGTGGGCCACAACTCCATGATACTATAAACCCAACCTGAGAATGAGAAGGGTAACTACGCTATGAAAATCTGGAAAGATGCCTGATCGCGAAGCATTCCATTGGAAACCTTCATCCAATCATCCGACCCAGTCGTCATATCGGAAATCATAGCCTTTCACAAGGTGAGCAGGATATACATGGATGGAGGAAGCTCGGTTGACATAATGTACGGTCATTGCTTCAGCAAGCTACCAGAACATGTCAGAAGCAATATCAGGCCATCAACAACACTACTTATCGGTTTCACAAGGGAAACGTGTTGATCCCAGTTGAGCTTCACGATCTTAATAATTACTTTAGATAAATCTAAGGTAATCGGTATAGAAACTGATCTTAGGTTGTATATCAAATATTATGCGGAAACTAATATTTGATCTTAAGAAGAAAACACAAACGAATTATCAAACAACACTTCAATATATTAATACGATTGCTCTGAATAGCAATAGGGTTACAAGAAACCTTGAAGTGAAAACAATAATACGTATGCTAAGATAATTAATCAATCGACATCTAACTCTAACCCTAGAACCTCCTTTTATAGCATAAGGAGTCCTAGTCGATTTACAAGACTTCCTATACAAGTAAAATATTCATACGTATCTTTTCTATACTTATCTTAACATACTTTACATAATTAATAAGCAGCAGAGTAATCCTTCTAGCAGCAGAGTCCTCGTGAGCTAGCAGCAGAGTTACAATATGCCTATTATACCTAAACAGCAGAGTTACCAAAATAGCAGAGTTCTTGTGCTAATCAGCAGAGTTACATAACTATTCGGCAGAGTTATAATTCTCCAATCAGCAGCATTTCAGACCCAACAATCCTCCCCTAAACTTGATATTTTTCATCAAAAATCATCAAGTTTCCTTCAATCCAAATAACCACTAGGAGGATGCTTCCAAACACCTTACTGTTTTGATGTCTTTGACTCAAGAATCTTCTCATATTTTGTTATTAGTTTATAAGCTTGAGTATCTGAAAAGTAACTATTCTGCAATGTCAACATACCAGGCTTTAACATCTGAGTAATCACTGCTGTATTGTTATTCAAAGGGTAATCCTTCTCCACAAGCATGTAGACCTTGACACCCTTACAAACTAATTCATGTACTCCACAAGATTGATACAAATACCACCTATCAACTCTGGAGTTCAACAAATCTCTCCATTCAATATCTCTCTCATCAGGTTCAAACATGTTCTTTAAAAAGTAATAGTGAATTCTTTCATACATCACTTCTGGTCTAGTATCACCATACTTTTCTTTATATAATCTCCATGTCTGCATCACATCATCTCTATCCATAAAATGTAGCATCTGAGAAAATCTAACAAATCCATAATACATATTATTAGACCTCTTAAACTCCCAGTAAGCTTCACTTCCATCCCTGACTGTATGTGCATAAGAGATGATTGAATATGTTGTATCTAAAGGAACTGCATTGACTATCTCTGGTTCCTCTTGTGTTACATGAACTGTGATATCCATTGTTCTTTTCATATCCTCAGCAGTTACTTCCTCAAAATGATGCTCATTACTTTCTTCTTTTTCAGAATCACTCTTTACCAATGACTCAGTCTTCCTCTTCTTTCTAGCCATCTGCTTTATTCTCTTACCTGTCCTCTTATAACCAATAACCTTCTTAACTTCTTCTCTCTCAAACTCCATGGTTTCCTTGTCATCTTGTTTCTTTGAAACACTTCCACTTCCAGATGCTTTCACCTTTTCAGATCCCATAACCTCTGGCTTTCTTTTTGTTTCAGAAACTTTTCTTGGATTAAGCTTAGCATAAGTTTCATAAAACTCTTTTTCAATTAAGTGATCTGACTTACCCTTAAAATCCTTCATCTGATAGTTTCTAGCATTCTTCAAATAGTACTTCATGTCTTTAACCAATGCTTTCCTTGAAACTGACTTTGATTTATAACCATGCTTCTGTGCCTCTTTAATCCTTAAAATCAGCTCTTCCCACTTAGTCAATCCATTCTTTCTAAGTATGAACTCAACAAGTTCTTTTGTCTTTTCAGCTCCATCCAACTGCTCATCATTAGATATCAGCCTAGCTTCACCTCTTACAATCATATCAGAATCAATGAAATATTGCAATTGCTCATCTAATTCTTCTTGACTAATCTCTTTAAATGAAGAGCTTTCCAGAAGTTCAGACTGATTTCCTTCTTCTTCAACTGCAACTCTTCTAGCATACTCTTCATCCTGAGCAATTTGAGCTTGTTCATCAGCCAACTTTTTCTTTCTTACAAGTTCTTCAGCAGAGTCAGCAACAGGTTGTGTTTGTGATGGTGTAGGTGTTTTAGTTTCTTTGTGCATGTTCAGCAGCACTTGAGCTAAGGTCATCTGATCATCATCTGAATCAGCAGAGTCTTTTACTCCAGCACTCTTCTCAATATCATTAGCAGAAACTTTTAACACATCAGCAGAGTGTCCTGCATCAGCAGAGTCAACCTTTCCACTCTCATTACCAACATTTTCAACAAATTCCTTTTCAACCTCCCCTGAACCTGTCACATCCTCTTGATCCTGTTCATTCACCACAGCCTCTTGTTCATTCCTCCCCTGTTTGGAAGCATCCTCTTCCAAACTTGGTTTGGACCTCTTCTTTAGCCTCCCCTCAAGGTGTGTAACCCTTAACTTAAGCCTCCTAATTTCAGCACCTTGAGTAGATCTGACTGTCTTTAACTCCTTTCTTAGATCAAGCACCTCCTTTGACAATTTGGTACAATTTTCCGTCAATTCTTTCAATTGTTTCATGATATCCTCACAACTTCGGTCTGTGTAACCTGACCCGAGAGGTTGATCATTGGAATTGTCATTTTGTACAGGTGTTTTAGCCGTCAAATCATCAGTGTCAAGTTCAATTCTAGCATCAACACTTCGACCTGTGTTACCTGGTCCGAGAGGTGTATCATTTGCAATGTCAATATGTACATAAGTGTCCATCAATTCAATATGTTCATCTCTGTCCTCATCACTTCGAGATGTGTTAACTTCTCCGAGAGGTGAATCTTTGGACATAAACTCAGTCTCATCCCTAGGATGAACATCTGAGCCCCCCATAAAAGCCATTTGGCTGGGGTTACCACCAGTTGTGTCAGGTTCCTGAGAACCTGCTACAAATGATGTTGCCATGGTTGAGGTCTTAAGTATGTTAGCACTGTCCTGTTCAACTACTAAGTTGGAAACAGTAGTGCCAGCCTCTTCCATCATGGTACCTCCACTACCTGTACCAGCCTCATCTGCTACCATACTAACATTGGCCTGAGGGTGCACAATGTTCTCATTTTGTGAAGTCCTAGGTGATGGGGTAGGTTGTGGTTCAGTGGAAGATGATTCATTTAAACTTGTTGATGAGGATGTGTGATGGGAAGCTGTGGGTGTTCCAGCTTCTTCATCCTCATATACAACAGCCACTACATTCAAGATATGCTCAGTTAAGGGAGTAATAACACCAGAAAATCCTTTCCCATTCTTTTTTAAAAATGCAAACATCTTGATGGCCATTCTACTACAGGGCTCAATTTGTGAATGCCTCAAAGGTTCCCTTAGCTGTTTGTTTATTATAAGTTGTAGAAACCTAGGGTATAAGAAAAACTTCTTCTTAACAAATTTCTTCATCCCCTCAAATATCATAACAGAAAAATCATAGGGCTGCCCTGTAGCTAAACATACCAAAGCCATTGCCTGAGATGCATTAAACTCACTCCACCTACCTATTTTAGGAAACAGGCAGTGTTGTAGAGTATGTAGTAAAAACTTCCAATGGGGACACATACGACCTTTCAAAAATGTGCCACTATTCTCAGGTCTCTCATAACCAAAAGTCTCAAGCTCAGCCATTACAACTTCTGGGGTTATAGTAGGGGGTGTTGGGGTGCCTGACAATCTCAAACTTCTCTTAATTGTGGTTTCACTAACTACAATGTCCTCCCCATCGACACTACCTATCAAACGTTCTTCTCCATCTAAGACATCCAATCTAACAGTTGACCAAAATTGTCTCATATGGGATTTGTAAATTGTAGGGGCAACTGTTAATGCATACCTTAATTTAGACGAACCCAGAAAATCCATAACTTCATAAAATCCATCCGCTGCAGTGACCTTACTGAGAAATGCTATCTGATTGTGTTCTTCCGGAAATGTTCTGCGTGCCATTTGATTTGGGGGTTTGGGGTGAAATGATATGAATTGTTGTATTCGAGTGAGAATTGAGTGTAAGTTTGGAGCAATTAGAACGTAATGAGATCAATTGGGTAAAAGATACCTTTTTGATTCAATTAGGGTTAAGACCGCGCCAAAATTTTTCAGTTTGACCCTTCAACTTTCAAACTCATCAGCAGAGTTATGAAAGTGTTGACCGAAAGTCAACATTCTCAAAATCGTTAAGAATCACCTCCTTAAATATCATACCAACCCCACATTAAACTCCATAAATCATTAATTACTAAAGCAAATCCCCAATTCCAAACCCTAACTCAACACCAATCCAACATGAGTTCATCAAAAACACCTATCATTGAAATTTCTTCGGATTCATCATCGGATGACTCAAGTGGTTGGGTGAATTACTTTCCAAAGAATGCATCCACATCGCAAACCAAAGGAAAAGCAATCAAGGAAGAATCATCCTCCGATCCATTCCCTTCAACACCATCGTCATTCGAAGATTCAAGCGATGATGAAACAGCAGATTGGCCTGGGAAACAGCAAGGTTGGCCAAAACACATGACTTACTACCAAGGAGCTTGGGAAATCATCTCTGCAAAACATCCACTATCTGCTGAACTTCAGAAACAACTGGAGAAAGCCGCAGCCGACTTTGCAAAGAGTGTCCACATTCCACATCCGAAGCCAAATCCGGTTGAGAAGAAACCCTCTGTGCCAAAGAAGAAAACCCAGCAGAAAAGAGCAGCTCCTTCTACCAGTCAGCAGCAAAATCCACCTCCTCGTCCAGTAGTCATTGCACTCCCCTGCCCAAGGGTATATGAAGCCATGGGCACCAGGGGACCGCGTAGCAAGGTCATGCCAGAGTTTGCTAAGATGTAGGTTGTGAATCAATGTAGCTTGTTGTCTTTTGATGGTTCTTTAGCATGATTGTTGTAAGAAAACTGTATCTGTACTTTGCTTATTGAATGAATGAACCTCCTCCTTTTATGTGTTACTTGATTGTGTATGTATGTGTATCTGCAAAAGGTTAGTAGCAAACAACAAACACAAGCAAGCATATTCCATAATAGCAGCAGAGTAGCATAGCAACAAACCAACTAAACAGCAGAATTTAACTAAACACCAGATAATGACAAATCAACAGCACAAATCCTTACAAAACTTTACAAAAACATACAGAGATAAGATGGTTTAAGATTTAAAGATTGATCATGCCAATACTAGCAACTAAAAATTGAAATCTACTTACATCAAAACTTTTTGTAAGTAAATCAGCAACATTATTGTCAGTATGTATTTTAACCACTTGAATTAGCTTTTTCTCATAGCAATCTCTAATAAAATGATGTCTTATCTCTATGTGTTTTGTTTTAGAATGAAAAACAGGATTTTTGATGATACACATTGTGCTGTTGTTGTCAATAAAAATTTTTGTGTTCATAAAATTGTACCCATAATCCAGCAATTGGTTCTGAATCCAGAGCACTTGTCCACAGCAGCTAGAAGCAGCAACATATTCTGCTTCAGTTGTTGAAAAGCTACCACTGTTTGTTTCTTACATTGCCAAGAGATAAGCCTATGACCAAGATACTGACAGCCTCCTGTAGTTGATTTTCTATCCATAGTAGCTCCAGCATAGTCACTATCTGAGTATGCTATCAAGTCAAATGGTGAATTATTAGGATACCAAAGACCAAGTTTTGGTTGACCCTTTAGGTACCTAAAAATTCTTTTGACTACTTCCAAGTGTGAAACCTTTGGAGACACTTGGAATCTAGCACAGGCACACACAGCAAACATGATATCTGGCCTTGAAGCAGTCAGATACATCAATGAGCCAATCATGGATCTATACAGATGTACATCAACCTCTACTCCATCTTCATCCTTGAGCAAAGGTTTATTCTTATCCATAGGTGTTTTGGCTGCCTTCACATCCTGGAATCCAAATTTCTTCAACATATCAGCCACATACTTGTCTTGGCTAATAAAAATTCCATCTTTCATCTGCTTGACTTGAAGCCCCAAAAAGAAAGTCAACTCTCCCATAGAACTCATCTCAAACCTACTGTGCATTAGCTTCTCAAATCCGTCACATAACACCTTATTTGTAGACCCAAAAATGATATCATCTACATAAACTTGAACAAGTAGGATATCCTTTTTGTCTTTCTTAATGAACAATGTTTTATCAATGGTTCCTCTGCTAAAACCATTATTCAACAAATACTGAGATAAGGTGTCATACCAAGCTCTAGGAGCTTGATGTAGTCCATACAGTGCCTTCTTCACCTTGTAGACCCTATCAGGATACTTAGGATCTTCAAACCCAGGTGGTTGCATCACATAAACCTCTTCAGGTATCTTTCCATATAGAAAAGCACTTTTCACATCCATTTGATACACAGGAAAATTCTTGTATGAGGCATATGCCAAGAAAAGTCTGATAGCCTCCAATCTTGCAACTGGAGCAAATACCTCATCATAGTCAATTCCTTCTTCCTGAGTGTATCCCTGAGCCACCAATCTAGCCTTGTTTCTGACAACAATCCCTCTCTCATCTCTTTTGCATCTGAACACCCATTTTGTACCAATTGCCCTTTTTCCATTAGGCAAATCAACTAATGTCCAGACCTCCTGAAGCTTGAACTGCAGTAACTCCTCTTGCATAGCTTCAACCCAACTTTCATCCTTCATAGCCTTGTGAATGGTCTTGGGTTCTTCCTGAGATAAGAAACAGGCAAACATGCAATTTTGTAGATCCTTGTGGCTATTCCTCTTCTTAAGTGTTTGTGCAAATAAACCCTGATCAAGCAAATCACTCAACCCCTTTGATTTACTTCTTGTCTGTACAGCAGAGTGAACATCACCAATAATCTGCTCCTTTGGGTGAATCTTGTGGATTCTTGTTGTTGGTGTGGGACTAACAGGTATGTCAGTCTCCAAGTTGGATAAATCAGCTTCAGCACCAAAAACATCAACAACTTCATCATCAGTATCCACATACACTTCTTCCAATTCGGGCATCTCATCAGAAGAATCAGCATCAGAATCACCATCTTTATCAGCAGAGTCTTTGAGTTCAGCAGCAGAGTTACCAAGCTGAACAGCAGAGTGTTTTGCCTTAACAGCAGAGTGCTTTGGCTTAACAGCAGAGTGTTTAGACTTGGCAGCAGAGTTAAGAGAACTGCTGCTCGGTTTATTCCCTTGAATTCCATCAAATTGTGACTCTACACTTCTTTCCTTATCATCTTGAGCAGGTTCATCATCACCTTCTGCATCAACCTTTGGTATTTCCTTATGTACAGCATCACCATCTGAACTCTTTCCTTCTTTAACTGTTGGTGAGAAATACTGATCAAACTTCCACTTTTCAATCAACACAAACTCCTCTGCAGATCCATCCTTCTTTGCTTGTGTACCTGCATTAGGGTTAGTTTGTGTACCTGCAGACATATTAGTAGCACCTGCAACAACTGGTTGATAATTCATGCTTTTGGTTAAAGAATCAATATCAAACATCCAGTCAGGTCCTTTTCCATCAACATTAGGTGTGGTTTCTCTAATAGTCACATGTAAATTTTCCACTACATGCCCAGTTCTTTGATTAAAAACTCTAAAAGCCTTACTTTCAGTAGAGTAACCAACAAAGAAACCTATGTCTGCTTTCTCACTAAACTTTCCTAAGTGGTCAATGGTGTTCAAAATAGTAACAGGACACCCAAATGGTCTTAAGAAACCTATCATAGGTTTTCTACCATGCAATAACTCATAGGGGGTCTTGTTATGAGGCTTAACTATCTTAGTCCTATTCTGCACATAACAAGCAGTGTTGACTGCTTCAGCCCAAAAGATAGTGGGTAACTTAGATTCTGACAACATAGTTCTGGCAGCTTCAATTAATGTTCTATTCCTTCTCTCAGCCACACCATTTTGCTGAGGAGTTCTAGCTACACTAAATTGTCTAGTTATACCCTTTTCCTCACAGAACTGGTTCATCACCTTGTTCTTAAATTCAGTTCCATTATCACATCTGATGACTTTGACCTTATGATTAAATAGGTTTTCTATCCTGGTAATGAAAGCCTTAAGAATGCCTGCAGTCTCATCCTTAGAAGCTAAAAAGAATACCCAAGTGAACCTACTATAGTCATCAGTGACCACTAAACCATACATCTTTTTATTTAAACTATTCACATATGTAGGTCCAAATAAGTCCATGTGTAACATAAACAAAGGTTCAGTTATAGAATTCACCAATTTGGACTTACAAGATGCTCTATGTTGCTTTCCCATCTGGCAAGCAACACACACTTCAGGATTCTCAAAGACCTTTGAAGGCAATCCTCTGACCAAGTTCCCTTTCACCAACTTGTTCATTGCCTTGTAGTTCAGATGTCCAAGCCTTCTGTGCCATAGTTTGGATTCATCAACAGTGGCTTTGGCAAACAGACAAGTCAAATCTCTTTTGGGAATAATATTCTTTATATCCACACTGTATATATTGTCATGTCTAGGGACTTTAAGAAGAACCAATTTATCATCAGGAATCTTATAGTCAGGAGACAAAACAAGACACTCAGTGTCGGTAAAAAGAACAAAATTCTTCCTGTCACACATTTGTGAGACACTAAAAAGATTAAACTTGAGACCATTCACCAAATACACTTTCTCAAAATCCAACTTTCCAGTTCTGATGATGCCTTGACCAACTATTTTACCTCCTTTAGGATCATTCCCAAAGGCCACATAACCACCATCCAAAGCTTCAAAATTCTCCAAGTTGCTTTGGTCTCCAGTCATATGTGAAGAGCATCCACTATCAAAAATGCATTTGTCCTTTAGCTCCTTTTGTAGATTGCCCTGCACAAAAAGTAAGAGAATTAGTTTCTCTTGGGGACCCAAGCCATTACTGACTTGGATCTACCTTGTGCATCAAAGTAGTCAAATTTCTTCAACTGCATTGGTGCACTGCTGTGTCTGAGAACATGATCTAAAACTTTAACCTTTGGTTTCCAGACCCAGCAAGCTGAGGCTTTAACAGCATAAAAATGGTTGCCCACAACAGTATCAGTCACAACTTTAGGCAAAACAGCAGAGTCTGCCTGAACAGCAGAGTTTGCTGGAACAGCAGGGTTTGACTGAACAGCAGAGTTATCTATATTCTTCTTTATGGACACATTTGGGGCAATAGGAGAGATAACTCTAGAAGTACCATCTCTCATCAGAACTTCCCTAGGAACCATGTTTCTTTTGGGATGTGGGTGAGTCTTTCTACCAAAGTTTCTATGGTTCACCCTTGTATATTGGTTCCTCACTGGTTTTTGATAGTAATAACACTCATCTTGCAAATGTTCAAAACTACCACAACTATAACATGCCTTTTTGAATAATTGAAAATCAGTCCCTAATTTATGTGAAACTAGGTTGTTCCAATTTCTCTGGTTTCCCCTAGGCAAGTTATTAGTTCTCTTAGGATATACTCTAGGTGTATTGTCAAACTCAGCCATCTTCCTAGAGATACCTTTACCTAGCTTAGGCTTAACAAACTCAACCTTTTTAGTTCTAGGTACTTGTGATTCAACAACAGCAGGAATTTCTTCCTTATTGTTCTTAGAGGTTGAATCAGATTCTACAATCCCATCATCACTGTCAGACTCCCAATCTTCAATCAGGGGTGGTTGCTCATACTTCTTTAACTCAACCTTAGGTGACTCTTTGTTAGTTTCAATAGTTTCTTCTACAGGTTTACTAGTTTCACCTACAGGTTTAGCCCCAGACTTAGATATGAAAGTCAATGTTCTGGTAGGAGGGGCATGAGCACTAAGTTTCTTAGGGTGAGCGACAGCATTGTACCCTAGTCCACTACCTGAATCAGCAAAGTGCCTTCCTATTGGTTTACTAAGAATGTCAGTAGCAAATTGTTGTTTTTCTATCCTAACAACATGTTTTTCAGTCTCATTCTTAGCTAAATCTCTATCCTGTTCAGCCTCCTCTACTTTTCCCATAAGTACCTTAATCTCATCTTCTTTCTTAATAAGCTCATTTTTAAGAATAGTGATTTGATCAAGATATTCAATTTCAGCCTTTTTATAGAATTCCAATTTCTCTTCTAAATTCTTTAAACCATATTCATAACTGAGATTGTCTAACTTAAGTATTTCATTTTCCTTTTTAAGATTTCCATTGCTAGACTTAAGTTCATCAATTTTATCTGAACATGATTTAAAAGAACATGATGATTCATTGGATACCTCAGAGTCTGATCCAGAAGAAGAAGAAGAATAGGCCATAAGAGCAAAGTGTTGAACTTGAGATTCCTCTTCAGCTGCCAAAGCATAGTTAGGACCATCTTCAGCATGCTCACTCCAATCAAACTCTCCAAACCCATCACATGACACCATAGCAGCAGCAGCATCAGGACTTGACTCTTCAACAGTAATCTTCTTGGTATCTGCAATGTTTCTTTTGGGTGCTTTGCATTCCCTTGCAAAGTGACCCTTCTTTCGACAATTGAAACATTCAGCCTTTGACTTGTCAAATCCCACATTCCTGTTTCTTCTGAACTTCATCTCTTTACCAGTTCTCTTAAGAAACCTCCTTGCCCTCATAGTTAGCATTGCATACTGCCAATGCATATCCATTTCTTCAACATCATCAGGATCAAGTTCATCCAGATCTTGAGGCATGACTGAAGTACTTGTAGTGAGTTCAGCCAGGTAAGCACAAATAGCAGCATCACTGATGGTGTTGGGGTTAGCAGAGTCAGCAGCAGAGACATGTGAACCAACAGCAGGAGCAAAAGTACCAGCAGCAGAGTGCTCTTGA
Source organism: Artemisia tridentata subsp. tridentata (assembly GCA_021014915.2). Taxonomy (NCBI): domain Eukaryota; kingdom Viridiplantae; phylum Streptophyta; class Magnoliopsida; order Asterales; family Asteraceae; genus Artemisia; species Artemisia tridentata. The sequence goes on along the minus strand of CP139509.1, from coordinate 367,857,841 downwards.
TGACTACCAGAAGTCTTGTTGCTTGAGGAGACAAAGGCAAGATTATTAGTGGTAGAGGATGAGCTTGAAAATCCTTTAACTTCTGATTCATACACCTTTAAGTTGTTGTATAGATCATCCAATGTCATAGTATCAAAATCTTCCTTGTGCCTCCAAACCACTGTATGAGTGTTCCACTCAGAAGATAGACTTCTCAAAAACTTTAGATTGACATCTTCTTGAGATGGTTCAATCTTCAACAGAGCCATCTGACTGGTTAACTTATGAAGTCGATCATAAGTTCCCTCAATGTTCTCAGAACTCATAGCAGAAAAAGTCTCAAACTGGTGTTTAAGGAGATTCTTTCTAGATTTCTTGGTAGCTTCATTCCCACCAAATCGAAGTTCAATAGCTTCCCACAACTCCTTAGCAGACTCAATATGATTAAAACTCAATTGATAATCATTAGGTATTCCCATCATGAGAATACTGTGAGCCTTAACCTCCAATCTTCTCTGAGCTTTCTCCTCACTAGTCTTGAGAGTCAAGACTGATCCAGTAGCAGTCTTGGTTTGCACCTTATCACCATCAAGAACAACTTCCCAGAGAGAGTAATCAACCATTCGCATGTATTGTTGCATCCTCATCTTCCAGATCTCATACTCTCCAGTCTTGAGCATGGGAACTCTTGAAGCAGTAACCATGTGAATCGAATCGGAATCCATTGCTTGCTTTGATGATTAAACAGATCTTGTTTTCAGTAATTCTTCTTGGTACCAGTTTCTAGATCACAAGCTCTGATACCACTTGTTGATCCCAGTTGAGCTTCACGATCTTAATAATTACTTTAGATAAATCTAAGGTAATCGGTATAGAAACTGATCTTAGGTTGTATATCAAATATTATGCGGAAACTAATATTTGATCTTAAGAAGAAAACACAAACGAATTATCAAACAACACTTCAATATATTAATACGATTGCTCTGAATAGCAATAGGGTTACAAGAAACCTTGAAGTGAAAACAATAATACGTATGCTAAGATAATTAATCAATCGACATCTAACTCTAACCCTAGAACCTCCTTTTATAGCATAAGGAGTCCTAGTCGATTTACAAGACTTCCTATACAAGTAAAATATTCATACGTATCTTTTCTATACTTATCTTAACATACTTTACATAATTAATAAGCAGCAGAGTAATCCTTCTAGCAGCAGAGTCCTCGTGAGCTAGCAGCAGAGTTACAATATGCCTATTATACCTAAACAGCAGAGTTACCAAAATAGCAGAGTTCTTGTGCTAATCAGCAGAGTTACATAACTATTCGGCAGAGTTATAATTCTCCAATCAGCAGCATTTCAGACCCAACAAAACGTTCTTTACCCAAGGTATCATAAACCTATAGCTTACAGTGGGGACATACTCGCTATAAAAAAACAATCATGTGCAGTTCCATATTGTCAAATCCACATCTAAATATAATGTTTTGCTGGAGGCAATGTAGAATCTTAGCATGGAGATTTCAACCATCAGATCTGTCGGTGAATTTTCAACAGAGCCAGGTTTAGCCACCATCAAAAGCGAATACCCTGGTTTAGAAGCCACTTGAAGCCACAACAGAGGAAGTCACCTCCAAGAGACATCAATGGAAAGAGATCCCAGGCTACAGTTCTAGCACAGAAAAGCACTTCAGTGACCCTGATACATCAAAACCACCTTCGGCACACCTAACCTTGGTAATTGCCCCAATATGGATTACGAAGAAACACAATATCCTTTACAAGGAATCGACATTTGATAACACCAACATACTGGTCGAAACTGAAAACTCGTCAAGAAAGGAAAATGAAGAAAACGTCCTCAAAGGCAAATCCAAAGCCTGGGAAATGAGCAAAGTTCCTGCATGACCACATTAGGGGAAAACCTCATGAAAGTAATCTTCGCAACACCTCAAAAGACAAAGAAAGCAAACAAACTCAAACATGCAGGGAGTGAAAGAGTCAACAGGCCAAACTTCACACTTGCAGAGAAAGCAAGTGGCCTGACACTTATGCAACCAACTTATCACAGAGGTAAGATGGATAAGCACTACAACGCGCAAATTCACCCAACACTCCTTGAACATGATAAAGACATATCACTCAAGGCAGATACGGAGGCCAAAACAAGCCAAACTCTTATTAGAAGAAACCTCGTATCATCATACAGGTAAACAAAAATAAGTGATACTTGTTAGGCACCACCTAAGGGGGATCATACTCCCCTTTCATGGCACACATTCAGCCTTAGGTCATGCTACACTTAGGTGTATTTTACTTTACTTTTCTTTACAAAAGAAGGCTTCTAACAGCCAGGAAAGCTCATATGTACTATTCCTTCAAATATACAGTGACAATTTCAACACTTTTCGTACAAAGTGCCATGTACGACTATTCGTACAAGCAACATTTACTCAAACGTAAATTAGCCTTTATAAACATGCTTATGAAAAAAAGGTGCCTACAGGTCAAATAAAGCAGGGTTCACAAACCCGACAACGCTTTAAATGAGATTTCATATAAAGACGCCAGCCTCATTCTAAAGTATACAAACGTACAACTTGCCATGAGCAAGTTGTTGGACGATAGCTAGTCGATAGTTACTTGTTATAACGGGCACTCCAAAACATAAGTACTTGTTATCAAAAAGTCAAAGTTAAATCAAACTTACAACCACAAACACTATTTAAGTATACAAAAGCTTAAATCAGTTGAACAAACAGGCTACACCTAGCCAAGCTACACATTCGTCATATTTAACTGATCACTAAATATAAGAAAACAACACATACAATAAACTGGCTAATCCCCAATTTCATTAAGAGCTCAGGGTCAAAGCACCCTAGCTAGCACAAACCCAGGATCACATAAGCCTGGTAAAATACAAAATCCAGGGCAAAATACATTGTTCATCATACAAAGCCCAGGATATTAAATACTGGCAAGACAAACAATCAACAAACTGAACATCAGTTTCACCAAATCTCCCAAAAACATTGGGAAAAGAAAGGCAAATACAGTAAATTGACTTAGCATCAATTTCACTACGAAGCCATGACACAATAGATAAACTAGGGGTTAATTCTATTAAGTGATCCAAGATGAACAATACTTTGATCAATCAAAAACCCAGGCCAACATAAACCTGGTATCATCTAGTTCTACTTACATAAAAGTACCTACGATAAACATATAAACATTGTTCCAAATTAACAATTGTTCAAACAAAAGGCCCAACATAATGGCCAAACAAACTAAGACTTTGTAAAAACACCACAAAGCAATCATGCATGAGAAGAAGATGGTGTATCAGGGTTTGGAGCAGTAGAAACAACCAAAAGAACATCAACATCTTTATCCTTGTTCATCACAATCTCAATTAAATAAGGCCAAGACTTGGTAGTTAGCTCAGCTACTTCCTCAACCACCCTTTTCGAAGCTTCCTCATCCAACATAAGCTCCGACGCGGGCAGATAAGGGAATTTAGCTTGAATCTTCTTGGACAGCTTATGAGCACCCAAGAACATAGCCCTCTTCTGAACACGGACAAAAGCCTGCTGATACTTAAAGGAACAGAGCAAACGGTTAGCAAACAAGGGCAACTCCTAACCCTCTCCTTTTGAGTCTTGTAAAAAGCAGCATGACTACTCTGGCCACCTTTATATTCACCAGTTATGGCGAGGTCATCATTCAAGCTTTTAACCTCGGTCTTGAAATCAACAATTTAAATCAGTCACTTCTTCTTCATGTCATCTTTCATGTCTTATCTATTATATAGAGTTGGATTATACACATAAAGTAGTGCAAATAAATTTAGTTGACCAAAAATATATCAAATTAATATAAAGAGGGCTTTGAAGTTTAAGATTCAAGTATCTGGTTAGAGATTAACAATTTTACAGAAGATGAATTTAAGTAAAAAAGTATGACCACCCTTTTTTTTTTTTTTTTTTTTTTTTGAAACATATAGTTGTAGATGACCTTAGACGACCGTCGGTAGGCTTTCGTTGACATTTAAAACTCGAAGTTAAGTGATTATCAAGTGTGGCATGACATAAATTCGGCGTCATAAGCATGTGCACCAGTTCTATGGACCTCTATTGGTGGAGTCCATCTACCCCATTAACAAATAAAAATATTAATACAACAGCAAATCATGAGCCTTTTGGATCAAAAGCATTCAAAATTTCAAATTACTTTATTCTTCTTCCGTTTCCTTTTTTAAGTGGAAGACAAACAATACCATAAAAACAATTCATTTAAAATTTTTTTCTAACGAACGTTTAGCCTAACTAGCTGTTTTTATATGAAATTCTTTTTAGCTTAGTTATAGATATAAAAAATGATACATTAATGTCTCGAAAGGTTAATTACTTAATTTATTACCTTAAGTTTGTTTTCATTTCGTGTCCATAAGGTTAAGCACAATAGTGACTATTGGCGACTTTCATTTTGCCTGTCATATCAGCTTTCTCTCTCCGACGACCTACAGACGACTTTTTGTCACAGCAGTGCCAACCTTCTATCTTTGTGTTGGATACAGGAAGATTTTGTTTTTATGTGTGTGTTTATATTGATCGTGTATACGACTGAAAAAAAAAACAAAAAAAAAAAAAAAAAAACTAGACCTTCACGCGACCTACATGCCACAACAAGGGCGACCATGATGTGAATCGGTCGACCTTCATGAGGACCGATTTACTGCGCTTAGCCAAAGATGCTATTTCTTGTAAACAAATATGATTAGTGAGAGTGTAATTTTAGGTAGGAAATGACTCACCCTATGTCCGTTCTTCGTAATCCAACTTCACGTGTCCCACACTACCAACTAGTGTGTTGCATATTACATTCCATAAACATGGTGATTATAACCTTAAAAAAGATGAAGTGGTCCCTTTTAATGGCTAGTATTTAGTGGTTACTTAGATCAAATTTATCTCACATTTATCTCATTCTTGCATTTGAGCTTGGAAAGAACTCACGCATAATGCGAATGGTCATTTTCATTTTCGAGCTCATACTTTTGGTCACCTTTCTTGTTGATAGAAGCGTCGGAGGAATAACTTCCATCCTTGATGATCCTCTTAAAGCAATCAAAGACGAACTTGATGGACTAACTTTCATCGACCAACGACTTGCTATTGTCTACCCATTGATAAAGAATTTCAAGAATACCATCACATCCGACCCACTCAACATTACTGGATCTTGGGTGGGGTCGGATATATGCAGTTACAAAGGGTTCTATTGTGACAAACCTCCTAACAACCTAACGGCCACAACTCTTGCCTCAATTGACTTCAACGGATTCCAACTCACGGCACCAAGTCTTGATGGCTTTCTTGACCAATTACCTGACCTTGCGCTCTTCCACGCCAATTCAAACTTCTTTTCAGGCACAATCTCTCCAAACATAGCTAAACTCCCTTACCTTTATGAATTTGACATTAGCAACAACTTATTTTCCGGACCATTTCCAAACTCGATACTTGCAATGACCAGCTTGTCATTTCTTGATATTCGGTTTAATCACTTTTCAGGTTCAATCCCTCCTCAGCTCTTCACAAAAGACTTGGACATCTTGTTCATAAACAACAACAATTTCATCCAAAAACTAGCCGAAATTCTAGGAAACTCTCATATTTTTTACCTCACCTTAGCCAACAACAAGTTCTTTGGCCCAATTCCTCATTCCATTGCTAAATACTTATCGGGTACATCAGAAGTTTTACTACTAAACAACATGTTAAGTGGCTGCCTTCCATATGAGCTCGGTTTGTTACAAGATACAGTGGTTTTCGATGCTGGGAACAACCTCTTAACTGGCCCAATACCATATTCTATCGGGTGTTTAAAGAAGGCAGAAGTGGTCAACTTCGCTGGGAACATGTTGTATGGTGTTGTACCTGAGGTGGTGTGTGCTATGGGTAATCTGGCTAACTTGTCATTATCCGATAACTATTTCATTCACGTTGGCCCGATTTGTAGAGGTTTGATTAAGAAAGGCGTGCTTGATGTGTCGAAAAACTGTATTCCCGGACTGCCTGAACAAAGATCAGTGGTCGAGTGTGCAGCATTCTTTGCAAAACCACAATATTGTTCGTATATGCATACATATCATTACCTTCCTTGTTGGTTGCCGGGTTTTAGTGATTCTTTGACAGAACCGGCTCCGGCTCCCTTTTGATTGGTCTTCTTTTGTTCATGGCTTGTTAAGTTTGTTGCAAAGTGCAACCTATTAATTGTGATTATACTTCATGGTCTTCTCTTTTTTACTATCTTTTCTTTTAAATTCTAAAACTTGTATTGTAAATTTCAATCAGTTGTATCTATCTAGTCAATTTGGTTACATATTAGTCCTATATATATTACGAGTATTAAGAGAGAAAATGCTGTCGTTTAAGGGTCGACATTCATACTTTATTTATATTGTACTTGTATTTGAGTTAGACTTGTATTTATACTGTTTAAGCTCAAGCCCAAATGTTAGGTTTAGTCATTAGTATATACAAGATATTATTAATAAAAAATTTGTAATACGGTGTATAATAGAGTTTGTGGATGAATTTTTAAAAATTATTAGTGTTGGGGTTAAAAAAAAAAAAAAAAACTCTTTTTTAAACAAACTACATTAAAAAAAGTAGTCAAAAGTTGTCATACAATTTTTTGAAATTTTGAGTAAGAATTGTCAAGGCAATTATTTCATTAAGGAAACATTGTTTGAATTTTTAGGTGGTAATTTAAGTTTGAAAAGATATTTTGGGGATTAAACATTACTCACTTTTAAGGTTTTTAAGTTTTAAGAAAAAACATGCATGCTTTATATGTAGTATAGATTGGGTCATATGTAATCACAATTAAACACTTATTGAATATCTCCCGTTCCTAAAAACCTAAAGTCGGTTGTTGTTTTCCCATTCTCTTTTAGTCAACTAAAGTCGATTGGTTTTTTCGGTTCTCTTTTATTCGACTGAAATTCGACTCCATAACCTTTTTCAATTGTTAATTCGACTCACCTCACCCCTCTTTAATAATGACCAACGATGCTCCCCCAACTCCTACCCTATCACATACCGATAAACTTTATGCCGTTAACTCAATCACTAATCAAATTCCCATTAAACTTGATCTGGACAAAGCAAACTATGTTGTGTGGTGTTACTTCTTAAAAAAAATCATTGTGAAAATTTTAATGTGTTAACACATCACGGGTATGTCTCCTAGTGCAACTAGTTCGGCTCATCCCATTCATAATGAGACCCCTTACTTTCGCTTATATAAGACTCACCCTGATTATTCCACCCTTCATGTTTTTAAGTGTCTATGTTATCCTAACCTTTTCACCAACAACAAACTCGAGCCCCATGCCAGTCCTTCTATATTTCTTAGTTATCCCATTAGTCAATGTGGGTATCGTTGTCTCGACTTGAATACAAACAAGATATTCATTTCTCGTCATGTCACCTTTGATGAGACAATATTTCCCTACGGTTCAATGACTCCTTATAGCTCTCCCCCGTACACGTTTTTGGACACTCCATCAAACATCATTTCTAAACACCTTCTTCAACCAGTCCAGTCCATAATCCAACTGGTTCAACCTGCTACTTCTGAACCTCATACACCGGCTCAATCCACATCTACAACCGAGTCTAGCCCTTCGCCCTCTACACAAATCCAACAGGCTCCTATGTCGCCTTTGTCGGGTCTTACTACGGCCCAGTCGACCGAATCATACGTTGGGTCATCTCCGTCAGTCCAACAAGCTCCTAATCCAGTCCAGTTCACTGCTGGTTCAGCCCAACAGCCAATTCCGAACTTGCATGTGTAGCCTCCTAACCCGAATCCCTCATTCATTCACCCCATGGTCAATAGGTTTCTTGTTGGCTCTAATAGGCCAACTCAACATTTTACTTTAAATGTGTCTAATGTTAGTCCTCTTCCTAACTCTTATACTACGGGTTTTAATGATCCTAATTGGCAAAAGGCAATGCTCGATGAATATAACGCATTAATTATAAAAAAATACTTGGATTCTTGTACCTCGTCCTCTAGTGCTAACATTTTTTGTTCCATGTAGTTGTTCAAGCATAAGTATTTAGCAGATGGTTCTCTTGGTCGCTACAAAGCTCGGCTTGTGGCAAATGGTAGTTTGTAACAGTTTAGGGTGGATGTTAATGAGACATTTAGTCCGGTTGTTAAGCCAACCACTATTCGTATTGTTCTCATTCTTATAGTTTCTTGACATTGTCATGTCTATCAACTTGATGTTAAGAATGCTTTTCTTCATGGTAGTTTATCTAAGACTATTATACGCATCAGCCACCTAGTTATCGGGATCCACGACATTCGAATCATGTTTGTCTTTTATAGAGATCTCTTTATGTTCTAAAGCAGGCTTGTCAGGCCTCGTTTAAGAGATTTGTAGGTTATGTTACATGTGTTGGTTTTTGTCATAGTCTTTGTGACTCCTCATTATGTATATATCGCCATGGACTGATATTGCTTACTAATTGTTATATGTTGATGATATTGTCTTGACTCCCTCTTTTACAACACTGTTATTGCTTCTCTTTATAAGAAGTTTTCTATGACTGACCTTGACTCGCTTAATTAATTTCTCGGGAGTTATGTTGTTCGTTCTTCTGCAAGAATGTTCTTGTCTCAGGAGAAATTTGCTTATGAGGTTCTTGAGTGTGCACATATGCTCAACTGTAATCCCTGTACTACTCTAGTTGACACTGATTATAAGATGGGTGCTGATGGTGACGCATGTCCTACTTTCTATCGCAGTTAACAGGTTGTATCCAGTATCTTACGTTTACTCGTCATTATATTTCTTATGCATATTCTGATGGTGATCGGGCTTGTAGCCCTACTACTAGGCGGTTTACTTCTAGATATTGTGTGTTCCTGGCAACAACCTTCTCTCCTGGTCCTCTAAGCATCAGGTTACGCTTTCTCATTCTAGTGCTGAGGCTGAGTATCATGATGATGTTGGCAATGCTGTTACTGAGACTTGTTGGTTGCGTAATCTTTTGTGTGAGCTTCACACACCGGTGTCTTCTGCTACGCTTGTCTATTGTGATAATGTTGGTGCACTTTAGTGTTTTTGTTACCCGCAAACACAATGTGTCTTAGCTTATTAGTAACCCGCAAACACAATGCGTCTTGAGTGCTTTTTTTTTTGTTTTTGTTTTGGTGGGGGCGAGGGGAGAAGGTCGTGGTGAAGACTGACTTGTGGAAGGTGTGGTTGTATGTGTTTGTGTATGATTTTGGTTGTTGTGAGATATATTTGTGTTTAAGTGAGGTATGTTTTGGTGGTGATGTTGGTTGTGTTATTACACTAGTTGGTAGTGATGTTTGTTGTGCAGAAAAAAGTTAACGTGACACTGAGTTGACGTTGGTCCTTTAAGAAAATGTTCAGAAAAGTATTGATCCAGCCTATTCTGATATGCGTTAAAGAATGACTTGTTTTGATTTTATTTTGACACTTGTTTCAACCAACTCGACATACCACATGTCTTGTAACTTGTAGATCAGTTTTACATTAGTGTGTCCTTTAAGCCATGTAAAAAGTTTCTATATTAGAATGATTTCTCTTAGCATGTTGCCTTTGTATATGATGTGTTATGTTTCTTATTAGACTTGTGTTTACAATAATCTAGTTTAACTCTCACATAAATGTTATAACCACTAACCAGGGAGAAAAATATATCTTTTAGGTTCATGATTACAATAGCCATATATTTTTTAAAATATACGTTACAGATTTTTCGCTAGATGTAGCAATATGCCGAGCCTGGCCCTCCTATATCCGTCCATGGAGGGTGGTGTTTCATACATAGTGAGAGTAGCAAATATGTATCTATGTATTTTGTTTCATTTCATTACAAGTCCCCTTAATTCGTAGCTACTAGTTACTAGTCGCCACAAACTGGTGACATATCTCCTCGTAAGTCAATTTCACTATATGAAGTTCAATGTAGGTAATGGCATAATGTGACATACCGCTGCGTGTTTCTTACACTCTAGAAAGTTATTAAGGAGGACTTGCCAATGACCACGAGTTCTAGACAGACTTTTATTAGAAACAATCACAACAATAAATTCACACAAGTACATTACCACATATCATTCTTAAGATATATTTGTGTACTTGTGAGATATATTTGTGCACCTTTTAGATCAGAGCTTGCGGTAGACACAAGCTGATTACTTTTATGAGCCACTTGGTATCTACAGTAAGATAAAAGAACATGCTTGGGTTAGATGGAGCGCAGGGTAAGGCCCTGCAAACTGAATCTGGCATGAGAGTAAGTCATCTGATTATGTAGGGATAATGTTTAGAGAGAGAAAGTAGAAAGGCAGTGAGTGACATACCTCTATCGGATGAAATGAGTCCGCTATTTATAGACAAACCCTAGGAATGATCTAGGCTTGCCACGTGTCTCAGTCGAGTTGCCTAAGAAGTGGCATATTTTGTATGGCCAATAGGAAGGCTATGAGAATAGGCTTCGAGATCGTGCCCACATGCAGTTGTCTATATGTGCAAAGATAAAGGATAACCGTTATGTGTGTAGGGTCCATGAAATATTCTGTTTGTCTTCTAGCGCCGGAGCCTTTTTCTACTCGGAAGCTAAAGCTCCTCGGAGCGCCGGGCTCCGTGATTTGGACTCTTGTGTATTGGCGGTTTCTCTTGCGGTAGCCTGGTGGGCTTTACGCCAATGATCACTTTCAGAGTGCCACGTGTGCATCATTGGAGGCTAGGCTCTGAGACGTGAGATGGGGTATACCATCAACATCATTTAGGGACTTATTATTTTTGCAGAGATATTTCAAAGTGTTGGTAACTTATACTAGGGGGATGTTTGGGTAAGCTTATTTTAAGTGTTTTGTAGCTATTCCAAGATATAATAATCTGTTAAGAGCTCAAAATAAGTTGAACTGAACACCCTTTAAGTTTGTATCAAAAAATATATTAACATGAAAACTTCAGTGTGAAAAGAGAGGCTCATGTTCCATATGCAAACTCACTCTTTGTTGGTTAATATCTCATGTCTGATTATGGCATGTTGCGTGGATCACGTCTCAGTAGGAATAATAGTTGGAGTGCTAGTCCACCTTATCCTAATAGTCTTTATCTATTTAGGTTATGTTTTTAATGTAATCCTAGTTATAGTATAACATGTATTGGTTAGTCTATATATACCACGAGGGGTAGGGATTCACAGTGTAATTGAAGTTTTTGAGTTAGATTTCTTCAATAAAGTATTGCATGTTTCCTGGCAGCCTTGTTCACAATCGACAATATAGTTGTTGTAATTGTTCTTGTTTTGTTCATGTGTATCGAGTGTTTATTATAACAGGTGTTGCAACTCTCTGATATCCATTAATTGGTATCAGAGTTACGTGAAAGCTTTGGTGACCTGTAACGATTAACTGTAAGCTGCGATTAAGGGTTTACAGAAGCTAAAAACAACCGATCATCTTTAACCTACGACTTTGTGGTTAGACGTGTGAACTTGGATCAGGTAGCATTAATCGGGTCACAACTTTTGGTCAGGTAACATGTATACTAAGCAGAATCTATCTAGTCACGCTATAAAGCGCTAGAAGGTTCACCGTTACAAACTTATACACGATCAAGAACAAGAAATAGGATGATTAGAAATCCATCAAGTTCTAACCATCCACCACCGCCAATAAAAGAGTAAAATTTGACGTTTCAGTGTCGTTGTTAACTTCAACTAATTACACCAAATGGAGGATGCGTATGGAGGTGCTTCTTGGAATTCATGGAGTCTAGGATGTGGTTGATCTGGGCTTAGACGGTCCAAAGAAGAATAACATTGTTAAAGGTTTGTTGTTTCAATAAATGCCAGAAGACGTGATTTTGCAACTCAGGAATCTGAAAACTGAGAAGGAGATGTTGGAAGCAATAAAGACTCGTAACCTAGGGGCTGATCATGTGAAAGAAGCTAGACTTCAAACCATAATTACGGAGTTCGAAAATCTGAAGATGTCAGATAATGGTACCATAGATGCATATGCCTCAATGCTATCAGGTACTGCATCTAAATTAGCCACGCTTGGAAAGTCACGTCGGTCAACAAGCTGGTAAAGAAGTTTCTCACAAGTCTTCCTAGACGTTTTGCTCATATCGTAGCAGCCCTAGAATAAGTTTTAAACCTTAAAGAAATGGGGTTTGAGGATGTGGTCGGTAGATTGAAAGCGTATAAAGAAAGAGTGAAAGAAGAAGGTAAAGCAAAAAACACTCAAGAAAAGTTGTTTTATGCTAGGACTGAAAATTCCAATAGGAATAATGACTCAAGCGGAGGAGGAGAACGTAGTCAAGGACATGGTAGGGGCAACTATCAAACGAAGGTCAATGTGACTCCTCGAAAAACGGTGAAGACAATAAGCAAAAGTTTAAGAAACAGGAGCAATTGACCTCTCAAATATAAAGTGTTAGCGTTGTGATAAGTAGGACACTTTGTTCAAGACGCTCAGATCGAAAACGAGACTATGAAGTAAACCTTAGTGAGACACAAGAGAGGGATGTAAATCACGAAGAAGACATATTCTTTATGATGAACTTGGTTCAATAAACTATTTTCATGAATGAAGAAAAGTATACTCCACCAAAGATCAAGTCCAACACCAAGAAATATGATGTATGGTACTTTGACAAGAGAGCAAGTAATCACATGACAGGTAATTACTCTTTCTTTTCGAAATTAAATGAAAATATAACAGGTCGTGTAAGAATATGAGACGGTTCGTATGTGAGTATAAAAGGGAAGGGCTCAATTTTGTTTCAAGGGAAAAATGGGAAACAAAATTTGCTGAAAGATATTTAGTACATTCCCGCTCTTCATAGTAATGTGATAAGTCTTGGACAACCTTCAATATCCGGTTGTGATATTAGTAGACGAGGTGATTTCTTAACTATGCGTGATAGTTGTGGAAGTTTGCTAATTAAAGTCCCAAGAAGTGCTAATCGTCTTTACAAGGCTCAAATACAAGTTGGGAAACCTTATTGTTTGCAAGCTAACATTGATGAAGAGTCGTGGTTGTGGCACGTGCAACTTGGTCATATCGGTTTTAGTGAGTGAATTTGATGCACAAGTTAGCTAAAGGGATATCGGTAATTAATCATCAAGATCAAGTATGTGAGTCTTGCATGGTTGGAAAGCAAACAAAGCGATCATTCTCCAAGAAGGCACCATATAGAGCTTCACAAATTCTTGAGATGGTACATGGGGATATATGCGGACCTATTAATCCCCCCACCCACTCAAGCGGGCATCTCTTATATCTTGGTTCTCATCAACGATTGTTCAAGGAACATGTGGTCTTTTTATTTTATTTTATTTTATTTTTTATTATTTTTTTATTTTTTATAAACAGAAGAGTGACGCGTTTGGTGTTATTAAGAGGTTCAAGAAGTCGATTGTAAAACGAACGGGTAAAGAGATTGTAACATTCCATACGGATAGAGGTGGTGAATTCACGTCAAATGACTTTAATCGTTTTTGTGACCAAGAAGGAATAGCACGTATGTTGACGACTCCCTATGCACCTCAACAAAATGGAATATTGGAAAGACAAAACCGTACTCTACTCGAGATGACAAGGTGTCTCATGAAGGCAAGAGGTGTACCAAATCACTTTTGGGGTGAAGCGGTTCGTCATGCAACCTATATAATAAATCGAACACCTACACGAGCATTGATAGGAGTTACGTCATATGAGAAGTTTTATGGAGAAAAACGTACCGAATCTTGAAAACTTGAAAGTGTTTGGTTGCATTGCCTATGAAAGAATAGTCTCGAAGCATTGAAGAAACTCGATGATAGGTCGAAACCATTGGTTTATCTCTGAAAGGAACCTAGTTCAGGTGGTTTTCGTCTTTACAACCCGCGGGAAAATAAAATCATCATAAGTACTTACGTTGTTTGTGATGAGAAAAGAGATTGGAATTGGAAAACTAGATCTGAAGATTCGAACCAAGCTGGAAACGAACCAGGTATATTTACTATTTTTGAAACGATATACATGTAAATGATTTTGATCAGGTATTGCACGACGAATCACAAGCTGCTGAAAACGAACAGACAGCAACAGGTCACAACACCAGCCCAACACCTGCTGTTATTGTTCATCCAACGCCCACTGTTACAGTTCTTGCTAAGTAACCAATGATCAGAACCTGGTAATGTTGTCACACCTATCGCGATATGTCGTTCAACTCGAAACAAGGTTTTACCAACTAGGTTAGGTGATTACCAACTTAACACTAATGAACTCATGTTGACAATTGACGAGGAATCGAGGAATTATAATGAAGCCAAATTGGAACCGAAATGGCTCAAAGCAATGAAAACCGAGCTTGATTCTATTGTCAAGAATAATACTTGGAAACTCGTTTCTCTACCAAAAGAGGTTAAACCGATTGGATTAAATTGGTTATTCAAGATCAAACGAAACGCGGATGACTCAATCAACAAGTACAAAGCGCATTTAGTTGCTAAAGGCTACAACCTAGTATTGATTTTGATGAAGTATTCACGCCAGTAGCTCGACCCGAGACCATACGACTCTTGATTGCTATCGCAGCCGGGAGATCGAGGATGGAAGATTCATCATTTGTATATCAAAACAGCTTTTCTGCATGATGACTTAAAGGAAGAGGTATATGTTACTCAACCTGAGGGTTTTGAAAAACCAGGAGAGGAAGGAAAAGTGCATAAATTAGCTAAATCATTGTATGGCCTAAGGCAAGCTCTAAGGGCATGGAACATAAAGCTTGATAATACTTTAAAGGAGATGGGTTTTCAACAATGCATGCAAGAAAAGGCGGTGTATAAAACAGTAACCATGTAAGTTTAGTAAAAAACGCTATAAAAACTCTACGTTGCTAACCTGAGTTTGACAGTTGTCACAATCATCTTCTAGCTCATTCTTGTTTGGTTTGGGTATTAAGGATCTTGGTTTGTATTTTTTGGCATTTCAGAAAACAAAAAAGAAATCCGATCTTGTAAATGATTGTTCATCGAACAACAAGACATATATGATGTATCCTATATTTTGCGTTTATGGTGAGTCAAAAATCTAAATTTGTGTGAGAAGTAACATACCACACACGGTCGAAGCATAATGCTAGAAATGTTAATGAACATGTAGAAGAGTCTATATCCATGCGTTGAGAAGATAATCTAGGACGAGATCGAGGTTCACTAACTAAGAGCCCTCCAGACCTCTAGCGGTGGTTGCAACTTTATGTTTAGAAATAGAGATGCTAAAGTTTCATGCCAAGGAGTACCGCGACGATCTTTTTGATGAAGTCCAAGCTCTTTTTTCTTGTGACTCATATAAGATGCCCAATTTGTGATACGGCAATTGAATCCACAATTCATCTTTTCTTTGATTGTGTAATCGCTCAAAACCTTTGGAGATTGGTAGCAAAGTGGTGGAACCAAACATATTTTCCTAAAGACTTGAAGGGTAAAATCTCATGGGCCGATAACACCACTCGCCCCACTTTGGCAAAAAAACGCTTTGACGTGGTAGTTCAAACTACTTTTTCGGTGATTTGGAACTATAGAAACTGCGTTTGTTTTTATATCAAACCTCCTAGGAAATATATATTAAAGGATGAGATAAAAAATATTTATCTCATACTTGGATTTATTATAGGAGTAAACGTTTTCGTCCTTCGTGGACCGATTGGATTTCTAACACGATCAATCCTTGTCATATTCATATGCAACATTTTTTCTAGCATCTTGCAAGCATTTTATAAAAAAAAGTTGCCGTTCAAAAAATAAAAGAAAATAGTCGGGTGGTTCGATTTAAATGTCTAATATGCCAGTTTATGTGGTAAAGGTTGATTTGGGATTATATATCAATTTTACTAGATTGTTGCTGTATAACGAAGTATTTAATAACATAATTCGTTGTTAAAAGAAAATCATGAGCTGGATCGAGTTTTGGCTCACGATCTCACAAGAAAAATCATTAGTGTGAGTAGTCTTAGTTAGCCACTACCACCAATTCATCATCTTTTTCCAATACAATCTACAACTAAAATATGGCTCATCTATACATTTAAGAAAGTCGCTTTGTTCTATAGTATAGATTTTCTTGTTGGAATTTAAATAACTTGACAATCAAATAAGTAAATAAACACATCAAAGAGCATGTAGCGGAAGCAAGATCGAATATTTAACATATATAAAGTATTACCGAATAATAAATGGTTACATACCTTTTGATCCTAGCCAAACAAGGATCGATCTTCTCTTTACTTCTCTTGTACTAATAAAAGGATTAACGTGGAACCCCTTACCTTTTTGTTCCACAATCCAAGATAAATAACTAAAGTAAGTTATATCCGAGATCTTGTACACACGTACTATAACCGATCAAAGGTTGATGCTAGTGAATGAATACAATTATTAAACCAAAACTATTTTGTTCAATAAACCTTGAATCTATTATTCAAGAAGGAAGCAATAATAAAATCATTCTTCTACATCATGTACAATACATATGTCAAAGATAAATATCATGTGGTACTATTAATATGCATAGTATAAAGTGCATATCTTTCACTATATGCATATGTCAAAGATACTGAACATTGCATATCTTTACATATACCATATTGTACGACATATGCTTGGAAACTGAATAAAGTCGATTGACCTTTTTTAGTGTTATTATCATTCGTGCCTTTTGAGGGCTTGAGGGTTTTTATAGGCTCCAAACTTGCTCTCCAAGTTTGAGTCTAACACCTCCTCAAGTTCCAAAACTAGACACTCAACCCCCTCCTTTATTTACTAACAGTCATTAGTCAATTCCGTTAATTACTTTAACGTCCGTTAGTTATCATTTTGTGTCCAAATAATTAAAATATATAACAATTATACATATTAATTATTCATTTGATCATTCATACGTAAAGTGTGCAATCCCTCAGTCCCGTGTTCGATTCTAGTCATACACGATTTAATATTTTTCCAAAACTCTAACAGCTCCCACTTGGAAATCTATTAAAAGTGTAATTGACATTGGTTAGCGTCTAGCAACACGCCAATGCCCCTAGTACAACTCGGGTGGTTGTCTCCTGGAAAAAACACTTGATGATTAATCATCATACTTATCCTTTTGTTTTTAATACTACATTAATAAAGATATGGATCTAAGTCATTCTTTATTAATTATTCTGTTTCTCGTTGTTTCTGATTGAGCAAGATTACCAAATCTTCTGAACATATTCAGGGGAGATCTTGGGCATGGCCATGCAAACATGTTGTCAACCCTACGAGGGGCCCAGCAATAATAAACTTCAAATAATTTGAAGGAACAAATTATATCTTGACTACGAGCATAGCTCACGCACTTTGCAACACTCCTGAAAACAATCCTTATAGCTACCAGTTACGTATAGCGTTAAATTGAATCACAGAAATGCACTACATGCATGACAGTTATCCGGCATCTCAAGTCTGAGGATAACTATATACACATGGTTTACTTAATGACAAGATCCATAAAGTAAACTCATGAAGTCGGGATAAGTCCTATATTCAAACATTTTGAACATCATGTGAAATTGGTATGACAACGCATCAATATACTTTCAAGTATATTCTACCAATACTCAGATTTGCCTTAATTTAATGATATTCCCATATCATTAAGTGACAACGGACAATTTAAAATATATAAATATATTCAAGGATATAAACATGCAAATATAGGATATATTATTAAGAAAATGATAAACAAACATAACCATTATTTTATTTCATTAAAATAATAACTATTCATAACATCCCATTATCCAAACACTAAAATAGATCAATGCATGATAATTCTTATTAATGAATTATGCCTCAAGTCATGTCAAACATACTTGTTGACAAGACATAAATCCACTAATCTTGATCTATGGGAATTTTGAGAATACTTATTTCAAGAATTCATATTAGTGAAGTTCTTGTATGTGTGCATTCAACTAACTTGATATTGCCACATAATAATTCATAAAATACGTGACATCCTCAATTCACGAATTTATGACAATCAAACTATCAAATTTTTTATAGTTTAAAGTATTCTAATTCTTTAATGTATAATGCAACTATGCTTACAGTTAATCATAACTAGTACACATGGCCATTAACAAGGATGAAATCCCACCATTACTAGTATTGAGTGTCATCTCAATCTTATCAGCATCATTGTATACAAACAACAATATGCTCTTTAAAATCCCGTAAACTTTAATATCCAATGTGTAATGTTTGATACCTTCCAATCTTTCAAGATTTTTCGGCTATATCAATTACGCAACAATTATGGTTCATACTTAGAATTTATGAGCAATTCCAGGATGATGATGTTAATTCTAAATCCAACCATATCCATTACACTAAGTTATCTAATAACCTTTAATTAGATATTAATGTTGTCAAATCATCTTTCATCAAGCATGATACAACAAACAACATGGTGTACATGAAAAATCCTTGTGTTAAACTTAGATTTATTCATGTCATGTCTTTTCAAAGATATGTATCTATCTATACTTTCTAATAGTATAATCATGTTTATTAGAATCAATCTTTTTACCGCTTATGTTTATCACAATAAACATATATTTCAAGGTTGTATGTTTATTTTCTAAATCATCAAGTGAAGTTTCATTCCAAACTAAGACTTAACATTTAATGCTTATGGAATGTTACTTCCTATATGTTATATAACATATATGAAATAAGAAAATAAATATAACACTCCCACTAGCTTTCAGGAATATTAAGAGATTGCCTTATTTTAATTATAAATCAAAATATGGATTTAATAACTAAACATAAGTATATCCCCAGATGCATGCATTAATCCATTCATGAATTATTGCTCTTTGTATACTTCCAAAGATTATTTGAATTCAGATACTCCTTTCAATTACTTATCGTCCTCGCACATGTAATTACTCAAGAAAGAGTTTTGATATTCCATTGTTAATTTCTTGTATATGAAACTAAGAATGACAATCATAATCTTTATACATTTAATGTGCTTAGAAAGAATTTCAATCACAGTTAATTGCGTAAGTGTGATTCACACATTAAATATGTATACAAAATTGTCCATTATGATTTCTACTCAAAATTTAAATCTCTAGGATTTTCATTTCCTTTGTAGAAACTCATCATCATTCTATAGTATAACTATAGAGTTCAAGACTAACTAAGTTTCCAAAACTAGTTATCTTTCTGGACTGCATCTTAGCATTCATAGTATGAGTAATTTGCTAAATTCAATATTTGCAATTCATTAACAGGTTTACCATAATCCTGTAACTCATAATCCTCAACATATTATACAAATATTTGAGATATCCTTGCGGATCTATGAATAAGAATTCCATCATCTTGAGATTTAACATTAACATGTTAAATCCTCATCATGACTTTACTAGTGTATTTTAGAAGATTATGTATCTTGTAATTTTATCTTTTTAAGATAAAACTCCCACTTGCCTTTTGCAATTTATAGATTATCTATAAATACTTAGCAAGTAGAGCAACACATAATTGTTCTCTTTTGGGACATTACAAATACATATTGACAGTTCCTTACATTAAGTTTGTTAATAACCTACTCAAAAGCAGTTTAACAAATTCAGAACTTCAATTTTAAGACTTAATGTGATTCATCACATTCCATAATAAATGGTGTCTTATTAATCTTCTAGGTTGGAGTCTAATTGAGTATATACTACTCAATTTTCCAAGATAATTGCATGCTATATAACATAAGTACCTTTTGACCAAGTCACTTCATGTCCATGTCTTAACAAGAAGACATAAAATGTTATAATCCCAATCTACGTTATAAATCATTGATCAACTCAATGACTTCTTGTATATGTTTTAATTAAAAAAACATAACAAGTTAACGTCTTACTTTATTATAAGTCTTGTAACAATTAAAAGACTTCATATTTATATCTTTACAATAAAATATAAATATGCATAACTAAAGTAATCATGAACACCACAATTTGGTTTCAATAGTATTTCAAGTTAATTTATTACTTCATATATTTATGACATTCCAAGAATACATAAACATTCAAATTTGAAGTAGTATTAGATTACTTCATTTATTTATGTCATTTCAATAATACATAAATATTTAGTTTGAAATAGTCTTATCATCATATTGACACTTGTTCTAATAATTATCTAATTTAGAAACTTGCAAATTAACATAGTTTCATTACATCAGTTGATCTGCTAGTAATGAAAGTATGTAATTTACCTTGTTATTAATATCTATGTCAAGGTCTTACTTACGCTAGATATTAATTCCAAGTGTTTATTAATTAGTTGTGAATATTAGAACATTAGTCTCTTACCTTGTAGTCAAGAGAATCCTTTAAATCATATTACTATGTGTTGTTCTTTGCACACAATAAAGATTTCTCCCACTTGTGCATGGAACAACATCATTCATTAGATAAACAACACGTCAATCATTTGTTTATGTGATCAATATGATTGTGTCATAGATATTAGTAGATATAGAACTACCTTGTCTAGTATGGAAACGTACATGACTATCCTTAAAACCACAAGTGTCTACATTTGGAAAGTAATTATCTCAATACATTCTAGAGATAATCTGGGTTACTACCAAGATAACAAGCTTGTAGCTCCCACTGAATTACAGATCATTACATTAATATATGTTATTCAGTAATTACAACACTATGCTCCCACTGGATTTGACAACATTATAAGTGTTTCATAACCAGTAAAAGCAAATAGTGTGCTATTTACTTTCCTACACCTTTGAGTAATCCCATACGTAACAATTACTTAGGTACTAAAAGAATGTATTCTACTTTGTGAATAATGGACTATCCATCAATGCAATTAACTTGGAAAAATTGGGCATGCAATTTCTTCTTTAATTTTACTATCATCCCCACAATGGTATGTAGCATCTTTAAGTGGTCAAAGCACAACTACTAGACAAAGTGTGCTAGTTTGCCTTTTACCAAATTTTGCGGTAACTAGTCTAGCTTCTAATTAAATAACTCATAAAATGTGCAATTTTCTTAACTATTTAAAATTTTGCTATGAGTTATTTTTTAGAATTTAGACAATTCTAATTTTCCTATCTTACCTTTCTCATTCATGAAAAAGAATAGGATTAAATCTCACTCTTCTCAAAGAAAGTAGACTATGTTTATTCTTTTAGTAAATTTGACTCTAGCCTAAACCCTTACGGGTGTAGATCAATCTTACCATTAAAGAATGTCCCACGTTTATGGTTTTAACGTTGCATTTATACATTAAAAGAATTTACAAAATTCAATTTTGAGTTAATTACATAAATGGTCACTGTGGTTTGCTCTTTTTTGCACTTTCAGTCACTGAACTTTTTTTTTGACTGGTTCAGTCCCTGTGGTTTGCATTTATTTACCGGTCCAGTCCAATTTCGAATAAAATGACTAAAAAGCCCCTGTCCCTTCTTTTGCAAACGAGTAAATTACATAAATGGTCACTATGGTTTGTCGATTTTGTCACATTGAGTCCTTTAGACTAACGGCCGTTAGTCCTTTTTACGTTTTCGTCCGTATTTGCACGTTTGCATCCGTATTTACACGTTTTCGTCCGTTTTTACATGTTTTCGTCCGTATTCACACATTTTCGTCCGTTTTTAAATGTTTTCGTCCGTTTTTACACGTTTTCGTCTGTTTTTACACGTTTTTGTCAGTATTTACACGTTTACGTCCGTTTTTACACGTTTTCGTCCGTATTTACACGTTTTTGTCAGTATTTACACGTTTTCATCCGTTTTTACACGTTTTTGTCAGTATTTACACGTTTTCGTCCGTTTTTACACGTTTTCATCCGTTTTTACATGTTTTTGTCAATATTTACACGTTTTCGTCCGTTTTTACACGTTTTCATCCGTTTTTACACGTTTTTGTCAGTA